>CAWUFW010016413.1:0-310810 GCA_963921515.1 Calotriton arnoldi | reverse complement strand
CCGCCCATATGTTTTGACTCAAATCCCTATCTACAAAGAACTAGAGATAGTCATTTGTGCTAAAATCCTGCGCCTCCTTGAGGCTGGAGTAACAAGGAGAAATGTTTTCATCTCTCCTCGTTTCTTCCTCCTAGTATGTCTGCTGCATTCTGCAAAATAAATTTGGAGTTCCCAATTTAATCGTACACTTGCAAATATTTCTAGAACAGGCAGGATTGTAATGATTTATGTTACATTTAAGGCCAAAACAGAGGACTAGAAAACATCTCAGCATGTGCTTTCCATCTATGAGTGTTGCTTCGCGGCACTGCTTCAGTACCTGTATCAAAGCAATGTTTTTTTATTTAGAGTGCAGAACGGAGTACTGGCGCTCTGGTTCCTTTCTTTATTTAGACTCTTGGCAAGTGTTTCCCTTCAGAGACCCCTGGGAAGGTGAATCTTTCCACAAACCGACAGATCATCAATAAAGTCCTTTGAAGTCTAGTCTTCTCCACTGTTAATGAGTAGAATCCGCCAGGAGAGCCTTCGCTCCCAGATTTCAATCTATAGCGGAGTCAGATGGTTCTCCAGGTGGAGGTCTGTCCTCCAGCATCATCCATGTGTTGTACAAGGCCAGCGTATCAATCTGCAAGCCCACGCTGCTCACGACCCGTTGGGGTCTCCCTGTTGTACAAGATCAGTGTATCAACTTGCGAGCCCAGGCTACTTATGAACCGTTGCAGGATTCCTGTTGTACAAGGCCAGCGTATCAACCTGCAAGCCCACACTGCTCATGACCCATTGGGGTCTTCCTGTTGTACAAGGCCAGCGTATCAATCTGCAAGCCCACGCTGCTCACAACCCGTTGGGGTCTTCCCGTTGTACAAGGCCAGCGTGATGAACCTGCAATCCCACAGTGCTCACGACCCGTTGGGGTCTTCCTGTTGTACAAGACCAGCGTGATGAACCTGCAATACCACACTGCTCACAACCCGTTGGGGTCTTCCTGTTGTACAAGACCAGCATGATGAACCTGCAATCCCACACTGCTCACGACCCGTTGGGGTCTACCTATTGTACAAGGCCAGCGTGATGAACCTGCAAGCCCACACTGCTCACGAACCGTTGCGGGATTCCTGTTGTACAAAGCCAGCATATCAACCTGCAAATCCTCGCTGCTCATGACCCGTTAGGGTCTTCCTGTTGTACAAGGCCAGCGTATCAACCAGCAAGCCCACGCTGCTCACGACCTGTTGCGGGATTCCTGTTGTACAAGGCCACTGTGATGCACCTGCAAGCTCACGCTGCTCACGACCCGTTGGGGTCTTCCTGTTGTACAAGGCCAGTGTATAAACCTGCAAGGCCACGCTGCTCACGACCCGTTGGGGTCTTCCTGTTGTACAAGGCCAGCGTATCAACCTGCAAGCCCACACTGCTCATGACCCGTTGGGGTCTTCCTGTTGTACAAGGCCACCGTGATGAACCTGCAAGCCCACGTTGCTCACAACCTGTTGGGGTCTTCCTATTGTACAAGGCCACCGTGATGAACCTGCAAGCCCACGCTGCTCACGACCTGTTGAGGTCTACCTATTGTACAAGGCCAGCGTGATGAACCTGCAAGCCCACGCTGCTCACGACCCGTTGAGGTCTTCCTGTTGTACAAGGCCAGCTTATCAATCTGCAAGCCCACGCTGCTCACGACCCGTTGGGGTCTTCCTGTCGTACAAGGGCAGCGTGATGAACCTGCAAGCCCATGCTGCTCACGACTCATTGGGGTCTTCCTACTGTACAAGGTCAGCGTATCAACCTGCAAGCCCACGCTACTCTTGACCCGTTGGGGTCTTCCTGTTGTACAAGGTCACGGTGATGAACCTGCAAGCCCACACTACTCACGACCTGTTGGGGTCTTCCTGTTGTACAAGACCAGCGTGATGAACCTGCAATACCACACTGCTCACAACCCGTTGGGGTCTTCCTGTTGTACAAGACCAGCATGATGAACCTGCAATCCTACACTGCTCACGACCCGTTGGGGTCTACCTATTGTACAAGGCCAGCGTGATGAACCTGCAAGCCCACACTGCTCACGAACCGTTGCGGGATTCCTGTTGTACAAAGCCAGCATATCAACCTGCAAATCCTCGCTGCTCATGACCCGTTAGGGCATTCCTGTTGTACAAGGCCAGCGTATCAACCAGCAAGCCCACGCTGCTCACGACCTGTTGCGGGATTCCTGTTGTACAAGGCCACTGTGATGCACCTGCAAGCTCACGCTGCTCACGACCCGTTGGGGTCTTCCTGTTGTACAAGGCCAGTGTATAAACCTGCAAGGCCACGCTGCTCACGACCCGTTGGGGTCTTCCTGTTGTACAAGGCCAGCGTATCAACCTGCAAGCCCACACTGCTCATGACCCGTTGGGGTCTTCCTTTTGTCAAGGCCACCGTGATGAACCTGCAAGCCCACGTTGCTCACAACCTGTTGGGGTCTTCCTATTGTACAAGGCCACCGTGATGAACCTGCAAGCCCACGCTGCTCACGACCTGTTGAGGTCTACCTATTGTACAAGGCCAGCGTGATGAACCTGCAAGCCCACGCTGCTCACGACCCGTTGGGGTCTTCCTGTCGTACAAGGGCAGCATGATGAACCTGCAAGCCCATGCTGCTCACGACTCATTGGGGTCTTCCTACTGTACAAGGTCAGCGTATCAACCTGCAAGCCCACGCTACTCACGACCCGTTGGGGTCTTCCTGTTGTACAAGGTCACGGTGATGAACCTGCAAGCCCACACTACTCACGACCTGTTGGGGTCTTCCTGTTGTACAAGGCCAGCGTATCAACCTGCAAGCCCTTGCTACTCACGACCCATTGGGGCCTTCCTGTTGTACTAGGCCACTGTGATGAACCTGCAAGGCCTTGCTACTCATGACCCATTGGGGCCTTCCTGTTGTACAAGGCCAGCATATCAACCTGCAAGCCCACGCTGCTCACGAACCGTTGCGGGATTCCTGTTGTACAAAGCCACTGTGATGAACCTGCAAGCCCATGCTGCTCATGACCCGTTAGGGTCTTCCTGTTGTACAAGGCCAGTGTATAAACCTGCAAGGCCACGCTGCTCACGACCCGTTAGGGTCTTCCTGTTGTACAAGGCCAGCGTATCAACCAGCAAGCCCACGCTGCTCACGACCTGTTGCGGGATTCCTGTTGTACAAGGCCACTGTGATGAACCTGCAAGCTCACGCTGCTCACGACCCGTTGGGGTCTTCCTGTTGTTCAAGGCCAGCGTATCAACCTGCAAGGCCATGCTGCTCACGACCTGTTGCAGTCTTCCTGTTGTACAAGACCAGCGTGATAAACCTGCAAGTCCTCGCTGCTCACGGCCTGTTGCGGGATTCCTGTTGTACAAGGCCTGCGCGATGAACCTGCAAGTCCTCGCTGCTCATGACTCATTGGGGTCTTCCTGTTGTACAATGCCACCGTGATGAACCTGCAAGCCCACGCTGCTCACTAACCCGGTGGGGTCTTCCTGTAGTCCAATGCCACCGTGATGAACCTGCAAGCCCACGCTGCTCACAAACCGTTGGGGCCTTCCTATTGTACAAGGTCACAGTGATGAACCTGCAAGCCCACGTTGCTCACAACCTGTTGGGGTCTTCCAGTTGTACAAGGCCAGCGTATCAACCTGCAAGCCCACACTGCTCATGACCCGTTGGGGTCTTCCTGTTGTACAAGGCCAGCGTATCAACCTGCAAGCCCACGCTGCTCACAACTCATTGGGGCCTTCATGTTGTACAAGGCCAGCGCAATGAACCTGCAAGCCCACACTGCTCACGACCCGGTGGGGTCTTCCTGTTGTACAAGGCCAGCGTATCAACCTGCAAGCCAACGCTGCTCACGACTCATTGGGGTCTTCCTATTGTAAAAGGTCACGGTGATGAACCTGCAAGCCCACGCTGCTCATGACCCTTGGGGTCTCCCTTTTGTACAAGGCTAGCATATCAACCTGCAAGCCCACGCTGCTCATGACCCGTTGGGGTCTCCCTGTTGTACAAGGCCAGTGTATCAACCTGCAAGCCTACGCTACTCACGAACCGTTGCTGGATTCCTGTTGTACAAGGCCAGTGTATCAACCTGCAAGCCCACGCTGCTCACGACCCATTGGGGTCTTCCTGTTGTACAAGGCCTGCGTGATGAACCTGCAAGTCCTCGCTGCTCATGACCCATTGGGGTCTTCCTGTTGTACAAGGCCACCGTGATGAACCTGCAAGCCCACGCTGCTCATGACCCATTGGGTTCTTCCTGTTGTACAAGGCCAGCGTATCAACCTGCAATCCAACGCTGTTCACGGCCCATTGGGGTCTTCCTGTTGTACAAGGCCAGCGTATCAACCTGCAAGCCCTTGCTACTCACGACCCGTTGGGGTCTTCCTGTTGTACAAGGCCACCATGATGAACCTGCAAGCCCACGCTGCTCACGGCCCATTGGGTTCTTCCTGTTGTACAAGGCCAGCGTATCAACCTGCAAGCCCTTGCTGCTCACGACCTGTTGGGGTCTTCCTGTTGTACAAGGCCAGCGTATCAACCTGCAAGCCCTTGCTACTCACGACCCGTTGGGGTCTTCCTGTTGTACAAGGCCACTGTGATGAACCTGCAAGCCCATGCTGCTCGTGACCCGTTGGGGTCTCCCTTTTCTATAAGGCCAGCGTATCAACCTGCAAGCCCACGCAGCTCACGTCCCGTTGGGGTCTCCCTGTTGTACAAGATCAGTGTATCAACCTGCGAGCCCACGCTACTTATGAACCGTTGCGGGATTCCTGTTGTACAAGGCCACCGTGATGAACCTGCAAGCCCACGCTGCTCACAACCCGTTGGGGTCTTCCTGTTGTACAAGGCCAGCGTGTCAACCTGCAAGCCCACACTGCTCATGACCCATTGGGGTCTTCCTGTTGTACAAGGCCAGCGTATCAACCTGCAAGCCCACGCTGCTCACTACCCGGTGGGGTCTTCCTGTTGTACAAGGCCACCGTGATGAACCTGCAAGCCCACGTTGCTCACAACCTGTTGGGGTCTTCCTGTTGTACAAGGCCAGCGTATCAACCTGCAAGCCCACACTGCTCATGACCCGTTGGGGTCTCCCTTTTCTATAAGGCCAGCGTATCAACCTGCAAGCCCACGCAGCTCACGTCCCGTTGGGGTCTCCCTGTTGTACAAGATCAGTGTATCAACCTGCGAGCCCACCCTACTTATGAACCTTTGCGGGATTCCTGTTTTACAAGGCCACCGTGATGAACCTGCAAGCCCACGCTGCTCACAACCCGTTGGGGTCTTCCTATTGTACAAGGCCAGCGTATCAACCTGCAAGCCCTCACTGCTCATGACCCATTGGGGTCTTCCTGTTGTACAAGGCCAGCGTATCAACCTGCAAGCCCACGCTGCTCACTACCCGGTGGGGTCTTCCTGTTGTACAAGGCCACCGTGATGAACCTGCAAGCCCACGTTGCTCACAACCTGTTGGGGTCTTCCTGTTGTACAAGGCCATCGTATCAACCTGCAAGCCCACACTGCTCATGACCCATTGGGGTCTTCCTATTGTACATGGCCAGTGTATCAACCTGCAAGCCCACGCTGCTCACTACCCGGTGGGGTCTTCCTGTTGTACAAGGCCACCGTGATGAACTTGCAAGCCCACGTTGCTCACAACCTGTTGGGGTCTTCCTGTTGTACAAGGCCAGCGTATCAACCTGCAAGCCCACACTGCTCATGACCCGTTGGGGTCTTCCTGTTGTACAAGGCCAGCGTATCAACCTGCAAGCCCACGCTGCTCACAACTCATTGGGGCCTTCATGTTGTACAAGGCCAGCGCGATGAACCTGAAAGCCCAGGCTGCTCACGACCCGGTGGGGTCTTCCTGTTGTACAAGGCCAGTGTATCAACCTGCAAGCCAACGCTGCTCACGACTCATTGGGGCCTTCCTATTGTACAAGGTCACGGTGATGAACCTGCAAGCCCACGCTGCTCACGACCCGTTGGGGTCTCCCTTTTGTACAAGGCTAGCATATCAACCTGCAAGCCCACGCTGCTCATGACACGTTGGGGTCTCCCTGTTGTACAAGGCCAGTGTATCAACCTGCAAGCCTACACTACTCACAAACCGTTGCGGGATTCCTGTTGTACAAGGCCAGTGTATCAACCTGCAAGTCCACACTGCTCACGACCCATTGGGGTCTTCCTATTGTACAAGGCCTGCGCAATGGACCTGCAAGTCCTCGCTGCTCATGACCCGTTGGGGTCTTCCTGTTGTACAAGGCCACCATGATGAACCTGCAAGCCCACGCTGCTCACGGCCCATTGGGTTCTTCCTGTTGTACAAGGCCAGCGTATCAACCTGCAAGCCCTTGCTGCTCACGACCTGTTGGGGTCTTCCTGTTGTACAAGGCCAGCGTATCAACCTGCAAGCCCTTGCTACTCACGACCCGTTGGGGTCTTCCTGTTGTACAAGGCCACCGTGATGAACCTGAAAGCCCATGCTGCTCGTGACCCATTGGGGTCTCTCTTTTCTATAAGGCCAGCGTATCAACCTGCAAGCCTACGCAGCTCACGTCCCGTTGGGGTCTTCCTGTTGTACAAGATCAGTGTATAAACCTGCGAGCCCACGCTACTTATGAACCGTTGCGGGATTCCTGTTGTACAAGGCCACCGTGATGAACCTGCAAGCCCACGCTGCTCACAACCCGTTGGGGTCTTCCTGTTGTACAAGGCCAGCATATCAACCTGCAAGCCCACACTGCTCATGACCCATTGGGGTCTTCCTGTTGTACAAGGCCAGTGTATCAACCTGCAAGCCCACGCTGCTCCCTTCCCGGTGGGGTCTTCCTGTTGTACAAGGCCACCGTGATGAACCTGCAAGCCCACGTTGCTCACAACCTGTTGGGGTCTTCCTGTTGTACAAGGCCAGCGTATCAACCTGCAAAGCCCACACTGCTCATGACCCGTTGGGGTCTCCCTTTTCTATAAGGCCAGCGTATCAACCTGCAAGCCCACGCAGCTCACGTCCCGTTGGGGTCTCCCTGTTGTACAAGATCAGTGTATCAACCTGCGAGCCCACCCTACTTATGAACCTTTGCGGGATTCCTGTTGTACAAGGCCACCGTGATGAACCTGCAAGCCCACGCTGCTCACAACCCGTTGGGGTCTTCCTATTGTACAAGGCCAGCGTATCAACCTGCAAGCCCTCACTGCTCATGACCCATTGGGGTCTTCCTGTTGTACAAGGCCAGCGTATCAACCTGCAAGCCCACGCTGCTCACTACCCGGTGGGGTCTTCCTGTTGTACAAGGCCACCGTGATGAACCTGCAAGCCCACGTTGCTCACAACCTGTTGGGGTCTTCCTGTTGTACAAGGCCAGCGTATCAACCTGCAAGCCCACACTGCTCTTGACCCGTTGGGGTCTTCCTGTTGTACAAGGCCAGCGTATCAACCTGCAAGCCCACGCTGCTCACAAGTCATTGGGGCCTTCATGTTGTACAAGGCCAGCGCGATGAAACTGCAAGCCCACGCTGCTCACGACCCGGTGGGGTCTTCCTGTTGTACAAGGCCAGCGTATCAACCTGCAAACCAACGCTGCTCACAACTCATTGGGGTCTTCCTATTGTAGAAGGTCACGGTGATGAACCTGCAAGCCCACGCTGCTCACGACCCGTTGGGGTCTCCCTTTTGTACAAGGCTAGCATATCAACCTGCAAGCCCACGCTGCTCATGACCCGTTGGGGTCTCCCTGTTGTACAAGGCCAGTGTATCAACCTGCAAGCCCACGCTGCTCACGACCCATTGGGGTCTTGTTGTACAAGGCCTGCGCGATGAACCTGCAAGTCCTCGCTGCTCATGACCCGTTTGGGTCTTCCTGTTGTACAAGGCCAGTGTGATGAACCTGTAAACCCACGCTGCCACTGCTTGTGTCATGACTCACCAACACTGCCTGTTGGGGTCTTCCTGTTGTACAAGGCCAGCGTATCAACCTGCATACCCCTGATGCTCACGGCTTGTGTCATGACTCACCAACACTGCCTGTTGGGGTCTTCCTGTTGTACAAGGCCAGCGTATCAACCTGCAAACCCACTCTGTTCACGGCTTGTGTCATGACTCACTGACACTGCCCGTTGGGGTCTTCCTTTAGGACAAGGCCAGTGAAAGCACATGCAGGCTCACACTGCTCGTGGCCTGTTCCACAACTGACTGATGCTTCCCATTGGCTTCTTTCTATTGTACAAGGTAGTGTGCTGAAACTACAGCCCCACACTACTTACAGTCTGTATCATAGGAGCAGCTGACTGACACTGCCCATTGGCTTGTACATGTACATTATAACCTCCAAGCCCACGCTGCTCAAGACCTCTGCCATGACTGACTAACCCTTCCACCTGGGTCTTCCAAGCCTAGTGCGATGAAAATCTGGTCCCAGGCTACTCACGATCTTTGTCACAACTGATCAGCGCTATCCATTGGGACCTTTTGTATCATAGATGGTGTCAGAAGAGACTGGTTCTTGGGCGAAGCAACAGTGGTACAAAAAATGTCTTATCAATAGCAGCCTTGTGTTATGTATCTGTTGTTGCTTCAAAGAAACTCAAAAAGTGGGGCATTGAGTGATTCAATGTTGCCACTTCTTGGGGATCCACCGTCATTACCGGAGATGGTATTGGCTCAGAAGAGACGTAAGAGCCATGTGTGGCTTCCACTTTTCCATGTACGCCCTCCTTCACCTCCTCCAAGGAAGTCCTTTATGGTAATAGCACTTCTGCCAGGTTCGAGCTGTCAACATCGCAAACACTACAAGAATGTCGCTCTTGTTGAAGTTTGAACCGTTGAAGGCACCAGACGAGCCCCAGAACTCTGACCAGGTGGAAGATCAGACATCACAAGACCTGAGTCGATAAATGACAAACACCTGGAAAGTCAAGAGTGTGGACAGTTATTTTCCAGGAAACGCTTTTACTACCTTATTTAGAAGAAACAAAAACATAGCTATGGGAAGTCAGTTATCAGGGCCACTGAAATCACCTGCCTACATAATGTGGCAAAGAAAGTCACATTATGTGATATATTGTCCAACAAGACATGAGGAGTTTATGTAGAAAGCTTCAAAATGCGCACAGAATGACCCACCACTGGACAGCCCTTTTCTGGTGGTTCTTTGACTCCATTAAGTTATGGCCTATTGTTTTAGCCGAGAGAGCAGGGGAGACCAACTCTCGGGTCTCATGAGACTATGAACTCCCGCGAGATGATGACATGCGAGAAACACCACAGGCCTCGCCTGGGCTTGTTGGCCCCCTCCTGGCAGTAGGCGTCTTGTGAACACCCGGAGAGCTAACTCACTGCTCTAACTACCACCCTAGAATATATGGGGTAAGTGAAACGTTCTCCTTAATAGTCCAAGAGCTTTTCTTAATATACTAACTCCAGGCCAGTAATATTTTGGAGAAAGATATACATTGCATATATATTAAGTCTAGGCGGTGAACTCCGCTCCGCTCGCGGAGTTTGCGGAGTTTTCCGTACTCTGCGTCATGCGGAGCTCGCGGAGTTCCGAAAAACTCTGATTCGCTTTCTCTCACTCGCGTTCGCCAACGTCAAGTTGGCGAGCGTGACCGAGGAAAATCCACCTCCTGGCGAGATTTTCCTTGTTTGCGATCGTCAACATCAAGTTGGCGAGCATGAGCGTGGAAAATCAACTTCCCAGTGAGATTTCTCAACGCGAGTGGTCAGATTTCTCATTGCGAGTGGTCGCGTATGCTCGCGACCGCTCGCATTGAGAAACCGTCCGTTCGCGTTGATAAAGCTGCCACTCGAGTAAAAATCTACTCGAGTGGCAGAAAGGAAGCAGCGCCCGCTCGCGCTGTGCATGTTGCCATTCGCGATGATTGCACAGAGCAGACAAGCACCAGGCACTGAAAATCACCGCGAACTGCATTTATCTAACTCACTCCGCTGCTCGCGGAGCTCCGCGTAGTGCGGCAGAGTTTTTTTTGCACTTCGCAGAGTTTCGCGTAGCAGAACTCCGCGAACTCCACCCAGGGTTAATATATATTGCAATTTAGCCTCTGAGCAGCCCCAGTGTTTGCTGCCCTCAAGGGAACAAACAGGACGATCCAGATTGAAACCTTCTCCCGGGGGAGGACTACTCTCTTGTAGTCCCCAGTTGAGGGGGCGTGGGTTGCCTAGCATTTCCTGTTTAGTTTCCTGTCCTGGGATTGAGCAACTAAACCTCATAGGTAATGACTGGGTCGAGGACGAGAGACTTAGAGATAATGAGGGAAGATAAAAGGCTGAAGCACTGGGGAGGGAGGCCAACCCCCTGAAATGATGGGCCCGCAAGCAGGAGACCAAGAGGGAAGGAGCCATTGACGTGCGGGGGTCAAAAGCTGCTCTTCTTTAATAGATCTACCAAGGTTACGCCGACCAAGGAAGAGAGCAGAGAGGCTGGTGGAGGAAGAGAGTAAACTGATATTTCTTCATTCAGTTCTAGTCCCTGCCGAGATTTCGAGCTCTGCCTATCTCAGAATTTGCAGCAATTGTTAAAACCTATGAGTTAAGATGAACAGCAGAAAAGACTATTAGAAGTGTCACTGTGAGAAGCTGGCTTAGTATATGGTGCACACTTATGTAAGGTGGCACCCTACACTAATCCAGACAACCCTCATGGTGATGTTAGTGGTCTTAGACAACCTTAGAAGGCTCTCTAAGTGGTAGCTGTGGAGAGCAGCCTTCAGGCTTAGTCCAGAAGGAGTGTAAAGCAGCTTGTTTTATCAGAGGATAATCTTATTGGTATAGATTAAGTGAAAAAATACCACACAGTGTATTTATAAAAATATGTGTTTATTATAAGGCACTCACTGAGACATACAAATATCTCCTACCCGGAGATATACACAATACACACATTACTTTGTAAATAGATCAAGTAAATAGCACAGATACACAGTGGTTGCCAGGGGAAGACCAAACCATATACTAAAATAGTGGTATGCGAACCACGACTCAAGTCAAGACTATACACAGAAGACGTAGGAGTGCCGAGGACCCAAGGAACCACCCGAGGTAAGTAACCAAGAACCCCACGGAGGCTGTGTGCAGAGTGGGGATACGACCGTGGGCTTAATACAAGTCAATTGGTGAGTCGCAGTTGCAATTTTAAAGAAGAAAGACCCTTCCCAGTGGACCCTGAAGAAACTCCATGGAAGACAGAAGGTTGGAGAGCCACCACACCCGTGGATACCCTAGGAACCAGGATACCTACACCAGGGAAGCTGGGCGCATAGGTGTGAAGTGGCGTCAGAAACCGCTGTCGAACTCAATGGAGGACTTAAGGAAGATGCCGCTGCTGGATAAGGTGAAAGCATTCGGTGGAACCCAAAGGTGGATTCAAGATGAGAAGTACCTGCAAGCACAGGGGACAGAGTCTATCTCACTCCAGAGTGACCAGGAGGCATGGAAGATGAATGCCCACCAATGTCAGGTGTTGCAGAAGAGCTGACGGTGAACTTGGTGCTGCAGCTGTGCGGACCAGGCCACGCTGTGGAAGACCAGGAGCCATTCACGAGCTGTCCCACATTGGATGTCGAGAGTTGAGCAGTCGTTGTCCGTCGAGACCACCAACAAGCTGAGGCAACTGCAACCAACATGGAAAGCAAAGAAGTTGCAATGTCGGGACCAGCAAGGTCCAGGTGACTCACCACAAGCAGGGGAGTCAGAGCAGGCCGAGCAATCAGGGAAGCCCGCTGAAATCAAAAAAGACCCTCAAGAGGACCCACAGGCTGGAGGCACTGGAGTCGCAAGAGGACCTCGGGCAGCTCACCGAAGATGCAGGCCCACGGTGCAAGTCATGTGGTAAGGACAAAGATCTTTGTCACAGGAGATGCTTGAGGTTAGGGCTATTTGGGGCCCGAAGATCTTGGAGGAAGGAAGCCAACAAGCCTTTGCAATGGCAAATCGATGCAGTGCTCAGGGGTTCAGTTCCTGCGGCTCAGATGAGGGATACTGGCCTCCAACTTGGTGAAAGGACAGGGCAGGCCACGAGGGATGTGAAGAACCACCACCTGTGTTGCTGAGCCTTTCGGAGTCCGTGGGAGCTCGGGATCAGCAGACAGGTCAGCTTCATTGCGGTGCCTGCAGGGAAGTGACTCCTTCACTTCAAGGGAGAATCCGTCAGGTGTCTTGGATGTCCACAGGCCTTGGAAGGTTCCTGTATGGAGCACAGGCACAGACGTTGCAGCAGACTTGCAGGACGACAAGACCAAGAGCAGCAGGAGTCTTCCCAGTTGCAGCCTTGATGCCCAGAGCAAAGTCCAGCGAAGTCCAGAGTGCCTAGACAGTCAAAGAAGAAGTGGTGTCTTGAAATGAATCTGGTCCCACGACGAATCTAGGGACCCAGCTACAGGTAAGCCCTTAAGTACCCTAAGGAAAGGGTTGGGATGATTCAGGGTTCCCTCCCAGGGGAGGGGTCAGACAGTGGGGAGGATACTCCCATGTCCTTTGTCCAGTTTCGCACCAGAGCGGGAGCCAACGGCTCCCTGAGCTGTTTTGAACTAGACTATGCAAGGAGGGCACCAAATGTGCCCCTCAAGAAGACTGAGTGGCGCTGGCAAGCGCTCCCACCCGGCCCCAATACACTAAACCCTGTCTGGGAGGTGTGAATGACAGGATACCTATTGTTCTGCCTTCCCCTGCTCGAGCTTGGTTCAACAGCAGGAGGGCAGAATCATGTCTCTGGTCGGCAGCAGACATGTTGTGCTGTCCGGGTCTAGAAGACTGGTACCGGGAGCACTGAGAGCCTCCCGGAGGAGCTTTACAGTGCATGGAATCATACCTCCCAAATTGTTTATGTTGTGGGGGTATGATTCCAACATGTTTGATACCAAACATGACAGGGTTCGTTACAGCCAGTTTAGAGATGGTCATCGCGTAATGACGCATGGCCACTTTATGTATTGTAATGGCTGATGCACTTACAACCCGGGAGAATGGACTCCGAAGGTTGTAGGGGTGTCCTGCTCATGCAGAGGCACCCTCACACTCAGAACCGAGCACCCTGCCTTCAGGATTGAAAGGCCTGCCTTAGGGGTGACTTATAGGTTTTAAGTGCAGTGACCGCAGATATAGGAAAACCTATATCTGTCGTAAGTGGTGCTAGCACCAGCGTACACAGGCTGCAATGGCAGGCCTGTAGTTACAGTTTGTGTGATCTTCCATGGGTGGCATAATACCTGCGTCAGCCCATGGGGGAACCCTGGTGTACCTATGCCCTGGGCACCTCAGTACCATATATATTAGGGACTCATAAGGGTACACCAGTATTCAATCTGGGATGTACCTAAGTACTCACCAAAACCTATTTAGGGGAGAAAGCCCATAGACTGGGGTCCTGGTTAGCAGGATCCCAGTCAGACTAGTCAGAAACAGCATAGCACCAGGCAAAAAGTGAGGGGAACCATAAAAGCAGATCCTACTTTCCTACACAACCCCCCCAAATGTCAATCAATCAATCAATCAGGGAATTGTAAGCGCGCTCCTCACTCGTGAGGGTCTCAAGGCGCTGAGATGTAAGGAGATGAGACTAACCTTGCCCAGTTGAGTCTTCATTTTCTAAGTGGAAATATCTGGAGAGTCCATCTGCATTGGCATGGTTACTCCCAGGTCTATGCTCCACTGTATAGTCCATCCCATGAAGGGAAACGGGCCACCTCAAAAGTTTGGGGTTTTCACCCTTCATCTGTTTTAGCCATAAGAGGGGCTTGTGGTCTCTCTGGACAATGAATTGAGTGCCATTGAGAAGCCTTGGCTTCTTCAAGGCCCAGACCACAGCAAAGGCCTCCCTCTCAATGTTTGACCAACGTTTCTCCCTGGGGGTCAACCTTCTGCTGATAAAAGCTACTGGTTGATCCTGACCCTCTGCATTTAGATGTGATAACACAGCCCCTACCCCTATCTCAGATGCATCTGTCTGGACAATGAAAGTTTTAGAGTAGTCAGGACTTTGCAGGACGGGAGCAGTGCACATGGCCTGCTTCAGGTCGTCATCAAATGCCTTTTGACAGCTTACTATCCACTGGACTTTCTTGGGCATTTTCTTAGATGTAAGATCATTCAGGGGAGTCACTATGGACCCATATCCCCTGACAAATCTTCTGTAGTACCCAGTCAGGCCCAAGAAAGCTCTGACCTGAGTCTGGGTAGTGGGAGCAACCCAGTTCATGATGGTCTGGATTTTGCTCTCCAATGGTTGAACCTGGCCCAAGTACTCAACCTGGCTCTGCCCTATCTGGCACCTAGTGGCCTTGATAGTGAGGCTTGCCTTTTTCAGGGCCACCTGAACATTTCTGAGGTGGACCAGGGGATCCTCCCAGGTGGAGCTAAAGACAGCAATATCATCTAGATATGTTGCACTATAGGCTCCCAGGCCTGTTATGACTTTGTTCACCAACCTCTGAAATGTGGCAGGTGCATTCTTCAGACCAAAGGGCATCACAATAAATTGATAATGCCCACTTGGGGTTGAAAATGCTGTTTTTGGCTTGGCCTCCTCAGCTAGTCTGATTTGCCAGCAGTCAGGTCAAATGTACTCAGAAACTTGGCTGAGGCCAAAGTATCTATAAGTTCATCTGCCCTTGGAATAGGATGGGCATCAGACCTAGTGACTGCATTGAGCCTCTGTCGTCCACACAAAACCTCATCTCTCTTTTTCCACCCTTGGTGTGAGGTTTCGGCACAAGGACTACTGGACTAGCCCAGGGGCTATCTGAAGGCTCAATGACCCCTATTCCAGCATCTTTTGCACCGCTGTCCTGATGCATCCCTGACATGGTCAGGCTGTCTGTAGATTTTACTCTTGACAGACAGGCTGTCACCTGTGTCCACTTCATGAGAACACCAGGTGATCTGACTGGGTGTCAGGGAGAACATGTGTCTGTATTGATTGAGGACTTGCCCACAATCAGCTTGCTGTTGGTCAGTGAGGTTGCCTGCCAAGACTACTTCATTCACTGACTCATCATCGGGGTTCTGAGAGAGGAGATCATCAGTTGTCATGAGCAATCCCATGTCAGCCCTGTCCACAAAAGGTTTCAGGCGGTTCACATGAAGTACCCTATGGGGACTTCTTGGAGTACCTAGGTCCACCAAGTAGGTGACCTCACCTTTTTGTTCAAAGATAGTGTGGGGGCCACTCCCCTTATCTTGGAGAGCTGCTGGGGCCACAGGCTTCAACACCCACACTTTCTGGCCTGGCTGGTAAATACTCAAGACAGCCTTTTGGTCATGACGAGCCGTTTGAAGTTCTTGGCTGTCCTCCAGGTTCTTGCTGGCCTTCTTCATGTACTCAGCTATGCGTGAACGCAGGCCAAGGACATAGTCCACAATGTCCTGTTTAGGAGGCTTGAGAGGTTGCTCCCAGTCGTCCTTCACTAGACACAATGGACCCCTAACTGGATGTCCAAACAAAAGTTCAAATGAGCTGTAGCCAACCCCCTTCTGAGGAACCTCTCTATAGGCAAAGAGAAGGCAGGGTAGTAAGACATCCCATTTTCGCGGAGCTTTTCTGGGAGTCCCATAATCATAGCCTTTAGGGTGTTGTTGAACCTTGTAACAAGCCCATTGCACTGTGGATGGTAGGTAGGGGTGGGCGGAATTTGCGTAGTCGCGTTACGCAAAGTTCCGCGAAACGGTAAAAAATCTCTGCGAGCTCCGCAGAATTCCGCGAGCACGCGGAATTGCGTTTTCCGCCCGTTCGCGATGCGTTTTTCCTGTTCGGGGACGCTGTTTGCGTGCTCGGGGGGAAATATCTCGCGAACTTGCCATGTGGTCGCCAATTGGCGCGGCCTTCTTGTTTCACTTGTCCCGACCGCTCGCGATGCGTGTTTCCTGTTCGCGAACGCGGATGTCCGATGGCGCGTCCAGATGACGTGTTCGCGATCACACACTCTCGCGGGATCGCGCGGCCGGCTACCAAAATCTCGTGGGGCACGCGAACGGATAGGAAAACTCGTCGGCGAACGCAGGGATCCCGGTAAATCGCTCCCCCGCGCGCGAACACGCATTTTGAAAGCGCGAACAAGGAAAAAATTCTGCTATGCCGCGGATCGCGGAATTTTCGGCAATTCTGCATTCTCCGCGGAACGCGGAATTGCCAAAATTCCGCAAATTCCGCGAGCGGAGCGGTATTTACCGCCCAGGCCTAATGGTAGGGTGTGGTAAACTTGTAGTTCACTCCACACTCTTTCCACATGGCAGTGATATAACTAGACATGAAGTTTGTACCTCTGTCTGTTAAAACCTCCTTAGGGAAGCCCACTCTGGTAAAGATTCCCAAGAGGGCCATGGCCACTACAGGAGCTGTAGTGGTTCTAAGGGGAATAGCTTTTGGGTACCTAGTGGCATGGTCCACCACAACTGGGATGTAACTGTGCCCAGATGCAGTTGGAGGGTTCACGGGACCAACAATGTCAATCCCTACCTTTTCAAAGTGGACCCCCAGCCACTGGAAGTGGAATTAAGGGGTCCTTTGTGATGCCACCTGACTTATCACTGGCTTGGCAAGTGGCACAGGAGCGACAAAACTCTGTGGTGTCTTCAGACATATGGGGCCAGTAAAAGAAGGGAGAAGCCTGTCCCTAGTCTTGCTTTGCCCTAAGTGTCCTGCATAGGAATATCATGTGCTAGGGAGAGGAGGCAACCTCTTAACCTCTGGGATATTACCAACTTCCTGGTGGCACCAGGCTTGGGGTCTCTACCTTCAGAGTACAGAAGCTCATCTTCCCAATAGATCCTATGGGACCCACTGATATTCCCTGCTTTCTCAGCAGCAGCTTGCTATCTGAGGGGTTCAAGAGAAGGGCAGGTCTGCTGCTCCAAACTCAAGTCTGCCCTGGAGGGGCCCCATGCCCCCAAGAACTCTGCCTGGTCAGGACCAAGTTCCTCTGGGACAGTACCTTCACAGTGTAGGAAGGTGGAATCTGACTGCATGGTTGCCCCCACTTTTGTCCTAGTGTTTTGCTGGTTTTCGACTTAGTTTGGCTGGGATCCTGCTATTCAGGACCCCAGCCTATCTGCTTTCCCCTTAAATTGATTGTATGTACTTTAGGTACACTCCAGATTGGATTCTGGGGTACCCTTGTGAGTCCCTAGTATATGGTATACTATGTACCCAGGGCATAGGTACCCCAGAGGCCTACCAGGGGCTGCAGCATGTATTGTGCCACCCCTGGGAAGCCTTTTAAAATGACACAACAGGCCTGCTACAGCAGCCTGTGTAAGGTGGTGTATCCACCCCTTACTGAGATATAGGTTCCCTATATCTCTCCATATCACTGCACATGTAAACCTATCAGTCACCCCTATGGCAGGCCTTAACAATCCTGAAGGCAGGGTGCTGGGTTTCATGTGAGAGGGTGCCCATGCATGAGCAGAGCCCCTCTGCAGCTTTCGGAATCTTCATTCCGGGGTTGTTTGTGATGCAGCCAACCATATACTCTTAAGTGCATTATAACCTCGCAGTAAATGCTAACTTGAGAATGGCTGCATGGAAACATGTTGTGTTTGGTGTCAAACACCTTGGAATCATACCTCCACCCCAGTAACTGGGGTGGGAGGTATGATTCCACCTTACTAGAGGGAGAAACATGGCACCACCGGTACACCCGGTACCAGCTTAACAGAATCCTGGCATCACAAAATGGATGCTGCAGCCACAGACACGAGTCTGCCCTCCTGCTGCTGGACGAAACTCCAGCAGGGGAGGCCTGGACAATAGGTTTCCTGTCACAGGGAGGTGTGACCACCTCCCAGACAGGCTTTAGTGTATTGGGGTTGGGTGGGTGCACTCCGAGAGTGCTTTGAAGTCTGCACTGGGGGCACATTTGGTGTCCCTGTGCATAGTCCAGCTCAAACCGGTTGCAGGGGCTACCAGCCCCTGCTCTGGCGTGAAACTGGACAAAGGAAATGGGTGCAGCCACCCCTCTTTCCTGACCCTCCCATAGGTGGGTCCCCAGAGTTTGTCCTACCCCTTCCTTGGGTATAAAGTAGGAATCCCTGACTACAGGACTTTAGATTACACCTGGACTAAACTCTGACACAGAAACCAAGTACTTTGACAATCTACACTACGCTGGATGACTGAAGAATCTCCCTTGGAGTAAAGGAGTTACTCCCCTGCAAGGCAGGCTCCTTTAATGCAACTGACCGGTTGGCATCTCCGAAGCTCCGACGCACTCCGAAGAATATTGCCACACAGGAGGTAGGTTTTCCAAGGTCTTAGAGGTCGATCTGTGCCCACAGCAAGTCTGAGGCCCGTATCCCTCGTGGTGACCGTGCAACCCGAACCCCTGGGCACCGCGTCCATTTGCAGAAGCATCAGCTTTCCGGCAACCTCTGAGGCTGAGCTTTGGGTTACTTGTAGCCCTGACCCCGAGCAGTGATCACACCAAAGATTGCTGGCCTATACTCAACGAGTGTTCCGTGGGCCGCCATTTCGTGATTCCTCTTGAGGTCCTTTCGCTATCCCTGGTCCATTGACCTGTGGGTCCCCAAGAAGGCAACTCTAACTTTGATTGGGCTTCCCTGATTGCGCCACACGTGCCCTGACTCTCCATTGCTTGGGGAGTCCCCAGGACCTTGCTGGTCCGCACAGAATCATCTTTTCTCTTCCTGCGTGGGTTGCTGTTGCCAAGGCTTGTTGTGTTCAATCCGAGCACCGACACACCAGCACTCGACATCCTTTGTGGGACAGCTCGAATCCGGCTCCTGGTTGTCCTTGACGTCTCCAGAACCCCGTGGCTGCAGAGTCAAGCTTCACCTCTTCGCACCTGAAGCACCCGACATCGGTGGGCATTCGATTGCTCCGCTCCTGGTCACTGGCTAGTGACCCAGACTCTATCCCCTCTGCTTTCAGGTTCTTCATATCTTCGATCCAGGCTTGGATCACACCGGACACTTTTCTTCTTCACGGCAGCAGCACTTTGCAGCAGATCGCCATTGAAATCAACGACGATTCCCGACACCCTTTGACACCTATGCACCCGGCTTCCCTGGGTGAGGTAACTCGAGTACTACGGTGCTCCCGTGGGTGTTGGCCCTAGAACCCCTTAAGTCTAAAGGGGTTTGCTCAAAGTCCTCTTCTAAGTGTCCTTTTGCTTTAAAATTTCAACCGCGACTTTCCTCATAGAATCCTACGGCGCTCGCGGCTGTGTTCTCACACTGCACACGTCCCCCGTGGGTCTCCTGTGTCACTACCTTGGGTTGTTCCTTGGGGTCCCAGCGATTCTACGTGCTCTAGGCACTGTGTGTAGTCAAGTCGTGGTTCTTATACCACTTTCTTAATATATGGTTTGGTCCCCCCCTGGGGCCCATTGTATATTGTGCTATTTACTGTCGTTTTAATACTGTGATATTGTGTATCTTGGACTCTAATCTCATAAAGAGATTAGTAGTGAGTGTCTAGAAATAAATACATATATTTTATATATCTTGTGTGGTTCTCCTTTCATTTGGTCATTCAAGAGGTTATAATCTGGTAAACCAAGCTGCTTTACACTCCTTCAAGACTTAGCCTGAAGGCTGCTCTCCATAGCTACCACTAGGATAGCTTTCAATAAAGGTTGTCTTTACCCCTATCATCAATAAGGGTCGTTTGGACTGGTGCAAGGTGCCCACTATAACTAGTGGACAGCATATGCCAGGCCAACTTCTCACACACAGGGGCTGAGATCATCTCCCTCAGGAGGCTGATCTTCACAGGGAGTTTGTGGGGGGGGGGGGATAATGCCTTACCCTTCCTGCTCCTTCTTATGGGAGGCACCTGGTCCATTTTCCCAGGATCCAGTGCCTTGTCAGTGCTGAGCTGTTTGGCCTGAGCCCTGGTGACAGCAAAGACACTGGCAGAAATGCATGAGTCCTGAACTCCACTTCAGCCCAAGCTGAAGTTTCAAGATTATTGCCCAACAGACAATCTACAGGAAGGTCTGGAGATACCACAACCTTTTTAGAGCCAGTTACCCCTCCGCAGCTGAGGTTCACAACTGCCAAGGAATGGTCAGTCATGACATTGCTTGCGTTGGTGACACGGTACATTTGTCCAAGTATGATCTGAACAGGGGACACAAGTTTCTCTGTCACCATAGTGACACTGGCCCCTGTGTCCCTGTAAGTCATTGCTTATTTTCCATTAATCAAAGGCTGCTGCCTGTTCTTGCCCAAGTTAGTGGGACTTACCAGTAAGGTGGCAAGGTCTATGCCACTATCACAGACTAGAACAGCCTGAGCTGGAGTTCTGACTAAGTCAGAACCCATCTCAGAACCCAAGGATTAACCCCACTAATCCCTTGGCTGCTGTACTACCACTTGTACTTGTGCTAGGGGGAGCATGTGCCTCAGTGGCAGTGGTAGTAGGAGTTTCCTTGGCCTTTGGACAATCAGCATCCCTTGTCCAATGGGTCTTTACCTTACAAATGTAGCACCAAGGTTTCTTTTTGCCTTTCTTTGAATTTTGGGACTCACCCCCAGATGCAGGTTTTTGGGGCACTTGTGAAGACTCTTTTTTATCTTTACCCTTGTCCCCACCCTTATCTTGGGATTTAGAAGAATCTTGCTTCTTCTGGTCACCTTCATTACCATGATTTTCTGCTTAACCCTGGTGCGGACCTATTTGTCTGCCTTCTTCCCCAATTCTTGGGGAGAGGTCAGATCAGAGCCCACCAGGTACTGATGCAAAAGTTGGTTCTGACAGTTATGAAGGATGTGCTCCCTCATGATCAAATTGTACAATCCCTCATAGTCCTGTACCTTGCTTCCATGAAGCCAGCCTTCCAGAGCCTTAATAGCACTGTCTACAAAATCTACCCATTCCTGGGTGTGTGCCTTCTGGGTGTCTTTTAACCTAATCCTATACTGTTCAGTGGTTAAGCCAAACCCATCTATGAGAGCACTCTTCAGTGCTGAGTAATTGTCAGCATCTTCTTCTCTAACAGCGAGGAGCTTATCTCTACCTTTGTTAGCAAAGGAGAGCCACAGGATAGCTGCCCACTGCTCTTGAGGGACCCTCTGAACTTTGCAGGCCCTCTCCAAAGCAGTGATCCATTTATGGATGTCATCACTCTCATGGTAAGGAGGGGCTAACCTGCTCAGGTTCCTATTGTCAAAAGAAGTTTCTCTGATTTTAGGGACACTGTTGCTGCCACCATGGTACTCTAGTCCCAATCTTTTCCTAGTCTTCTGTACTTCCAGGGACTCTTTGTCAAGGGCCAACTGATCTCTCCTGAGCTTCAGTCTGACTTTCTCAAGTTTGAGCGTTTGGTACTCCCTTTCCCAAGAGTTGTCCCTCTTACTAGATATGGAGGTCCCTATTGTGAGAAGTTGGCCTGATGTATGCTGTCCACTAATTAAAGTGGGCAACTTGCACCAGTCCAAACGACCCTTATGATGATTAGGTTAAAGACAACCTTTATAGAAAGCTATCCTAGTGGTAGCTGTGGAGAGCAGTCTTCAGGCTAAGTCTCGAAGGAATGTAAAGCAGCTTGTTTTACCAGATCAGAACCTCCTGAATGACCAAATGAAAGGAGAACCACACAAGAGATATATAAAATATATTTATTTATTACTAAACACTCTCTACTAACGTCTTTATGAGATTAGAGCACACAGTACACAATATTAAATCAATAGAACGACAGTAAATAGCACAATACACAGCGGGCTCCAGGGGGAGACCGAACCATATACTAAGAAAGTGGTATAACAATCACGACTTCACTAGACACAGTGCCTAGAGCATGTAGAATCGCTGGGACCCCAAGGAACCACCCAAAGTAGTGACAAGGGGACCCACGGAGGACGGGTGCAGTGTGTGAACACAGACGCGAGCTCCGTACAACTCTATGGGAAAGACGCGGTTGGAAAATTTCAAGTTAAGGACACTTCGGAGAGGACTTCAAGCAAACCCTTTGGAACATAGAAGGTTCTAAGGCCAGTACCCTTGTGAGTACCGTGGTACCCGTGTTACCTATCCCAGAGGAGCCGGGTGGATAGGGGTCAACTGGTGTCGGAAACCCTCGTCGTTTTCAATGGCGTGATGCGAAGAAGTGCTGCTGCCGTGGAGAAGAAAAGTGTTCGGGAATCCAAGCCTGGATCCAAGGTGAGAAGAACCTGAAAGCACAGGGGACAAAGTCTGGGTCACTTCATGTGACCAGGAGCGGAGCAGTTGAATGCCCACCAATGTCGGGTGCCTCAGGTGCGAAGATAGGATACTTGACTCTGCAGCCACGGGGACCAGGAGACGTCGATGATGACCAAAGTCCGGAGGTGAGCTATCCCACGGAGGATGTCGATGACTGAGGGGTCAGTGTCCGGCTGGAGCACCAACAAGCCTTGGCAACGGCAACGCACGCAGGCAGAGGAAACAGCTACGGTGAGGACCAGCAAGGTCCTGGGGACTCTCCAAGCAATGGAGAGTCAGGGCACGTCTGGAGCAACCAGGGAAGCCCAACAATTAGAAGAGTGACCATCGTTAGGACCCACAGGTCAACGGACCAGGGATCGCAAAGGGATGTTGAGCGAAAACACGAAGTACGGGCCCACAGAGCACTCGTGGGGTGGCGGCCAGCAATCTTCAGTGTGAATGCTGCTCGGAGTGGGGACCACACGTGGTCCAATGCACAGCTTTAGGAATTGTCGTGAAGTGGGTGCACTTGCAAAATTACACGGTGCACAGGGGTACGGGTTGCACGGCCCCCACGAGGGATTACCAGTCTCAGAATCGCTGAGAGGGTAGATCGACCTCGGGGAGCTCAGGGAACCCACCTCCTGTGTTGCAGAAATAAATCTTCGGAGTCCGCAGGAGCTCTGGAGATGCAACCGGTCAGTTGCGTTTCGGTGCCTGCTACTCCAGGGGAGTAACTCCTTTACTCCAAGGGAGATTCTTCAGTCATCCAGCGTAGTGTAGATCGTCGAAGGTACTTGGTTTCTGTAGCAGAGTTTAGTCCAGGTAAAATCTAAAGTCCTGTAGTCAGGGTTCCTACTTTATACCCAAGGAAGGGGTGGGACAAACTCTGGGGACCCACCTATGGGAGGGTCAGGAAAGAGGGGTGGCTACACCCATTTCCTTTGTCCAGTTTCACGCCAGAATAGGAGCAAATGGCTCCTGCAACGGGTTTGAGCTGGACTATGCACGGGGACACCAAATGTGCCCCCAGTGCAGACTTTATGGCACTCTAAGAGTGCCCCCACCCAGCCCCAATACACTAAAGCCTGTCTGAGAGGTGGTCACACCTCCCTGTGACAGGAAACCTATTGTCAGGCCTTCCCCTGCTCGAGCTTGGCTCAGCAGCAGGAGGGCAGACTCGTGTCTGTGGCTGGCAGCATCCATTTTGTGATGCCCAGGCCGAGAAAGCTGGTACCGGGTAGACTGGTGCCCCATAGTAGTGGTACTACAAGGGAGGAATCATACCTCCCCTGGTGTGGAGGTATGATTCCAAGGTGTTTGACACCAAACACGACATGTTTCTAAGCAGCCGTTTTAAAGTTAGCATTTACAGCGAGGTTATAATGCACTTAAGTATATATGGTTGGCTGCATCACAGACAACCACGGAGAATAGATTCCGAAGGCTGCAGAGGGGCTCTGCTCATGCAGGGGCACCCTCTCACACAAAGCCCAGCACCCTGCCTTCAGGATTGATAAGGCCTGCCATAGGGGTGACTGATAGGTTTTTATGTGCAGTGATTTAGAATAGATATAGTGAACCTATATCTAAGTAAGGGGTGCATGCACCACCTTACACAGGCTGCAGTAGCAGACCTGTGGTGTCAGTTTGAATGGTCTCTCAGGGGTGGCATAATACATGCTGCAGCCCCTGGGAGGCCTCTGGGGTACCTATGCCCTGGGTACATGGTGTACCATATACTAGGGACTGATAAGGGTACCCCAGTATCCAATCTGGAGTGTACCTAAAGTACATGCAATCAATTTAGGGAGAAAGCAGCTAGGCTGGGGTCCTGGATAGCAGGATCCCAGTCAGACTAAGTCGAAAACAGTGATACATCAGCAAAAAGTGGGGGTAACTATAAGAAGCAGATCCTACTCTCCTACACCTATGGAAGTGCCTGAAGCATTGGATTCTCTAGAGGAGGATCTAGACCTCCTTAGTCTACTCTGGACCCTCCCATCTGCACTATGCCCTGAGGGGTCAGAGTTTGGAAGGTTGGACTCATTGGAGTCCTCCTGCCCATACTCAGAATTGAGATCATCAGGAAGAGCTCCTGATGCTCCCTCTTCTGGAGTATTCCCACCAACATTATCCTGTTCTTCTGCCCTCACAGGATGACCATCATCCTCATGTAGCAGCTCTAAGAGCAGCATGATGGTGGGGTTGCCACCTGTCTTTATCTTTCCAAGGCTACACAGGGTCCTTAGTTCCTGGAACTTTAGACCACTGTCCTTATCAGACTGGGGTACACTGGTATCCCCAACTAAAGACATGGTTCTAGGTGTAGTGAGGTGTTGCACCTACCTACCCTAGTGGAAACTAAACTCTCTGAGGTTGGAGAAAGGGTTGTGCTCGACCCTTAACTACCCAACCCTAAGTTCAGTAGAACTTACTTATTCTAAGCTGTATTATATGTGCCTAATATTAGTGATTAACCCCTTGCGTGCGTCGGACGGCTCCCGGCCATCCTAGCACCCACCCACGGGGGAAGCTTTGGCGCTCCCCCCGTGGGCCGCCCCGTAAAGGTGCCCCCACCGGGGAAGGCAGGGGAAGCCCTTCCCCTGCCTCCCCCTGCCCCCCCTCCACGTCATCTAATGATGTCAGCCTGCGAGGCGCGCTGACGCCATTAGAGGATTCCCAACGCGGTGGAAGCCATTTGCTTCCAGCGCGTTGGGAAGAGAGGAGGTGAGTTTCTCCTTGGGGGAGGGGGGTATTTAAACAAAAGAGGCATTGGGGGAAAGGAAAGGGTTTTCCTTTCCCCTGATGCCTCTTTTGTGCATTCCTGCTGCACGATCGTGCGATCGTGCAGCAGGAATGCCCACTAGATGCCAGGGAATTTTTTTTTTTTATAATTGAAATTGATTACTGTTTGGGGGGAGCGGCCCATTAGGCAAGGGTCGCTCCCCTCATGGGGGCAATGTTTTTTTGGGTTTGTCTGCCCCCCTGGGGGGCAGATTTCGCATATTTTTTTTTTTTTAAAGTGGCCCACTGGACCACCAGGGAATAATTTGTGGGGAGTGGCCCCTTGGGCAAGGGTCGCTCCCCTTTGGGGGCCATGTTTTTGGCTGTCTGCCCCCATGGGGGGGCAGATCTCGCCATTTTTTTTATATAGGGCCCACTAGACCACCAGGGTTTTATTTGTGGAGAGTGACCCCTTGGGCAAGGGTCGCTCTCCTTTGGGGGCAATGTTTGTCGCCATGTATTATAAGATTGGGCCCACTAGACCACCAGGGATTGGTTTGTGGGGAGTGGCCCCTTGGGCAAGGGTCGCACCCCTTTGGGGAGCATTAATTTGGCCGTTTCTGCCCCCCTGGGGGGCAGATCGGCTGATTTTTATTTTTGGTATGGCCACTAGGCCACCAGGGATTTATTTGTGGAGAGTGGCCCCTTGGGCAAGGGTCGCTCCCCTTTGGGGGCAATCTTTTTGGCTGTGTCTGCCCCCCAGGGGGGCAGATCTAGCCTTTTTTTTAAAATCGGGCCCACTAGACCACCAGGGATTTGTTTGTGGGGAGTGGCCCCTTGGGCAAGGGTCGCTCCCCTTTGGGGAGCATTAATTTGGCCGTTTCTGCCCCCCTGAGGGGCATATCGGCTGATTTCTTTTTTTGTATGGCCACTAGGCCACCAGGGTTTTTTTTTTTTATGTTGGGGAGCGGCCCTTGGACAAGGGTTGCTCCCCTTTATGGGAGGATGATTGTGGCCATTTCTGCCCTCTTTGGGTGGAAGATTAGCAGTATGTTTTTAGGCCCATCTGCCCCCAAGGGGGGCAGAAGGCACTAGACAACAGGGTTTTTTAAATTTTTGTGTTGGGGAGTGGCCTCAAGGGCAAGGGTTGCTCCCCTTTTACGGGGTGAATATTTTATTTATACTCTTAGTCCCACCTACCCCTTAGCTTGGCTGGTGGATTGAGTGTGGACTGGTGCATTATTTGCATATGTGATTGTAATGTTTTTTTTTCTCCTTTTTATTCTAGTGTAAAGCTTTTGATTCCTGTTTGCGGTTTCGGCAGTGGTTGTTCTGCAGTTTTGCGTATTTGCATTTTTTTGGTAAGAAAAACATTTTTGTTGTATTTACTCCAAATGAGTATTATTGTCATGCATGAAGGAATGTTTTTGTAAGTGGTGTCATAATCGCAGCATATTTAGTTAGTGTTTTGAGCCTGAAATTCTTTGCGATGTGTTTTGCATTGTCTTATGTGTAATTTTCTTTTCTTTTTCTTTTTAGTGGGATATTGTTGATCCTTACTGTGTCTGTGCAGAGTAGGTGGTGGTGAGTCTAGCTGCTTCTGGCAAGTGAGTGGTATAGTTTTGGAGTATATAGGTCTTTGCGATAAAGACGCATTTTGTTTATTACTTATTTTACAAAGTGTTTGTTGTTGTTGACTTGTTTGACAAGTTACCTTTAGTAGTAAGGATTATGGCTAGCCGTAGAATTACTGCTCAGCAGGTGGTTGGTATGCTTTTTTAATCTTCCTCTGAGCAGGATTATGAGACTGACAGTGCGTCTGAGGGAGTGGAGGGAGTGCAAGATTCTGGCAGTGAGTTTTCTGTCCACGAGGAATCATCTGATGATGAAGCTACTCTCAGTGCAGATGAAACTACTCAAAGTGCGGATGAAGTGCCTGTTTTAGAGGAGGACACTGATGTGCCGATGGTGCAGCAAGAGACATCGGTATTGCAGCCTGAGGCTGCATGGCTTCCTACTGGAAGTGCTGGACTCTGGGTTGATCCAAACATGGTGCAGCCGGTGTTGCCTGCCTTTAGTGGTGATGCAGGGTGTAAAGTGGATTGTGAACATTTTTTGCCTATACAGTTTTTTCAGTTGTATATGGATGATGTATTTTTGGGTGAGATTGTTGAGCAGACTAATTTGTATGCTGAACAGTTTTTGAGGGACAACAGTGCCAGACTTAAGCCCCGCTCTAGAGCTACCCGGTGGGCTTCAACAAATCTGGAAGAGATGAAGAAGTTTTTGGGTTTGACTTTTTTGATGGGCTTGATAAGGAAGCCGTCCATGGCTTCATATTGGTCTACCAGTCCCTTGATGGCAACGGCTATATTTCCTGCAATTATGAGTCGTGATTGGTATTTACTTTTGCTACGTATGCTGCATTTTGTTGATAATGCTTTGGCGTTGCCACGAGATCACCCTCACTGTGACTGTCTTTTTAAGATTCGGCCTGTTCTTGATCACTTTGTGGATCGATTTTCAGAGATCTATACTCCAGGAAAGAAATAGCTATTGATGAGTCTTTGGTCCTGTTCAAGGGCCGTTTGGTTTTTAGGCAGTACATTCCTAGCAAGAGGGCACTTTATGGAATTAAGATGTATATGTTGTCTGAGAGTAGGAAAGGATATGTCTATAATTTCCGGGTGTACACTGGTAGGGATTCCACTATTGACCCCCCAGTTTGTCCGTCCATTTTTGGAGTTTCTGAGAAAATTGTGTGGGATCTTGCTAGAGGACTGTTTAACAGAGGCCACCATTTGTACCTTGATAACTTCTACACTGCTGTGCAATTGTTTAAGGAATTGTTCAAAGTGGACACTTTTGCTTGTGGCACAATCCGCTCTAACCGTAAAGGTTACCCAAAAGAGCTTGTTTGCAAAAAGCTTCAGAGGGGGCAGTGCAGTGCCTTGCGTAGTGAGGAACTGCTAGCTGTGAAATTTGTGGACAGGAGGGATGTGTACATGCTGACTACCATTCATGATGAGAGTACTTCACCTGTGACTGTTTGGGGTCAGGCTGCTGAAGTATGCAAACCTGTGTGCATTGTAGACTACAATAAGCACATGGGTGGTGTCGATAGAGTAGATCAGAGGTTGGAACCTTACACTGCTGTTCGTAAGGCTTACATTTGGTATAAGAAGTTGGCCATCCATCTCTTCAATTTAGCAACTTTCAATGCTTTTGTTGTGTTCAAGGAGTGTTCTCCTGACTTTTGTTCAGTTCCAGGAGTCTGTGATAGGCAGCTTTGTTGTTGTGGAACAGGCAAGTGTTCCTAGAGTTGGAGTGGTGGAGGATGTGGCTAGATTGAAAGATCGCCACTTTCCTGATTTAATTCCTCCCACGCCCCAAAAAAACAATCCCTGTAAGAGATGTAGAGTCTGCTTGCGAAGAGGTGTGCGGAAGGAGAGTTGTATGCACTGTGCCGATTGTCCTTCTAATCCTGGGCTGTGTGTGCCCACATGTTTCAGATTGTATCACACTCAAAAGAGTTTTTGGGAGCAACCGTGAGTCTTATAGTGTACTGCCTGGTCTGTATGGTTTTATATAGTTGTTGTTCAGTTTCACGTTTGGCAATAGAATGATGTCTTTAGTTACTGCTGTTGTTTTTGTAGTTATAGTTTTGTATCTAGTTGCAATTGGTTTGTGTTTTCTTTCTTGATAAAAAAAAATGAAAGACGGTGTGAGTGGACTGGCGCTTGGCTGGCGGTGTGCGTGGACTGGCGCTTGGCTGGTGGTGTGTGTGGACTGGCACTTGGCTGGCGGTGTATGTGAACTGGCGCTTGGCTGGCGGTGTGCGTGGACTGGCGCTTGGCTGGCGGTGTGTGTGGACTGGCACTTGGCTGGCGGTGTATGTGAACTGGCGCTTGGCTGGCGGTGTGCGTGGACTGGCGCTTGGCTGGCAGTGTGTGTGGACTGGCGCTTGGCTGGTGGTGTGCATGGACTGGCGCTTGGCTGGTGGTGTGCTTGGACTGGCGCTTGGCTGGCGTGTATGTGGACTGGCGCTTGGCTGGCGGTGTGCATGGACTGGCGCTTGGCTGGCAGTGTGTGTGACTGGCGCTTGGCTGGCGGTGTGCGTGGACTGGCGCTTGGCTGGCGGTGTGCGTGGACTGGCGCTTGGCTGGCGGTGTGTGTGGACTGGCGCTTGGCTGGCGGTGTGTGTGGACTGGCGCTTGGCTGGCGGTGTGCGTGGACTAGTTCTTGGCTGGCGGTGTGTGTGGGCTGGCGCTTGCCTGGCAGTGTGCGTGGGCGGGCGCTTGGCTGGTGGTGTGCGTGGGCTGGCACTTGGCTGTCAGTGTGCGTGGGCTGGCACTTGGCTGGCAGTGTGGGTGGGATGGTGCTTGGCTGGCGGTGTTCGTGGGCTGGCATTTGGCTGGCAGTGTGTGAGTAGTGACTTGCTGCTGGTCATTACACACTCTGCTAGTCAAACGCCACTGCAGACACTATCTCAACCACCAGCCGGTGTGATTGCTGTGTCAGTCATGTGGGCGTATGAAAGTGATGGGCGCTTGAATGGCGCTGTCTGTTGATGTGAATGTTGTAATGTGCTGGGCCCGCGGCTGGCGGTGTGAATGGTCTTGTGTGTCACGTATGAAAGGTGTGTGAATGGCCTGTAAAGAGGTTGGTGCCTTGCCGTGGCTTTACAGCTCACGAGCTGTGAGTCATTGGTTCAGGTTTTTAACCTTTTAAATATTAACAGTGCATTTCGTTTTTGTGAAATCTCTTGTTAATAGAATTTTACGCTCTGAACCTTCACTCACCTTCGTGCCAAATCCAACCAGTATGTCTGTCCGTTAGCTCCCGCTCTGGCGCAAAACTGGACAAAGGACATGGGAGTATCCTCCCCACTGTCCGACCCTCACCTGGGAGTGAACCCTGAATCGTCCCTACCCTTTCCTTAGGGTAGTTAAGGGCTTACCTGTAGGTGGGTCCCTAGATTCGTCGTGGGACAAGATTCATTTCAAGACACCACTTCTTCAACTGTCTGGGCACTCTGGACATCGCTGGACTTCGCTCTGGGCATCAAGGCTGCAACTGGGAAGACTCCTGCTGCTCCTGATCTTGTCGCCCTGCTCGTCTGCTGCAACGTCCATGCCTGTGCTCCTTACATTCCAAGGCCTGTGGGCATCCAAGACACCTGAAGGACTCTCCCTTGAAGTGAAGGAGTCACTTCCCTGCATCTGCAGGCACCGCAACTAAGCTGATTGGTCTGCTTATCCTGGGCTCCCATGGACTCCGAAAGGGTCAGCAACACAGGTGGTGGTTGTTCACATCCCTCGAGGCTGCCCTGTCCTCTTATCAAGTTTGAGGGCAGTATCCCTCATCGGAGTACTTAAGGAATTGTTCATTTTGAAGGAATATTTATCTTTTTTGTCTCTCTCTGCCCGGGTGTACATTGTCTCCACATTGTCTGTGAATGTGAGTGTTGTAATGTGCTGGGGCCGCAGTTGGTGGTGTGAAAGTGTGTGTCAAGTATGAAAGGTGCGTGAATGGCCTGTAAAGAGGTTGGTGCCTTGTCGTGGCTTTACAGCTCACGAGCTGTGAGTCATTGGTTCTGGTTTTTGTCAAAAATATGTTTATTAGCATTTTATCACTCATTACAATGCAAACTGGCAAATGGTAAATCTGGAGAAACGTAGATGACTTGATGTTTTAAGAAGACAAAAAAGTGATGTACGTCACTAGTTGCATACCCCCCGCCGTATCCCAAGCAACCTAAAGGAGTAAGCACATTTTCTCCAAGAGTAAGGGCGGGGAGTAGGTCTGCATTGCGGTAAAACATACCATTCGTCCGCCTTTCTTTTGTGACGGTGGTAACCCAAAACCTTCCAACAGGGAAGGTGCCCTTTAGAGGGAGCAAGTCTAAACAAATGACTCCCAGGAATTGGGAAGAACAAAGAACCCCTCCCCTAACCCCCCACCCAACCCAGTACTGGTGGCGGCTACCCGAGTACAGCTAAGTTTCAAGTCATGGTATCTTCAAGTAGGTTAAAATTGAAAAAGATGCATATCTCTGACTGATGCAGGGCAAACGGCTGATGGCAATCCCTTTGTAAGGAAGAACACCAGTGGCCCCCATCTATATTCGAAGTTCTTATAATCATCCCTGAATATATCAGCCATCCTTTCAAGGCACAGTAATTTCCAGAGTCTGGAGTGCCATAATGAGATAGCGGGAGCCTCCTTCTTCTTCCATGCGGCCGCTATTGCTACTTTCGCATCCCCAATGCAAGTCCACATAATGGCCTTATCTGCTTTAGTTTGATGTTTGAGGGAGGGGTCGCGAAGGCCTAGGACAACGTCTGCCATGGAGGTCAGAATAGGGTACCCCAGCATGTCTTTGATTTGTGCGAGGAATTCCTCCCAGAAGGGTGTATCACTGGACAGTCCTACCAGATATGTTGGAAATCGCCTAGTAGCCCACAGCCCCTCCAACACATATCAGACGAATCGGGAAATATCTTTTTGATCTTGGTAGGGTATAGGTACCAGTCCATCATTGTTTTTAGGTGGGCCTCCCTTAGCTCTATGGAATGGTTGAATTTCGTGATATCTGACCAGAGCCCCGACCATTCTCTATCTTGAATGTCGCGTTGTAAGATTCCCTCCCACATGTGCATGTAGCGAGGCCTCGGGGTGTGCATAGAGGTGAGAAGATAGTTATACAGATAGGAAATCACTCCTTTCATAGAGTCCACAGTTTGCACATATTTATCAAATTTCATGAGGGGGCGAGTGGCTGCTTCATGAATGTGAGGTGTAAGCGCCCAATGTTTCAGTTGAAGATAGTGAAAATATTCAGCAGGCCCCAACCCATAGACCCTCTTGAAGTTGTCAAAGGTGAGAATATCGTAGTTATGGAAGAGGTGTGTCAGCGCCCTGCAGCCCCCCTCCCTCCACTGGTCAAAGGGTCCTTCCTGTAAGGCCGGATTAAAGTGGATTGGCGTATAAGGTGACGGAAATGTGGTCCAATGATCGTTACGCGATATAGAGTCCCATACTTTTAGGGTGGTCCGAGTAGGCGTGCTGATGTAGGCATTCTCTGGTCTTTCCCTCCTGGGTCTCCATATGAGGTCCCAGATCGTCCTCCCTGCCAACCGCTCTATCCATATGAAGCCAGTGCTTCTCCGACTCCCTCTTGGCCCATTCGGTCACCACTCGTAGCTGAGTTGCCTTGTAATAAAAGCCAAAGTCCGGGAGGCCCGCCCCTCCCTCCCCTCGCGGTCTCCTCAAGATTGAGAAGGAGAAAGGCGCTCGTCCTCCTTGCCAAACGAACCGCAGAACCATAGATTTTAATTTAGGGAGAAAATCCCTGTCAAGCTCAACGGGGAGAGCCTGAAAAAGGTACAAGAGTTTAAGAAGCACTGTCATTTTAACCGCATGTATGCGGCCAAGCCAAGAGATAAAGAGCGGTTTCCATCATGTAAGATCCGCCTGGAGTCTCAAGAGGGAAGGTGGGAAGTTAGCTCTATATAGCTCCCTTACCCGGGGCGTCAGTTGAACTCCCAGGTATTGGAGAGGGCGGGAAGTCCATTGTAGTTGAGTGCACATCCGAAGTTCCTCAACTTCGGCATCAGGGATTGTGAGGTTAAGAATGTAGGATTTGTCTATATTCACCTTGAAGCCCACCACCGCTTCAAAGCATGTGAGTTTCGTTTGCAGCGCAGGTAGAGAGGTGGCCGGTTCCGTGAGTGACAAGAGCGCATCGTCCGCGAAAAGTGATATTGTTAGAACTGGGGGTCTCTAGTTGGCGTTGGTATCCACCTTTGACCAAATAGGGACCCTTGCTTCTAATCAGATTAAGGGGGATACACTACTAAAATAACCCCTGCTCACCCCCTTGGTAGCTTGGCACGAGCAGACAGGCTTATCTCAGAGGCAGTGTGTTAAGCATTTGTGAACACATACAGTAATACAGTGAAAACACTACAGATGGACACCACACAGGTTTTATAAAAATAAGTATGCTTTATATAGACTTATCACAAGACCACAAACGACAAAAATCCACAATAATGTAATCAATAATAATTCTTCAAGATGGTAGAAATCGTTTAAAAATAGGTTCTTTACTTAAAAGCAGTCTTTAGCAACAGATAACCCCAACTGGAGTTATCACGACGTCGAGGTCAAAGAAATCCCAAAGTACGGCGCCGACTGCGAGGTGCGCGGCGTTTGCCCCGGAGTCAAAACAGACACACAAAGAACAGTACCTTGGGAAAAGTGAAAACAAAGACAGCTCACGGCATCGGGGAGATGCGGCGTCTTTGGCGCTGTGCGGCGTCGGTCCTTGCTTCGGGGGAGGCGATGAGTCGGGTCCTCGATGCTTGCGCAAAGCAGGGCAGGTGTCTGTTCCTTACCGGAGAGGAGGTGACGTCACGATGGTGCCGAAACCACGGTTCCGTACGATGTCGATGGATTCTTGACCACCTACGTCGACGATCGGCTCCGCGATGATGTCGGCTTCGGAGTCGATGCGGCACAGCAGCAGGCGTCGGGCCGGCGTCGCAAGTCGGAGCTGCGCTCACGGTTATGGCAGGCTTACGATGTCGTTCGCTGGCGTCAATGTGGCACGGCGGCCGGCGTTGGGTCTACGTTGCAAGCCGGAGCAGCGCTCACGGCTTCGATGCAGAAGACGGCGTCGCTCGCTGGCGTCGGTGTTGCAAATTCCTCCTGTAGCACCAGAACAGCAAGTTCCAGATGCAGGCAAATAGAAAGAGTGAAGTCTGGTATCCCTGAGACTTCAGTCAGGAGGCAAGCTCAAATCAAGCCCTTGGAGTAATATTCTGCAAGATGATGAAAGTTCTTTAAAAGTTCCTTCTCCTCTCCTTGGCACTGAAGACACCACTATAGGCCAACCCAGCAGCACAGCACACTGGCAGGGGGGCAGTCCAACTCCTACAGCTTCCTTTGGTTCTTCTCCTTGGCAGAGGTTTGTCTTGTTGTTCCAGAAGTGATCTAAAGTTCTGGAGTCAGGGCCCCAATATTTATACCCCTAAATCCTTTGTCCTCTGAGGGCAGAGGGGCCTTTACCTGGTCCAAACCAGTTCTGTGCAGTCCTGGAGCACTTTGTTTACAGGACTCCTTCTTTCCTTTGACAATGTGGGCCAGGGACATCAGACGCACCACAGGAGGTGGAGCCAGCATTGTGGAAGGCATGCACAGCCCTATTCAGGCCCAGGTGCAACTCCTCCCACCACTCTACATGCAGATAGGCCTATTCAGCCCTGTGCTGACTCACCCTGTCTCCTGGAATCCCTCCCAGCCCCTGTCACTCACAAACCAGACATGGAATACACAACCTAGCAGAGGCAGGCTTGGACAGTTAGGCAAGAAAATACCTACTTTCTAAAAGTGGTATTTTCAAACACAGAATGTTAAAACCAACTTTACTAAAAGATGTATTTTATCATTCTGAGTTCAGGCATACTAAACTCGAATTTCTACCATGTTCCCTGGGTCAGTTAGGATTATAAAATGTTATAATCAAACTGCCCATTCTGGCCTATGGGGAACAGGTAGCCTTGCAATAGTGAAAACGAAAATGGCTGTAATTCACTATTAGGTCATGCCACACACACCAGGGCATGTCCTACCTTATACTTACAATGCACCCTGCCCTTGGGCCTACCTTAGGGGTGTCTGATATGAAGATAAGGGAAGGTTTAGGGACTGGCAAGTGGGTGCACTTGCTAAGTCGACATGGCAGTCACAGACTGCACATAGGCTCTGCAATGGCAGGCCTGAGACACACTTTACAAGCTGCTTCTGTGGGTGGCACAACCAGTGCTGCAAGCCCACCAGCAGCATTTGATTTACAGGCCCTGGGCACACCTGGTGCACTATACTAGGGTCTGACAAGTAAATCAAATGATCCAATCATGGAGTCACTAATCAATACATCAATTTACAATAGGAGAGCATATGCACTTTAGCACTGATCAGCAGTGGTAAAGTGCCCAGAGTCATAAAACCAACAAAAACAGGTCAGAGAAAATACAGGAGGAAGGCAAAAAGTTCAGGGATGACCCTGCAAAAAGGCCAAGTCCAACACAACCCCCTTCCAGCCAAAACACAGGGTAGACCAATCACTACCTTGATGGGATTCCCTGCTTTGGGCGATAGGACATGGACCCTGGCCCGCAACAGCAGGGGCATACTCCAGTTCTACGCCATTCTGAACCCATTTGGATCCCTCTGTCCATACTCTCAGGGCCCACCAAGCTAACCCCTGGGGAACCCTTCTCCTCACCTGTGGACACCATCTGTGCAGCACCTAACCTTATCTTGCTCACAGGTGTGTCCCAACAGACAGACAGCAAGCCACAGTGGCCACTGACAGTGGTCAGTGATGAGACCCAGGCCTTATGCCTCTCAGGGCTCTCAAACCTCTGTGGCGTCTGAGAGCGAGGGGCAGTAGCCCCAGGTGCTTGGCACCCTTTGTCCACTCTCCCTCCTGTCAGGTCAGGTATGACATCCTGACACTGACCCACCAGCCCCGGGCCTGTACCTGGCGGCTGGACAGGAGACTGGGGTGGGCTTTCCCACACCCGGTCCTCCTTCTCCTTGTTGGGGCTCTGTACCCTCCCACCTGGAGTGGTACCCCCTTCCAGAACTGCCAGGGCACCTGTGGCAGGTGTCCTGCACACTCCGCCCACCAGTTCAGGGGTTCTATCCTGCAACTGGGCGTCCAGGTCAGGGGGACACCCCGAACCTGGCCCTCCAACCTAGGGTCTAGACCCTCCAGTTAAACCGGGGTCAGAGGTGAGGACTTCCTGCCTCTGCACCCCCTTCCAGAGTGCTGTACCCTCCCACCTGGAGTGGTACCCCTAGAAAACCAACCGGTCAGGACACTGTTTACAGTTGTCCCTCCCTCCAGGTCAGACAACACCTGAACCTGGCTTCCCAACCCAGGGACCAACCCCTGCGGTTGAACACTTGCCCGGCGCACCAGGACTTCATTGGGAGCACTTATGCCCCCCCTGAGGGTGACACACAACTCATGTGTCGTGTGACAGTCTGCCTGGCGCAGATCTTCCGACCCCTGTCCATCTGACAGTGCGTGAAGATCCCCCAGGACAGAAGTGGTGTCACCATGGTCATTCACTGGTGACTCAGCCCTTCTGGCTGGCCCCTGACCCACTGGTTCTTCCACTGGGGACTCTTTCACCCTCTCACCCCTCAATCTGGACTTCTGCACCCTCCACTTAGGAGTGGCACTGCCAGACACTAGAACTGATGGAGGCCTGCTTACAGATACTCCCAGTTCACCAGACACTAGGGGATCCCCATCAATGGGCGGCCCACCAGGACAGACTAGGCTCCCCACCTGGTGTTCCCTTAAAGAACCATCCAGGCCCTGAGACTGGGTTTCGGGCACCTGGGGACATGCAGCCCCACACTCACTCCGTCTCCTCTGAGACAGGACATGAGCCCCTACACCCCTCCCACTACACCGGGACCTAGCTGGGCTACTCTGAACCATTTCCACCACTCTGGGTTGGAAGATACCTGAGCCACTCCCCTTAGGGTCCTTCCCCAATGCCTCTTCAGACCCTCTGGAATCCACCAAAAGGTCTGCCTGCCTGGTGAGCTCCCTGGGGTCAGAGAACTCACTCTCCAACAGGTGTTGGCATAGCTCTGGAAAACAGGGACTTACAATATGCTCTCCCACAATTGGATCACACAGCCCCCTACAAGGGTTAACCAAACTATCCTTCACCTCACCATCCAGTGCCTCGCACACGTACTCCACACCACTCTCCTGAGATTGGCAAGACAGTATCTGACTGTCTCTGTCACTCAACCCACACTCTTCTGGGCGGTCTCCACATTCACACACCAGGACTTCAACCATGGGGGAACCTCCCTCCCTGCTCCTCTCAGCTAGAGTCAGTGGAGTGTCCCTCCCAACACTAGGACCATGAACCCCTGCGCCAGTGCCCCAATCTACTTCCGGGACACTGCGCACCACTGGAGCTACCTCAGATCCTTGAACCTCCTGGTGTATGTTAACCCCCTCCAAGTCAGGCGCCACATCTCTGGGTGTGTGTACTACCCCCTCAGCACTAGATAACTCAATATTGCTGCCACCATCTGAGCTGGATTCCACCTCCAACTCAGCAAAGCTCACTTCCTGAGCTACACAATTTTCTTGTTGCTGGGCTGAGACCCTCATGGCCTCAAGCCTCTCGAGCTCCAAATCAAGCTCTCTCATTCTCAACTCATGTTCCAATCTCATTCTCTCTCTCTCCAAGGCTAACTTGTTATTTTCAAACTCCAGCTTCTTATTCTCTAGGTCCTTTTGACCCTCCATTTTGAGCCTGGCCAGCTCCATTTTATGCCTTCTATTTCTCTCCCTATCCTCCAGCTCTCCTGGGGACAGGTCTTTGGAAGAAACACTGCTGCCTGGCGGGGTAGGTACTTTCTCCCCCCCTGGACCCAGGGGCCCATCTAGCTGTCCTTGTGCCTCCTCCACTGGGTGCTCCACATTGTCAGATGCATTTCTTGCTTCCACCCAGGCCCTCAGCGCCTTGTGGAACTCATCCTTCTTTGTGAGGCCTGTAATAGCAACTTTAAATTTTCTACAGAAGGCTTTCAGCTGTTTGGCATTATAGGTATCCAACCTCTCTTCCTCAAAATCTGGATCCATAGATGCAACAGATGCTGGTGGACTCATGGCAATAAGAATTGGCAGTTCTCAGAAAAATAACAGTCCAAGGAGAAAAAAAATTCTGCCAAAAAGGTATGTGGTTGCGTTTGGTCTGCACTCACTAGTAGTGTACACCAATCACTGTATATGAGAAACAAATGCAAGTCCAGAATCCTCACCGCTGACCACCAATGTTAGAACTGGGGGTCTCTAGTTGGCAATGGTATACACCTTTGACCAAATAGGGACCCTTGCTTCTAGTCAGAGTAAGGGGGGTACACTACTAAAATAACCCCTGCTCACCCCCTTGGTAGCTTGGCACGAGCAGACAGGGTTATCTCAGAGGCAGTGTGTTAAGCATTTGTGAACACATACAGTAATACAGTGAAAACACTACAGATGGACACTACACAGGTTTGATAAAAATAAGTATTCTTTATATAGACTTATCACAAGACCACAAACGACAAAAATCCACAATACTGTAATCAAAAATAATACTTCAAGATGGTAGAAATAGTTTAAAAATAGGTTCTTCACTTAAAAGCAGTCTTTAGCAACAGATAACCCCAACTGGAGTTATCACGACGTCAAGGTCAAAGAAATCCCAAAGTACGGCGCCGACCTCGAGGTGTGCGGCGTTGGGCCCGGAGTCAAAACACCCACAAAGAACAGTACCTTGTGAAAAGCGAAAACAAAGACAGCTCACGGCGTCGGGGAGATGCGGTGTTGTTGGCGCTGTGCGGCATCGGTTCCTTGCTTCGGGGGAGGCGATGCGTCGGGTCCTCGATGCTTGCGCTAAGCAGGGGAGGCGTCTGTTCCTTACCGGAGAGGAGGTGACGTCACGATGGCGCCGAAACCACGGTTCCGTACGATGTCACGATGTCGATGGATTCTTGACCACCTACGTCGACGATCGGCTCCGCGATGATGTCGGCTTCGGAGTCGATGCGGCACAGCTGCAGGCGTCGGGCCGGCGTCGCAAGTCAGAGCAGCGCTCACGGGTATGGCAGGCTTACGATGTCGTTCGCTGGCGTCGATGTGGCACGGCGGCCGGCGTCGGGTCTCTGTTGCAAGTCGGAGCAGCGCTCACGGCTTCGTTGCAGATTACGGCGTCGCTCGCCGGCGTCGGTGTTGCAGATTCCTTCTGTAGCACCAGAACAGCAAGTTCCAGATGCAGGTAAACAGAAAGAGCGACGTCTGGTATCCCTGAGACTTCGGTCAGGAGGCAAACTCAAATCAAGCCCTTGGAGTAATATTCTGCAAGATGATGAAAGTTCTTTAAAAGTTCCTTCTCCTCTCCTTGGCACTGAAGACACCACTGTAGGCCAACCCAGCAACACAGCACACTGGCAGGGGGGCAGTCCAACTCCTACAGCTTCCTTTGGCTCTTCTCCTTGGCAGAGGTTCGTCTTGTTGTTCCAGAAGTGATCTAAAGTTCTGGGGTCAGGGCCCCAATATTTATACCCCTAAATCCTTTGTCCTCTGAGGGCAGAGGGGCCTTTACCTGGTCCAAACCAGTTCTGTGCAGTCCTGGAGCATTTTGTTTACAGGACTCCTTCTTTCCTTTGACAATGTGGGCCAGGGACATCAGACGTACCACAGGAGGTGGAGCCAGCATTGTGGAAGGCAGGCACAGCCCTATTCAGACCCAGGTGAAACTCCTCCCACCACTCTACAAGCAGATAGGTCTATTCAGCCCTGTGCTGACTCACCCTGTCTCCTGGAATCCCTCCCAGCCCCTGTCACTCACAAACCAGACATGGAATACACAACCTAGCAGAGGCAGGCTTGGACAGTTAGGCAAGAAAATACCTACTTTCTAAAAGTGGTATTTTCAAACCCAGAATGTTAAAACCAACTTTACTAAAAGATGTATTTTATCATTCTGAGTTCAGGCATACTAAACTCGAATTTCTAACAGGTTCCCTGGGTCAGTTAGGATTATAAAATGTTATAATCAAACTGCCCATTCTGGCCTATGGGGAACAGGTAGCCTTGCTATAGTGAAAAACGAAAATGGCTGTAATTCACTATTAGGACATGCCACACAAACCAGGGCATGTCCTACCTTATACTTACAATGCACCCTGCCCTTGGGCCTACCTTAGGGGTGTCTGATTTGAAGATAAGGAAAGTTTTAGGGACTGGCAAGTGGGTGCACTTGCCAAGTCGACATGGCAGTCACAGACTGCACACAGGCTCTGCAATGGCAGGCCTGAGACACACTTTACAAGCTGCTTCTGTGGGTGGCACAACCAGTGCTGCAAGCCCACCAGCAGCATTTGATTTACAGGCCCTGGGCACACCTGGTGCACTATACTAGGGTCTGACAAGTAAATCAAATGATCCAATCATGGAGTCACTAATCAATACATCAATTTACAATAGGGAGAGCATATGCACTTTAGCACTGATCAGCAGTGGTAAAGTGCCCAGAGTCATAAAACCAACAAAAACAGGTCAGAGAAAATACAGGAAGAAGGCAAAAAGTTCAGAGATGACCCTGCAAAAAGGGCCAAGTCCAACAGATATCTTATGCATTTCCCCACTAAAAGGGATGCCCTTTATCTCTGGTGCGGCGCGGAAGGCCATGGCCAGCGGCTCTATACTGAGGGCAAACAGGAGAGGTGACAAAGGGCACCCCTGGCGGGTACCCCTAGTCAAGGGAAAGGGAGCTGACAAAATCCCATTTACCTGCACTCTCGAGCGAGGTTGTACATAGTTAGCCCGTATCATATCAATAAATTTATCTGCAAACCCAAAGGATGTGAGTGTAGTAAAAAGAAATGCCCAATCCACCCTATCGAATGCCTTCTCGGCATCTAACCCCACCAGTACTGCCGGGATCTGTTTCTTATGAGCTTTTTCGATTAGGTGGATGATACGTCTAGTGTTGTCATGAGTCTGGCGGCCTTTAATAAATCCAGACTGGTCTGGGTGGATGAGATTTGGCATAAGGTCGTTCAGTCGGGCTGCGAGGATAGCTGAATACAATTTCGCATCCAAATTGAGAAGGGCGATAGGACGATACGAAGCGCACATCTGTGGATTTTTCCCTTGTTTCGGAATAACTGTGATCACAGCTTCCCCCATTGAGGGAGTGACCGTACCTGCCTCTGCCATAGCATTAAAAAGGTGGATAAGATGGGGCAAGAGGTCAGGAGCGAAAGTTTTGTAAAATTGGGCCGTATACCCGTCGGGGCCTGGGGCTTTCTGTGGTATGAGGGTTTTGATGGCTAGAAACACCTCCCCGGCCATTATCGGAGCCGTTAGTCTGACATTCCAGTCTTGGGAGACCTGGGGGAATTGCAGTGTCCGCAGATAGTTACTTTGTGCATCCATGTCCCGTCGTTCCCCCGTATTCAGATTTCCGTAAAAGGCTCCAAAAATATCAGCTTTCTCTGCGTCTTTATGAGTCAGGTCCCCCTGCCCATCTTGTATGCCGCCTATATATTCTCGCTCTCACTTTTCCTTTAAGTGTCGGGCTAAATGCCTACCTATCTTATTTCCTTGTGAATAGAAAAGTTGACGGAGTTTCAGGAGAGTATACTCCGCCCGATTGATATATATGGCCCTGAGTTTCCCCCTCAATGCAGTGAGCGAGCGAAGAGACACTCTGGTGGGTTTGTTTTTATGGGTCGTTTCCGCTGAGGACAGTTCGGCTTCTAAATCTACTCGTTCTTTGGTCCGTCATTTGTTCAACTCAGAGTTAAGAGCAATACAGCGGCCTCTAAAAACCGCATTAAAGGCGTCCCAATTATTGAACACGGAGGTGGCTTCGGGCACATTCCTGGTGAAAAAATCTGTGATCGTATCTCTTAGTTCTGTACAGAGTACCCTGTCCCTCGTGAGGGAAGCTGGAAAATACCACTTGGGAGATGCGGATGCTAAAGTGCCCCATGAAAGACAGATCGAAATGAGACAGTGGTCGGACACGGAGAGTGGGAAGATCTTGGCCTCTCGGAGAGCTCCCAATAAGTTTTGGCTAATGAATATATAGTCGAGCCTAGAGTATGTGCGGTGCACATGTGAATAAAAGGTATAGTCCCGCGTCTGGGGATAGAGGGTCCGCCAGGCATCTCTAAGGCCCATGTCATGCATCTGTTGTTTAGTCTCTGTGGAGAAGACGCTAGACTCCTGTCGATGGGTGTGTGTGCTATCGAGGTCTGCCTGCCAGGTTAGGTTAAAATCCTCTAGTAAGAGTGTCAGTCCCTCCGCAAAGTCCTGAATCCTCCCTAAGAGCATGTGAAGGAAAACTGCCTGACCTGTGTTGGGTGCATATGCTGAAATGAATGTGCAGAGTCTACCTTTCAGAACGCCTTTGACCATTACCCATCGTCCCTCCTTGTCTGATTTGGTATCGGTGGGTTGAAATTTCGTAGATGTGTGAACAAGGATCGCGGTCCCCCGGTGTTTAGTGAGTGCAGATGCTCTGTATATTAAGGGGTAGCTTTTGTGACGGAAGTGGGTCTCTTCCGCTCGGGGAAGATGTGTCTCCTGAAGAGCTATTATATCTAGGTGGTGATCAGAGATATATTTCCAGACCTTTTGCCTTTTTTGAGGCGAGTTGAGGCCTTTCACATTCCAGGAGCCTACTGTGATTACCATTGGTTCCGTGTCGCAACTCCCCGCCTTCTCAAGGACCCGTGTGTCAGTCCCCCGTTCCCCGCAGCAAAGTTCCTGCATGAGAAGAAACAAGGGTATATCTGCTGTGTATAACCCAACTCAATCAAAGCGCGTCTATATGGAGAATCATTAAAAAGCCGCCACCAGTCTCCCTCCCCCTCCCCCCAACATACCCCAAACCCCAAAACATAACAGAATTAACTTCCCTAAATGTCGGATCGGTGGTAAGTCTCCGACCGTGGGTTAAAGAACCCACGTGTGTGGGCGGAGGGACGAAAGGACCGAGGTCCCGGCTTGCTCCCCCTCCGGACATGCTAAGGAGTTTTGGCCACCCCACAAGCTCAGTCTGGCGGAATTGCCCGGGCCAAATGCTCAAGTCTCCCCTGCGGGCATGAGAGGAGTATCACGCGTGCGTGTCTATGCAACAAGCCACGTGGCGTGGTGTAGTAGAGGTCACGCCGTCCCATATCTTTGGGCCCTAATGGGCCCCATTCTCATCCAGGGACCAACTGGTTGTCGGCATGTGTCAACGGTAAAGTCTTAAAGAGCCAACCTGCAGATGTAGAGTCCCCAAGGGTAGTGCAGAGCGAACTGGTGCGTCGCTAACTTGAAGTTCGAGGCCCCCTCTCAGCTGCAGGTCCTCTGTGGCCGAATCAGAGTCTTCCCTCCTAGATCTCCTCTCAGATACTAGGTGTGGCTGATGCGGTGGAAAAGTCCAAGTTATTTGTGGGTTCCTCGTGAGCTTGTGGACCACTGCGATTTGGGGGAGCTGGCACTCTGTGTGCCTCGCGCTTTGCCCTGTGAATGTTCAGTGTCATCTACTGGGAGACCCAGCAGATCCAGCCCCTCCTTTAGATCTACCACATGCCTCTGTTTGTTATGGTATTCAAAGCTTAAGCCAAAGGGATAGGTCCATCGATATCTGACCTTGTCTTCGCGTAACTTGGAGGTGATGGGTCGAAATTGTTGCCGTCTAGCCAACGTTGCAGGCGCCAAATCTTGGTAGATGGTGCAGGAATGGTTCTGGAAAGATACTGTGATTTTCTTTCGGGCCGCCATAAGTACTGCTTCTTTCACCTTGTAGGAGTGGAATTTCGCAAGAACATCCCTTGGCCTTTGTCTTCCTCCCGTCGCTAGGTGTCCGACCCGGTGCGCTCTCTCGAGCTTGATCTTGAGTGTCTGTGGGCTGATGATCTCCGCAAAGAGGCCCTCCAGGAAAGCCTCTAGGTCCGGCCCTTCCGCCCCCTCCTCGAGGTTGCGGATCCTTATGTTATCCCGCCGAGCTCTGTTTTCCAAGTCTTCTGCTTTTAACTGGGTTTGGTGGAGCTGGTCCTGGAGGATGAGTACAGTGTCATGCATCTCAGAGGTACGCTCGTCTGTTTCCTGGGTGTGCGTTTCCAGTTCGACCACTCTAGTGCCTACTGAGTCCACATCGCATTGGAAATCTGCCAGCCGTGTGTTGAGGTCGGACTTCAGCTGATCAATTGAGGTTTGGATGTCCTGGCTCAGCTCTCTCCGCAATTCCGCTTTAAAGTCTCGCAATGAAGACATCAAATCTTCCTTGGTGAGTGCCATGTCAGACGTCTCCCCGTCGTGGTCCGGAGCCCGTTGTTTGTCTGCTGGCGGAAAAAAGCTCGAGACCTTATTTGTCGCTCTGGCTATCGACTTCTTCGGCGGCATAGGGGCTGACCCTGCCTATTCTCATCTGGCTTGGCGTGGAAGGGTTTGAACAATAGGCCCTAATGGTACCGTGGCCCGGGGGAGCTCGGCAGCCGCGATTGACCAGGCTCCGCGCCGCAGTGGTCCCCCCGGAGCGACTATCTGTAGTGAAACTGGTAGGAAGCAGACAGCGAGTCATGTGCGGTGGAGCCCCATCGCAGGCTCTGTACAGCACAGGATGGCTGAGGTGAGATGTTCCCTGGTTCGGATGGGCAGCCCAGGCGTATTCCAGGTGGGTCTAGCAAGAGCTCCGCCAAATGCGCTTCAGGGCCAAGCAGGCATCAGGTTCAGGCCTCATAGGAAGGACGACAGGTAAGTCAGCATTCAGAGCTTGCAGTGCTCCCTGTGGCGGTTCGGGTCACTACCCAGCCTCCAGTTACCTCCTCCGCGATCAATAGAGGTGTCCCAGGTGTCTGCTTCTGGGGCCCAGGGGTAGAGTATCTGCTGCACAGGATTGCTAGGGTTGGCTCCGTTTACATGTAGTGGTCGTCAGGGGAGGGAATGGCGCCTGTTCCATTTTTGGCCGCCATCTTAGGGTCAGGCGCGGCATGTTAGAGGATCGGGAGAGTCAGCCAGCCGCACCTCCCCCTCCAAACGGAGCGCCTTCAAAGACTATTGCCCCCGCTCAGGCGCGCACCTCCCTGGGGGGTCCTCCGAAGACTCACACTACCCCGCTCGTTCAGCCTCCCGGGACACGGGAGTCCAATGCAGCGCCACACCGCTTGCCGGGCTTCAAGGCGGACCGCTCACCTCTGTGCTCGGAGCGCCGCAGCGGGTGTCCGGCAGTGTCCGTGGTTGGTGGCAGTGGGTCTCCTCAATGAACGCTCCTCATGGCCATCGGTCCGACGCGACTGAGAAACTGGCGGGCGCCATGTTGATTTGCGACCAGGCCTCCTCGGCAGGGACTCCGCGTGGCTCTCAGGTGCGATCTTGGCGGACGATCACCGGATCCCCCTCTGCTCCAGCCCCTGGGTCGTCACGGGATCATTTTCCGTGCAGGTAGGGTGGCGATTTCAGGTCCGGAACACAAGCGTAGCCCGGGAGCCGAAACGGATTACGTCCGTTCGATCATCTCACCCGGCCACGCCCCCTGGTTCTGGTTTTTAACCTTTTAATTATTAACAGTGCATTTCGTTTATGTGAAATCTCTTGTTACTAAAATATACATTTTGAACCTTTCACTCACCCTCGTGCCAAATCCAACCAGTATGTCTCATTTGTCTTTCTGTGCTAAGGTGTCGTCTGTATCGAGGGAAAATGTATCAACTTTACATATTTCTGTAAAGTAAAAAAAAAATGGGGTGTGCTGGGTGGTGTGCCTCTCATGGATCCCAACATGTTTTTTTACTCACGCCATGCAAACCTCAAAATGTGACTATAGTCACTCATTTTCCTTGCATTATTGTGTCATAATATTCTGTTGTCAGAAAAACCACAATTTTCCTACTACCCTGCATTCCCCCAGGTCTCCCGATAAAAATGGTACCTCACTCGCGTGGGTGGGTCAAGTACCCGCGACAGGCAAGGGCCCAAAACCTATTGAGGCGACATCAAAATTACCTATCGCAAAACAACCTGGTTTTGCAAGGGGGGTCCCATGAGTTTTTGGCCCTGGGCTCGGCGACCATCTAGGGAAACCTACCAAACCCACACATTTCTGAAAACTAGACACGCGGGGGAGTCCAGCGAGGTATGGCGTGTGTGGGTCCCCCAACATTTTCCTACCCAGAATCACCTGCAAACCTCAAATTTAGCTGAAAAACCCACTTTTTTCTCAAATTTCTGTGTGGGAAAGTTCTGGAATCTGCGTGGATCCACAAATTTCCTCCCACCCAGCGTTCCCCCAGGTCTCCTGATAAAAATGGTACCTCACTTGTGTGGGTAGGCATAGTGGCTGCAACAGGAAATGGCCCAAATCGTACTGTGAAGACTTCAAAATTACCTATAACAAAACTACCTGGTTTTGGGGGCGGAACCTGGGGTTTTGGCCCGGGCTCGCCGCCATCTAGGGAAACCTACCAAACCCACACATTTATGAAAACTAGACACCCTGGGGAGTCCAATGAGGTATGGCTTGCGTGGATCCCCCAACGTTTCCCTACCCAGAATGCTCTGCAAACCTCAAATTTAGCTGAAAAAACCACATTTTCCACATATTTTTGGGTGGAATCACCGTGCCGGCACAAATGTCCTACCCCAGAGCATTCTCCTTAGTGTCCCAAGTAAAATGATACCTCACTTACGTGGGTGTCCAATGCAGAATTGGCTAAAAACGTATTTTAAAAAAAATATATAGCGCTTAGAATTCTAGGTGCTATACCCTTAATCCCTATGTTTTGGGCTCTTCCCAGTCACAGGCCCTTGCCCCACCCACACAAGTGAGGTATCATTTTACTCGGGAGACTGAGGGGAACGCTGTGGGGTAGGACATTTGTGCCGGCACGGTGATTCCACCCAAAAATATGTGGAAAATGTGTTTTTTTCAGCTAAATTTGAGGTTTGAAGGGCATTCTGGGTAAGGAAACGTTGGGGGATCCACGCAATCCATACCTCGCTGGACTCCCCAGGGTGTCTAGTTTTCAGAAATGTGTGGGTTTGGTAGGATTCCATAGATGGCGGCGAGCCCGGGGCCAAAACCCCAGGTGCCCCCCCCAAAACCAGGTCGTTTTGTTATAGGTAATTTTGAATTCTCCACAGTACGATTTGGGCCATTTCCTGTTGCGGCCACTATGCCTACCCACACAAGTGAGGTACCATTTCTATCGGGAGACCTGAGGGAACGCTGGGTGGGAGGAAATTTGTGGATCCACGCAGATTCCAGAATTTTCCCACACAGAAATTTGAGGAAAAAAATGTTTTTTCAGCTAAATTTGAGGTTTGCAGGGGATTCTGGGTAGGAAAATGTTGGGGGACCCATGCAAGCCATACCTCACTGGACTCCCCCGGGTGCCTAGTTTTCAGAAATGTGTGGGTTTGGTAGGTTGCCATAGATGGCCGCCGAGCCCGGAGCCAAAAACTCATGGGACCCCCCCTTGCAAAACCAGGTTGTTTTGCGATAGGTAATTTTGATGTCGCCTCAATAGGTTTTGGGCCCTTGCCTGTCGCAGGTACTTGACCCACCCACGCGAGTGAGTTACCACTTTTATCTGGAGACCTGGGGGAACGCTGGGTGGGAGGAAATTTGTGGATCCATGCAGATTCCAGAACTTTCCTACACAGAAATTTGAGAAAAAAGTGATTTTTTCAGCTAAATTTGAGGGTTGCTGGGGATTCTGGGTAGGAAAATGTTGCGGGACCCACGCAAGCCATACCTCGCTGGGCTCCCCCGGGTGTCTAGTTTTCAGAAATGTGTGGGGTTGGTAGGTTTCCCTAGATGGCCGCCGAGCCCGGGGCCAAAAACTCATGTGATCCCCTTGCAAAACCAGGTTGTTTTGTGATAGGTAATTTTGATGTTGCCTCAATAGGTTTTGGGCCCTTGCCTGTCGCGGGTACTTGACCCACCCACGCGAGTGAGGTACCATTTTTATCCGGAGACCTGGGGGAACGCTGGGTGGGAGGAAATTTGTGGATCCATGCAGATTCCAGAACTTTTCCACACAGAAATGTGAGAAAAATTTGTTTTTTTTGACAAAATTATAGGTTTGCAAGGGATTCTGGGTAACAGAACCTGGTGAAAGCCAGTCAAGTCACCCCATCCTGAATTCCCCTGGGTGTCTACTTTTGTATAGGTTTCATGGGTTTCCCTAGGTGCCGGCAGAGCTAGGGTTCAAAATCTACAGCTAGGCACTTTGCAAAAAAAGGGTCAGTTTTCACTGTGACAATGTGGTGTGTCGACGTTGCGTTTTGGGCCGTTTCCTGTCGCGGGCACTAGGCCGACCCACACAAGTGAGGTACCATTTTTCTCGGAAGACTTTGGGGAACGCGGGGTGCATGGAATTTTGTGGATCCACGCAGATTCTAGAACTTTCCACCACAGAAATGTGAGGTAAAGGTGTTTTTTTTTACAAAGTTTTAGGGTTGCAAGGGATTCTGGGGACCAGAACCTGGTGAGAGCCAGTCAAGTCACCCCATCCTGGATTCCCCTGGGTGTCTAGTTTTTAAAAATGTATAGGTTTGCTAGGTTTCCCTAGGTGCCGGCAGAGCTAGAGTTCAAAATCTACAGCTAGGCACTTTGCAAAAAAAGGGTCCGTTTTCACTGTGAAAATGTGGTGTGTCCACGTTGCGTTTTGGGCCGTTTCCTGTCGCGGGCACTAGGCCTACCCACACAAGTGAGGTACCATTTTTCTTGGAAGACTTTGGGGAACGCGGGGTGGGTGGAATGTTGTGGATCCGCGCAGATTCCAGAACTTTCCACCACAGAAATGTGAGTAAAATGTGTTTTTTTTGACAAATGTTTAGGTTTGCAAGGGATTCTGGGTAACAGAACCTGGTGAGAGCCAGTCAAGTCACCCCATCCTGGATTCCCCTGGGTGTCTACTTTTCAAAAATGTATAGGTTTGCTAGGTTTCCCTAGGTGCCGGCAGAGCTAGGGTTCAAAATCTACAGCTAGGCACTTTGCAAAAAAAGGGTCCGTTTTCACTGTGAAAATGTGGTGTGTCCACGTTGCGTTTTGGGCCGTTTCCTGTCGCGGGCACTAGGCCTACCCACACAAGTGAGGTACCATTTTTCTCTGAAGACTTTGGGAAACGTGGGGTGTGTGGAATTTTGTGGATCCACGCAGATTCTAGAACTTTCCACCACAGAAATGTGAGGAAAATGTGGTTTTTTTGACAAAAGTTTAGGTTTGCAAGGGATTCTGGGTAACAGAACCTGGTGAGAGCCAGTCAAGTCACCCCATCCTGGATTCCCCTGGGTGTCTACTTTTTAAAAATGTATAGGTTTGTTAGGTTTCACTTGGTGCCTGCAGAGATAGGGTTCAAAATCTACAGCTAGGCACTTTGCAAAAAAAGGGTCCGTTTTCACTGTGAAAATGTGGTGTGTCTACGTTGCGTTTCCTGTCGCGGGCACTAGGCCTACCCACACAAGTGAGGTACCATTTTTCTCAGAAGACTTTGGGGAACGCGGGGTGGGTGGAATTTTGTGGATCCACGCAGATTCCAGAACTTTCCACCACAGAAATGTGAGGAAAATGTAGTTTTTTTGACAAATGTTTAGGTTTGCAAGGGATTCTGGGTAACAGAACCTGGTGAGAGCCAGTCAAGTCACCCCATTCTGGATTCCCCTGGGTGTCTACTTTTCAAAAATGTATAGGTTTGCTAGGTTTCCCTTGGTGCCGGCAGAGCTAGGGTTCAAAATCTACAGCTAAGCACTTTGCAAAAAAAGGGTCCGTTTTCACTGTGAAAATGTGGTGTGTCCACGTTGCGTTTTGGGCAGTTTCCTGTCGCGGGCACTAGGCCTACCCATGCAAGTGAGGTATCATTTTTATCTGGAGACTTAGGGTAACACAGAATTGTAAAGCAACTGTTATTACCTATGACTTTTGATGCATTTCTGCCTTCCAAATGAAAGACAATGTGTAAAAAAGAAGTCATTTTGAAAAATGACCTATAATTCTCATGCTAGTATGGGTACTCCCAATTTCGGAAATGTGCAAATATCTACTGTTTCTAAACTCTATACTTTGTTCCAATTTCAGAAATACATAGGTGTCTTTCATACCGATTTTTCCATGTATATATTTTCCCAAATTAATTGCTATATACCCGGTACATAATGAAAAACCATTGCAAGGCGCTGCTCAGTTATTGGCTCTGGGTTCGTCGGGTTCTTGGTGAACCTACAAGTCCTATATATCCCCACAACCAGAAAGGTCCAGCAGATGTAACGGTATATTGCTTTCAAACAGCTGTCACAATTAGAAGAAGTTACAGGTGAAAACGTTGGCACAAATGGCTGTTTTTTTCAACTAATTTTCAATTTTTCCTATATTTAACTGTTAGTTTCTATAAAGAATCCTTGAAGGATCTACAAAAATGACCCCTTGCTGAATTCAGAATTGTGTCTACTTTACTAAAATGTATAGCTTTCCAGGATCCATTATTGCTTTCATACCCATTTCTACCATTAACTGGAAGAAGGTTGAAAGCACAAAAAATAGCAAAAATAGGCTATATCCCAGTAAAATGCCAAAACTGTGTACAAAATGTTGGTTTTCTGACAAAAGTCTGCTTGTCCCTGAAAGCTGGGAAAATTGTGATTTCAGCCCCACAAACCCTTTCTTGATACTATTTGCAGGGAAAAAACCAGACGCTTTCATTTGCAGCACTTTTTTCCCATTTTTCCCCAAAAAACAAAAATGTAACTGTAATTTGGCTAGTTTCTGGGTCCCCTCCAGAGGGATCCACAAACCCTGGGTACCTTTAGAATCCCCATGATGTTGGAAGAAAAGGACGCAAATTTGGCGTGGATACCTTATGTGGTCAAAAAGTTACAGGGGCCTAAGAGCGAACTACCCCAAATAGCCAAAAAAAGGCTTAGCACGGGGAGGAAAAGGCCTAGCAGCGAAGGGGTTAATCCACACCAAGATTATCTGGTAAAACAATGCAGGCTTAAATCCCAACCGCTACACACCAATGTGAGAAGCTGACTTAGTATATGGTGTAAACTCGTGTAAGTGGGCACCCTGCACTAATCCAGACAACCGTTATGGTGATTTTAGTGGTCTTAGACAACCTTAGAAAGCTCTCTAAGTGGTAGCTGTGGAGATCAGACTTCAGGCTTAGTCCAGAAGGAGTGTAAAGCAGCTTGTTGTACCAGAGCATAATCTTATTGGTATAGATTAAGTGAAAAAGAACCACACAGTGTATTTATAAAAATATGTATTTAGTATAAGACACTCACTAAAACATACAAATATCTCCTGCCCGGAGATATACACTGTTAGAACCGGGGTCACCGATTCCGACACGGTAGCTTGGCGCGCGGCAGGAAGGCACCCGAAGGCAATGTGTAAAGTAGTTGTGCAGCACACCCTCACACTGACTCAGTAATGCGCACGCAATGAAGAGACACCACACCAGGCTGATGTATAAAACAAGACTCTTTATCTAATTCAAGTTAGAGCATTAGGTAGGGCGGATAATCTCAAGGCAATAGTAAGTTCACTTCACATTAAAACATGGGGGAACTCATTCAAGTACATCAGAACATTAGCACGTCCTGGAGGCAAAAAGGCAGTAGCAATAACCTTCTGAAAAACAGGTAACACTGTAGGTAATGAATTGCAGGTGATAACATGGGCATAAGCTCAATCAGGTACATCCAATTCAATGCAGAACCTAATGCAGGTATGCCAACCACCTTGAAAACACTTCAATCAGAGCGGATACTTTCAATAAGGTACATAACAGGAGCATAAACCTACGCAGGTATTGAAATATATGAATAGCCACTTCTGCAGTACAATTGGAACCCACCCGTGTAATCAGGCTCAATAGGGCAGGTGAAAGCACTTGGGAAGCAGGCCAGATCTAGACTCAATTCAGGGCCCGGCCTCCCGCATTCAATCATGAAGGGAGCAGTCAAAGAGGCAGCACAAAGGCATCTGCTCCTCTCACAGTTAAACTCAGCGCAAGGATGTAAGGGGAAGCGCCGCTGGAGTGAGGCCTCCGTAACGATTTGAAACCCCCAGGGCCTCCCGGACTCACCACTCTGTCCCGGGATTCTTGTAGGCCTCGATGGCGCCGGACGCCTCCTCCCCGGTCAGCCCGCTCCTCTCTCACATGGGGCTTCGGCCGGGGGAGGCGGATCGGCGCGCTGTTAACGCCGAGAAGATTGTAGGTGAAATTCCAGGCTCCGTTGAAGAGGGGGGCAGAAAGACGATCCTCGATCCCCCTAGAGCCCCGCAGATGCAGCCGGCGACGGCCCCAGGCCTCCGTAGGCCTCGAGACCCGGGAGCCAATCGTAGCGCAGCTTGAGGGGGGCGCGGCCGATGACGCGGCAGGCGCCCTCGTTGCTAGGTGACGCCTTCTCTTCTCCGCGGCAGGCCCGGCGCAGCCTGGACTCGAGCGCAGCCTTTGATCTTGGGCACAGCGCTCTTCGATTCTCGGCGCGGGGCCGCGGCGGTGAATTGGGCCTCAGTTTCTTCAGGCTTTAGCGGCGCGAGGGCCGCGGCGGTGATTTGGGGACAGCGCTTCTTCTTCAGCGACCCTGAGGTCGCGGTGGTGAGTTTGCACACAGCGCTTCTTTGGCAATTGGCGGGGGCCGCGGCGGTGATTTTCGGACACAGCAGGCACACTTAAAAGCGCAGAGGCCGCGGCGGTGATTCCGGGCACAGCGCTTCTTCCACTTCAAAGCGCAGGGGCTGCGGCTGGGATATTTGGCAGATAGCAGGAGCGCGCTGCACAGCGCTCAGTGGTACAGTTAGGTTCTTCAGGCCAGCAGCCTCGTGGGCAGCAGCTTCTGATAGGATAGCACTAGGGGGCACACAGCGCTTGTAGCAGGACACAGGCTATGGGAGTCCAGCGCTAGAAGCACAGCGCTTATAACAGGACACCAAGGGGTGACAGTCCAGCGCTTTACCTGGTGATCCCCCAGTAGCAGTAGCGCTCACAGGGTCCTCAGCGCTTCAGTCCCAGCGCAGGTGGTAGTGATGTCTTTGGTTGCAGTTCCTTTGGTCGCAGTTACTTATTTGCAGTAACTTGGGGGAAAGGGTAGGGGGTTGAGTTGGCGGGCACAAAAGGCAGGATGGTTCCCTGCGGCACACTGGAGTTGGTCTCCTGGGTTTCCCCTCACTGGGCAAGGTCAGCAGGCTGGCAGAGCCCCTCAGCTATCTTGGGTACAGCAGGGCCTAAGCTCAGTCAGTCTCAGTAGTGTAGGTTCCCCCCTAGGCCCAACAGCCTATACTCCGGCAGAGGTTCCCCCAGGTCCAGTGGTGCCCCAACTGACTAGTTAGGTTTCCCTCCTTTCCTCTTATACCCCTAGGTCAGGTGACCCTCCTGAAAGGTGGCAAAGTATAACTCCTCTCTGGGCTGGAAGGTTCCAGGAGCTTCTATCATGTCTGTCTATGTGACAAAAAGGCGGGACGGCAAGGATACAGTAACAGTATGTCCCAGCCTGATCCTAACTACTGGTGCGTGCATGTACAATGGCCACTCCGCAGTAGCAGGGGCCTGTGGCAGCCATATTATTAGGAGAGAGCACCTGCACCTCAGCACTGTTTGCAAGTGGTAAGGCGCCCGGAGACCTAGGTCCAACAAAAAGATGGTGGCAAAAATGAGGCGCAAAGAGAAAAAAAACGGGGTAAGACCACCCTAGGGCTGACAGATCTAACACGCGTCCCCCCCAGCCGAAAGTGGGGAGAGCTACCCAACCTCTAGGGAGTTCTCATCGCTAAGGCGGAAAAACCGAGGGAGACCGTAAGCGTTGGCGTGGTCTACTCCGGGTCGATGTTCCACCCGAAAGTCCATCCCCTGGAGGGAAATGGACCACCTCAACAATTTGGGGTTTTCGCCTCTCATCTGCAAGAGCCAGCGAAGGGGTCGGTTTGAATAAGGAAGTGAGAGCCAAAGAGGTATGGCCTCAGCTTCTTCAAAGCCCAAACCACGGCGAAGGCTTCTCGCTCTATAGTACTCCACCGCTGTTCCCAGGGGAGTAGCCTTCGAGAAATAAAGGCCACTGGCTGGTCTTGACCGTCATCATTCAGTTGAGAGAGCACAGCTCCAATGCCATGCTCAGAGGCGTCTGTCTGCACGATGAATTCTTTGCCAAAGTCCGGAGTCCTAAGCACCGGAGCGGTGCACATCGCGTGCTTAAGGGTGTCAAAAGCTTCTTGACAGGCAGCCGTCCAGATGACTTTGCGTGGTTTGCTTTTTTGATGTCAGTTCAGTCAGGGGGGCCACGATGGTTCCATAGCCCTTGACAAACCGGCGGTAGTAACCCGTGAGGCCGAGGAAAGCCCGGACCTCTGTTTGGGTTTTGGGGGGCTCCCAGGCCAAGATGGTCTCGATTTTGGCCTGGAGGGGTTGCACCTTACCCCCGCCCACCAGGTGTCCCAGGTAGACGACAGATCCCTGTCCAATCTGGCACTTGCTGGCCTTGATGGTTAGGCCAGCCGGCTGTAGGGCCTGCAGCACCTCCTGGAGATGCTCCAGATGGTCCTCCCAGCTGCTGCTGAAGACAGCTATGTCATCCAGGTAGGCAGCAGAGAAGGCCTCTAGGCCAGAAAGTACCTGGTTAACCAACCGCTGGAAAGTGGCCGGAGCATTTTTCAGCCCGAAGGGCATCACCCGAAATTGAAAGTGGCCCTCGGGGGTGGAGAACGCAGTCTTCTCCTTCGCTCCGTCTGCCATGGCAATCTGCCAATATCCTGATGTCAGGTCAATTGTACTTAAGTACCGAGCTGCTCCCAGCCGGTCAACGAGCTCATCCGCCCGAGGGATCGGGTGAGCATCCGTCTTGGTCACGGAATTCAGACCACGGTAATCCACACAGAACCGAAGTTCTGGTGTGGTGCCCGGGGGGGCCGCTTTCGGCACCAACACCACCGGACTAGCCCAAGGGCTGCTGGAAGGCTCAATCACCCCCAGTTCCAACATCTTGGCTACCTCACTCTGGATGCTGGTCTTGACTTTGTCCGACAGCCGGTAAGACTTGGTTTTTACTGGTGGGGTGTCCCCTGTGTCCACATCATGGGTACACAGGTGCGTGATCCCAGGAGTGAGGGAGAACAACGAGGAGTACTGCTCCAATACCTGGCGGCAGTCCCTCTGTTGCTCAAGGGTCAAAGATGGGGAGAGAACCACTCCTTCCACCAATCCATCCTTCTCTTGGGCCGCCAGAAGGTCCGGAAGAGGCTCGCTCTCCTCCTCTTCACTCCCATCCGTCACCATCAGGAGGGTAAGTTCTGACTGCTCCTGGTGTGGCTTAAGGCGGTTGATGTGGAACACCCTGTGGGGTTGTCGGGGGTCTTGAGGTCTACTACGTAAGTGGTCTGGCCTCTTTTCTCCAGAATTTCATACGGCCCAGTCCACCGGTCTTGGAGGGCGCTAAGCTCTCCGGGCTCCATGACCCACCCCTTCTGTCCAGCATCCAACTCCACCGTCCGAGCATTCCGGTTGTACCACTCCTTCATGACGGCTTGACAGGCCTCCAGATTGTCTGAGGCCTCCTTCCACAGCTTGGCCATCTGGCTGCGGAACGCCAGCATGTAGCTGACCACATCACGGGGGAGCTTCTTGGAAGACTTCTCCCACCCCTCCTTCACAAGACTGAGGGGCCCCCTAATGGGGTGGCCATAGAGCAGCTCAAAGGGGCTGAAACCGACCCCCTTCTGCGGCACCTCTCGGTAGGAGAAGAGCAGACAGGGTAAGAGGACGTCCCACTTCCTTCTCAAGTCCTCTGGCAGGCTTTGGATCATCCCCTTCAGGGTCTTGTTGAAGCGCTCCACGAGCCCGTTAGTCTGGGGGTGGTAAGGAGTGGAGAACCTGTAGGTCACTCCGCACTCCTTCCACATGGCCTGCATGTAGGCCGACATGAAATTTGTGCCCCTATCTGACACCACGACCTTGGGGAATCCCACTCGGGTAAAAATACCCATCAAGGCCCGCGCCACCGCAGGTGCAGTGATGGTCCTCAGAGGGATTGCCTCCGGGTACCGGGTGGCGTGGTCCACCAGCACCAAGATGAACCGGTGTCCCGAAGAAGTCGGCGGGTCCATTGGCCCGACAATATCAATTCCTACCCGCTCAAAAGGGGTACCGACAACCGGGAGCGGTTCCAGAGGGACCTTCAACTTAGTCCCAGTCTTGCCACTTGCCTGACAAGTTGTACAGGTCTTACAAAAGGTGTCAGAGGCAACTCGCATTCTGGGCCAGTAAAAGTGTGGGACCAATCGAGCAAATGTCTTATCCTGGCCCAGGTGTCCTGCCAGTGGTATCTCATGTGCCAATTCCAGCAGGAAGGCTCGGTAGCATTGGGGGACCACTAAGGCCCTTGATGACCCATGCACCGGAGCCTTAGGCTCACTGTAGAGGAGGCCATCCTCCCAGTAAACATGGTAATTACCGGTCTCTTTACCAGTCGCTTGGGCTTCGGCCTGCTGCCGCATGCCTTCAAGCGTGGGGCACTCTCTCTGCGCCCGACAAAATTCCTCCTGGGTAGGCCCTCCTTCCACCTGCCACTCTGCAGGGGTTGGCAAGTCCCCCACGGAAACAACATCCACCTCAGCAGACTCCGGGGTCACCTCCGCGGGCTCCCCATCCATCTCGCAGGGTGCATCCTCAAAGATGTCTTCTTGTCCAGCAGTGGGCTGGGCCATTGTTTCAGGCTCCAACCCGGGTTGAGTTCCTTGCCGGGCAGCCATGGACCACGTGACCACGCAGGTCCACCCTGGTAATCCCAGCATCTCAGCGTGGGCGTTGAACTCCACCTCCTTCCAGGCAGTATGTTCTAAGTCGTTTCGGAGCAGACAATCAACTGGCATGGCAGGGCTCACCGCTACTCTCAACAGGCCTGAGACTCCTCCCCACTCAAAGGGAACTTGGGCCATGGGGTAATGACCCAGGCTGTTGTCAGCCATTACAACCGGGTGGAATACTTTAGGAATCACCTGCTCTGGGGACACCAGCTGACGTCTTACCATCGTCATGCTGGCACCCGTGTCCCTCAGAGCCTGCACCTCCTCCCCGTTCACCAGGACCCTCTGCCGGTACTTGGCAGTGTTCGAGGGTACCTGGACCTGTGGGACCATCTCTCTATCCCCCAGGGAAACTAAGGTCAAGCCTGTCCACTCACCCCCCTTACCTAGGGACAACTCCTCCCCCAGCGCTACACTAGCCACCCCGGGGCTCTTACCTCCTGTGGGGGCTGGGGTCCTTTTGCGACACTGGGGATCCCCTTGTAGTGTCCAACCTCCCCGCACTCATAGCACCGGACAGTTCTGGGCTGCTGACTCTTGTCAGGGTAAGTGGGTTTCTGGAATCCAGATTGGGGTGGGGAACCTACCCCTTTCCCCTGCGGTCTATTTTGGGGGCCTTTGACGAACTCCTTCCTTTTATCTCCCCCTCTCTCTTCTGGGGAAAACCCTGTCCACCTTTCGGGGGTCTCCCCGGATCCCTTGTGGGACACCCGAGTGCTGACCCAGGTATCCGCCTCCTCTGCAAGCTCCCGCGGATCGGTCAGCTTGCGGTCCACCAGGTGTTGGCGCAGCTCCGGAAAACACTTATCTAGGAGGTGCTCTCTTAAAAATAGGTTGTACAGCCCTTCATAATCACTCACTTCGCTGCCACGCACCCAACCCTCCAATGCCTTACGGGCATAATCAAAAAAATCCACCCAGTTCTGTGTGGGAAGCTTGTGGCTATTGCGGAATCTCTGGCGATATTTCTCTGGAGTGAGGCCAAACTTTTTAAGCAGTGCCTCTTTCATGACAGGGTAATTTGTCTGATCACCTTTGTCTAAAGTCAAGAGTGTGTCCCTTGCCACCGGAGGTATGTACCTATACAGGCCTCCCCCCCAGTAACTCTCAGGCACCCCATGGGCTACCAAAGACACCTCATACGCCGCCAACCACTTGTCTATAATCCCCTACACTGAAACTGGCCATCACCTGCTTAGGTAGGTAGAACTTAGGCTCTCGTGGAGCCTCAGCGGGTACGCTGCCACCATTCAAGTTGCCCTGCGCCCCTATCTGCAATGCTCGGAGCTCTAATTCTTTCAGGCTAAGCTCATGCGCAAGCTTCCTCTCTTCCATGGCTAGCCTCTTCTCTTCTCGCTCCTTCTCCATCTTAGCAAGCTCTAGCCTCAATTGCCTCTCCTCCCTCCTGTCCTCGTACTCCTCCACAGACACACTCCTCGCTGACACACTACTGCCTGCCCTGGAACGTCTCCCTGGCAACACATTCTCACTGGTGTCTATTTGCAGTAGGTCTAGCTCTCCTGGAGCGTCCGGCTCCCCCTGTTCCTCGACCACTCTCCCTCCCGGGTGGGCCAATACCCATGCCCTCAAGACTTTCAGAAGCTCCTCTCTCTTGGCGCCTCGCTTGACGGGCACCCCCATCCCCCGACAGAACTCCCTCAGCTGCGCCACCGTATACATTTCAAGGTTGGCCAGCTCGAACTCCATCCTGACAGGTGGGGCCCCAGACAACTTAAGGGAAAACCACTAGGACTTAGGCAACAGATTAACCCAGGAGCCTGTACAGTCAGGCAGTGAAGGGCGAATTGTTAGGCTTGCGTACAAATAGGTGTCCAATTGCGGCGCACACTGAATCCCTGTAGGGTGCTGCACAAGTCCTTATCCCACCGCTGAACACCAATGTTAGAACCGGGGTCACCGATTCCGACACGGTAGCTTGGCGCGAGGCAGGAAGGCACCCGAAGGCAATGTGTAAAGTAGTTGTGCAGCACACCCTCACACTGACTCAGTAATGCGCACGCAATGAAGAGACACCACACGAGGCTGATGTATAAAACAAGACTCTTTATCTAATTCAAGTTAGAGCATTAGGTAGGGCGGATAATCTCAAGGCAATAGTAAGTTCACTTCACATTAAAACATGGGGGAACTCATTCAAGTACATCAGAACATTAGCATGTCCTGTAGGCAAAAAGGCAGTAGCAATAACCTTCTGAAAAACAGGTAACACTGTAGGTAATTAATTGCAGGTGATAACATGGGCATAAGCTCAATCAGGTACATCCAATTCAATGCAGAACCTAATGCAGGTATGCCAACCACCTTGAAAACACTTCAATCAGAGCGGATACTTTCAATAAGGTACATAACAGGGGCATAAACCTACGCAGGTATTGAAATATATGAATAGCCACTTCTGCAGTACAATTGGAACCCACCCGTGTAATCAGGCTCAATAGGGCAGGTGAAAGCACTTGGGAAGCAGGCCAGATCTAGACTCAATTCAGGGCCCAGCCTCCCGCATTCAATCATGAAGGGAGCAGTCAAAGAGGCAGCACAAAGGCATCTGCTCCTCTCACAGTTAAACTCAGCGCAAGGATGTAAGGGGAAGCGCCGCTGGAGTGAGGCCTCCGTAACGATTTGAAACCCCCAGGGCCTCCCGGACTCACCACTCTGTCCCGGGATTCTTGTAGGCCTCGATGGCGCCGGACGCCTCCTCCCCGGTCAGCCCGCTCCTCTCTCACATGGGGCTTCGGCCGGGGGAGGCGAATCGGCGCGCTGTTAACGCCGAGAAGATTGTATGTGAAATTCCAGGCTCCGTTGAAGAGGGGGGCAGAAAGACGCTCCTCGATCCCCCTAGAGCCCCGCAGATGCAGCCAGCGCCGGCCCCGGGCCTCCGTAGGCCTCGAGACCCGGGAGCCAATAGTAGCGCGGCTTGAGGGGGGCGCGGCCGATGACGCGGCCGGCGCCCTCGTTGCTAGGTGACGCCTTCTCTTCTCCGCGGCAGGCCCGGCGCGGCCTGGACTCGAGCGCAGCCTTTGATCTTGGGCACAGCGCTCTTCGATTCTCGGCGCTGGGCCGCGGCTGTGAATTGGGCCTCAGTTTCTTCAGGCTTTAGCGATGCGAGGGCCACGGCGGTGATTTGGGGACAGCGCTTCTTCTTCAGCGACCCCGAGGTCGCGGTGGTGAGTTTGCACCCAGCGCTTCTTTGGCAATTGGCGCGGGGGCCGCGGCGGTGATTTTCGGATACAGCAGGCACACTTAAAAGCGCAGAGGCCGCGGCGGTGATTCCGGGCACAGCGCTTCTTCCACTTCAAAGCGCAGGGGCTGCGGCTGGGATATTTGGCAGATAGCAGGAGCGCGCTGCACAGCGCTCAGTGGTACAGTTAGGTTCTTCAGGCCAGCAGCCTCGTGGGCAGCAGCTTCTGATAGGATAGCACTAGGGGGCACACAGCGCTTGTAGCAGGACACAGGCTATGGGAGTCCAGCGCTTAGAAGCACAGCGCTTATAACAGGACACCAAGGGGTGACAGTCCAGCGCTTTACCTGGTGATCCCCCAGTAGCAGTAGCGCTCACAGGGTCCTCAGCGCTTCAGTCCCAGCGCAGGTGGTAGTGATGTCTTTGGTTGCAGTTCCTTTGGTCGCAGTTACTTATTTGCAGTAACTTGGGGGAAAGGGTAGGGGGTTGAGTTGGCGGGCACAAAAGGCAGGATGGTTCCCTGCGGCACACTGGAGTTGGTCTCCTGGGTTTCCCCCTCACTGGGCAAGGTCAGCAGGCTGGCAGAGCCCCTCAGCTATCTTGGGTACAGCAGGGCCTAAGCTCAGTCAGTCTCAGTAGTGTAGGTTCCCCCCTAGGCCCAACAGCCTATACTCCGGCAGAGGTTCCCCCAGGTCCAGTGGTGCCCCAACTGACTAGTTAGGTTTCCCTCCTTTCCTCTTATACCCCTAGGTCAGGTGACCCTCCTGAAAGGCGGCAAAGTATAACTCCTCCCTGGGCTGGAAGGTTCCAGGAGCTTCTATCATGTCTGTCTATGTGACAAAAAGGCGGGACGGCAAGGATACAGTAACAGTATGTCCCAGCCTGATCCTAACTACTGGTGCGTGCATGTACAATGTCCACTCCGCAGTAGCAGGGGCCTGTGGCAGCCATATTATTAGGAGAGAGCACCTGCACCTCAGCACTGTTTGGCAGTGGTAAGGCGCCCGGAGACCTAGGTCCAACAAAAAGATGGTGGCAAAAATGAGGCGCAAAGAGAAAAAAAACGGGGTAAGACCACCCTAGGGCTGACAGGTCTAACATACACAATACACACAATACTTTGTAAATAGAACAGGTAAGTAGCACAGATACACAATGGTCACAAGGGGGAGACCAAACCATATACTAAAATAGTGGTATGCAAACCACGACTCAAGTCAAGACTATACCCGGAAGACATAGAAGTGCAGTGGACCCAAGGAACTACCTGTGGTAAGTAACCAGGAACCCCACGGAGGTCGTGTGCAGAATGGAAACACGACCGTGGGCTCAATACAAGTCAATTGGTTACTTGCGGTTGCAATTTTAAAGAAGAAGGACCCTTCCCAGTGGACCATGAAGAAACCCTGTGGAAGACAGAAGGTTGGAGACCCACCCCACCTGTGGATACCCTAGGAACCAGGATACCTACACCAGGGAAGCTGGGCGCATAGGTGTCAAGTGGCGACAGAAACCGCCGTCAAACTCAATGGAGGACTTCAGGAAGATGTCGCTGCTGGATAAGGTGAAAGTGTCCGGTGGAACCCAAAGGTGGATTCAAGATGACAAGTACCAGCAAACAGAGGGGACAGAGTCTATGCCACTCAGGAGTGACCAGGAGGCACGGAGGACGAATGCCCTCCGATGTCGGGTGTTGCAGGAGAGCTGACGGTGAACTTGGAGCTGCAGCTGTGTGGACCAGGCCACGCTGTAGAAGACCAGGAGCCATTCACGAGCTGTCCCACGTCGGATGTCGAGAGTTGAGCAGTCGTTGTCCGTCGAGAGCACCAACAAGCTGAGGCAACTGCAACCAACATGGAAAGCAAAGAAGTTGCAATGTCGGGACCAGCAAGGTCCAGGTGACTCATCACAAGCAGGGGAGTATGAGCAGGCCCCAAGCAATCAGGGGAGCCCGCTGAAATCAAAGAAGACCCTCAAGAGGACCCACAGGCCAGAGGCACTGGAGTTGCAAGAGGACTTCGAACAGCTCACCAAAGAGGCAGGCCAACTGTGCAAGTGATATGGTGAGGACAAAGATCTTGGTCACATGAGAGGCTTGAGGTTAGGGCTACTTGGAGCCCGAAGATCTTGGAGGAAGGAAGCCAACAAGCCTTTGCAACGGCAAGTCGATGTGGTGCACAGGGGTTCGGTTCCTGCGGCTTCGACGAGGGAAACTGGCCTCCAACTTGGTGAGAGGACAGGGCAGTCCTCACGGGATGTGAAGAATCACCACCTCTGTTGCTGAGCCTTTCAGTGTCCGTGGGAGCTTGGGATTAGCAGACCGGTCAGCTTCGTTGCGGTGCCTGCAGATGGAGGGAAGTGACTCCTTCACTTCAAGGGAGATTTCTTCAGGTGTCTTGGATGTCCACAGGCCTTGGAAGGTTCCTGTATGGAGCACGGGCACAGACGTTGCAGCAGACTTGCAGGACGACAAGACCAGGAGCAGCAGGAGTCTTCCCAATTGCTGTCTCAGAGCACAGAGCAAGGTCCAGCGATGTCCAGAGTGCCCAGACGGTCGAAGAAGAAGTGGTGTCTTGAAATGAATCTTGTCCCATGACAAATCTAGGGACCCACCTACAGGTAAGCCCTTAAGTACCGTAAGGAAAGGGTTGGGACGATTCAGGGTTCCCTCCCAGGGGAGGGGTTGGACAGTGGGGAGGATACTCCCATATCCTTTGTCCAGTTTCACCCCAGAGCGAGAGCCAACGGCTCCCAGGACTGGTTTGAACTGGACTATGCAAGGAGGGCACCAAATGTGCCCCTCAACCAGACTGAGTGGCGCTGGCAAGCGCTCCCACCCGGCCCTATACACTAAACCCTGTCTGGGAGGTGGTCACACCTCCCTGTGACAGGATACCTATTGTTCTGCCTTCCCATGCTCGAGCTTGGCTCAGCAACAGGAGGGCAGAATCGTGTCTCTGGTCGGAAGCAGCCATGTACTGCTGTCTGGGTCTAGAAGACTGGTACCAGAAGCACCGAGGGCCTCCTGAAGGAGCTTTACAGTGCATGGAATCATACCCCCACACCGTTTATGGTGTAGGGGTATGATTCCAATATGTTTGATACCAAACATGACAGGGTTCGTTACAGCCAGTTTAGAGATGGCCATTGCGTAATGACGCATGTCCACTCTATGTATCGTAATGGCTGATGCACTTACAACCCGGGAGAATGGACTCCGAAGGTTGTAGGGGTGTCCTGCTCATGCAGGGGCACCCTCACACTTAGAACCGAGCACCCTGCCTTCAGGATTGAAAGGCCTGCCTTAGGGGTGACTTATAGGTTTTAAGTGCAGTGACCGCAGATATAGGAAAACCTATATCTGTCGTAAGTGGTGCTAGCACCAGCTTACACAGGCTGAAATAGCAGGCCTGTAGTTACAGTTTGCGTGATCTTCCATGGGTGGCAAAATACATGCTTCAGTCCACGGGGGGCCCCAGGTGTACCTATGCCCTGGGTACCTCAGTACCATATACTAGGGACTTATAAGGGTACACCAGTATCCAATCTGGGATGTACCTAAGTACTTACTATAACCAATTTAGGGGAGAAAGCACATAGATCAGGGTCCTGGTTAGCAGTATCCCAGTCAGGCTAGTCAGAAACAGCATAGCACCAGGCAAAAAGTGGGGGTAACCATAAAAGCAGATCCTACTTTCCTACTGTCACCCTTCCATTGCTTCCTCGTCCATCCTCCTTGTCACAGCCATCACCTATTGAGCCCGCCCTGGCCTCAGACAGTGTTCAACTCATTCAAGCTAAAACACAAAAGTTAAACATAAACTACAAATCCCTAAAGCTCCTGGGTGGCTCCAGCCATGACACAGGAAGTAAAAAGGGACAGAGCTCTTCCTGATTTTCCAGGCCTTCCAGCCATAATCCTCCAGGCCCTATGACAAGAGCCGGCTACGGGAAGGATGTGCAGCAAGCACCGTGACAAGGAGAACTAGGACTTAGAGTGATGATCAATACAGGTAAGTACTAGGAGCATTTATTTCTGTTGTCAGCTCCACAAGCTATAGTTTGTTACTCAAAGGAGAGTATCCGAAGGTGACAAAAAGAGGCAAAGGATGCATCAGTGTAACAGGGGGAGGACTATGAATGCATGCATGTATGTATGTATGCATGGATGTATGTATGTATGCATGGATGTAGGTATGTATGCATGGATGTATGTATGCATGTATGTATGTATGTACAGTTCTGAACATGGTAAAAGATGAGCATTAACTCAACGAGTGAGGAAGCTGAGTTCTGGACAGTTAATGCATGCGATGTAGTGTTCTTTAAAGAGGTGAAACTTCAACTCTCCCTAAACTGGAGCAGCTTTGGGGTGGTCCTGGATTTGGTGCTGTTGTTCCAGATCCTGGGGGCATAGATGGAATAGCTCTGCTGTCTCATTTTTTGCATTTTCACACTTCTTAGTCTGTAGTCTGACGGTGCCCTGGCTGCGAGCGTGCTGAGAACCACCAGAGATGGTGAGCTTGTCTGCTGGGTGCCGGTCATGATAGCTTTGTAAATGATGCAGCTGGTTCTGAAGATGGTGCAGGCCAGCAAGGTGAGGCACTAGAGCTCCATCAGGGTGGGGCTTAATGTGATTCTTTTTCTCCAGGCACTAGATGAGACGTGCTGTGGCATGTACGATGCCCCAGAGGGGTGCAAGTGAGGCATCTGGGAGGCCATGGAGTAGGGCATTACCACTATCCAGAAGCAAGAGTACCTGGGCTTGAACTGCTTTCTAGAAACTTTCTGGAAGGAAATGTTTGACTTTCATTAGAACAGAGAGCTGTTACCAGGCCGTCTTTGTGGGTTTTTGCCAATGTGTTCCTTGTGGGTGAGGTTGGTGTTCAGGGTGAATGCAAGTGTCATGACATTCAGTGAAACTTGGGCATCAAAAGTGTCAAGGTTCATGTCATTGAGCCTGGTTTGTACTGTATCTTATTTGTTGATCTTGGCAAATAAGATTAAACATGTCTTGGTTGTGTTGAGCTTCAGGCAGGCGCTGGACTTCCAGACCTGGATGATGTCGAAGCAGTGTTTGAAGCATTGCATGTCTGAAACCAAGGAGACTTTTAGGTAGAGTTGTGTATCATCGGCACATTGGTGAATTTTGATGTTATCAGTGAATAGAGCACCAAGAGGGTCCATGTAGAGGTTAAAGATGCCGGGGGACTTTATGGAACCCTGGGGAGCTCTGCAGGCGATAGGAACCTTTCGTGGGCTTCATGAGACACCCTCCTCCTTACCCTTTTCTCAGCATCCAAACACCTCTGAAGTTGAGGCACCTAAAAAAAACACTGATCCAGGACATCGAAATTCCCCAATTTTAGAATTTTGGGAAGCTAAAACTTTCAAATGTTCCAGAACATTCCAGTAAAGTGTCAAAAGTGATCGGTCGAAGGAACCTGGTTGATCTTTAAATAGGCTTCCATGCTCTTTCAAACCTTGCAAAGGCTGACCAAGGCCAGAAGAACTCTATCTAGAGGACGCCGTAACTGCTAGTAGCATTTCTTTCTTCCTCCCAAGCCACTCAGGCTTGCACAGAGGAGCTAAATCTGTGGAATAATGAATGGGAGCGAGAGGCACAGCTCCTTGTGCGCACAAAGAGGGCCTCTGCGGAGGCCAGTGCGCCAGAGGCAGAGGAGTCAAAGTAAAGTCTCTGGGAAAGGAATGGGCTCTGATACAGGCTGGACCCCTAGGTTTCTGTACCCTGAAGACCATAGATGAGCCTGAATAGCGTTGGGAGTTAAACCACAAAATGCGTAAACTTGATCATAGGCAGAAGATGAAGATCTTTTGACACCCTAGACGGAGGCTCAAGATGTCTACCCCTTCCATGGTGCTAAGAAATCTTTACGGTCTCCTTCTATCCCCACGGGGGTGCTGGGCCTGGCTGATGGCCAGCGAGAAACCATGGTTTGCCTGCCCTTTAGGTGATTAAAGTGCGCCTACTGAGGAAGTCTAGGAAGAAGATTGATGTGGGCATGGTAGAGGGAATCAGCTCAGTTTTAGAACAAGATCTGTGGTCGCCCATTACTAAGTTTTAGTTTTCAGGCCAGCGACCTAGATGTCTCGGTGTTCCTGAGACATGGTTTGCAGACTGCTCCTGGTCAGATTTTTATGCCCGTCTGCCAGTGCTTAATTTGAGCCAGTGGTTTCCGTTGCTTGGCACCGGCACTTAATTGTCAACACCAGCGCTTGTGACAGTCTGCCACATGGTGGCACTGTCTGGCTAATTTAGAGATGGCCACAACAAAAGAGAATTATTAATTCAATATATATTAAAAATGACTATTACCTGCCGCCCAAGCCATTCTTATAGCTTTGGGGGCCTGAAATAGTCTGAATTGTCATACTTGTGGGAGTGTGATGGTTCGTAGTTGTGTTTTTACTATCATTGGCAGTGCCGGCAGGGGCAATGTGTGGTGCAAGCTGCAGTGGACTCCTGACGAGGGCCCTGGCACTTATATTTTTTTTACAAATTAAGCATTGATTTACTGCCAATTTTTCTTTAAATGTGTAGATACTGCCAGGTTCTGAGTACCTGTCCTCATCTTCTCTCAGAGGGGTCATGCATCTCTCAGCTGGGTTCTTTCCTATCGAACAGAGAGGCACAGGACATCTTAGCAGGATGCAGGGGCTTTGCATAAAAAGTACCTGCTCTTCTACAAGTCTATTTTAAGTACTCTTTCGGGTACTCCACATCCCAAACTCTTGAATATCCCCTTGAGATGTGATTGTGTGAAGCTGACTCATGTCTGGATGATGAACACCTGTCCTGTCACTTATGACAAATGCAGCAGAGGAAGGCTGGTTGGTGTTGTCAGGTCGGTTTCATCAGATGCCGCTGACTAATGCACTTCCTGCAATAAACAAAAAAAGCATGACAAATGCTTCCATTTAATTTTTTTTTTCAGGCTTGAATCCCAGGACCTTTACACCTCCCTCAGTTATTGTTTCCCCCTTTCCTTCCTAGATCATTCAAGGAACATTTTCCCTCTAACTTCTCCACCCACCCACCCCCTTTCAGCCGCTCCCTACCTTTCTTCTCCTTCTGTTCCGGCCTCAGGTCTCCGTTCAAGTTTTTCTTCCCTGTAGGCATTACAGTAGAAATAGAAGACGGGCTCCTCTGCCTTCGTTTCCTCCAACCTCTCGGAGCCTAATTACAATCTTTTTGTTTTGTTTTTAGCCTGTATATAACCGGCAAACAAGTCCAAATAGTTTACAATCAGCCGAGGCTTTTTTATTTTTTCATGTGAACCTTAGCATTCAATACCAAGTCTATAGGGGTCTTTCCTCTAATCATCTGATATTTTCTTCTCTTATTCCTGTGTTTCGGAGGTACTTGATATTCGCCCTAATGTCTACTAGACTCAACTTGTAGATACAAGTCCACTTAAGTACAGTAAACAACCTAAGTGGTTTCTATCACCTCTTACTCTGCATCCAAGCAGCCATGTACATCCTTTCACCATGTTCAAGCAGCCATGTACATCCTTTCACCATGTTCAAGCAGCCATGTACATCCTTTCACCATGTTCAAGCAGCCATGTACATCCTTTCACCATGTTCAAGCAGCCAAACTATGGAATCTTTACCCCCAACATAAGATCCACGGATAACCACCTTATCTTCAGAAGATTACTCCAGAGTTTTCCTCTTCCCCACATAACCACCTCACTCAAACGTACATACACAGCATATCCCTCTGTATATAAGCATTTATCTGGCCTATATATGTGTACCTACATATGTCTATTGCTTTGTATAAACGTGTATAATAATTATGTTTATAAATATATAGATATTCGTTAGTTCTGCTTAACAAATGTACATATTACTTATGGCTATATTATTCTATGTTCAACATGTATATAGGTCACTGCATGATTAAGTAAATCTTTATCATAACTATATATCTACAATTGCTTTACTATTGAATTACAAAATATAAATTAATATATATAAAAACAAATAAATTACAGTAAAGTTCAGCAACACTTGAAAGTCTGAGCTTATTAAACACAACTTAGCGTATGCGGACGCTTCACTCGTCCCTGTTCCCGACTGCAGCATAGAGGATTCGTTCCTCTACAACTACAATTCTTTTTCCACTTGCCAGCGTGCAGTGCCGACTCTCTGATGCCTTCCTAACTTCCAATTCAGCAATTTCGCCCATTAACCGGGCTGTTTCTGGACATATTGCAAAGACCCCTCTCCGGTCCCTCCATTAATGCGGACCTCGTTTTTGGACAGTCCAACCTGGACTTGACCCGACTTCACTGACGCCTCGCGGACCCTGATCTCTTCCGGATCCTTTTGTACTCTAATCCATTAGAGCACTACCCAGAAACTAATGACCATTGTCCTGATGATGACCTGCAATCATCCAGGTTGAAACGCCGTCGACTATCCAGCCTAGAACTCAGGCGCTATTGTGGTCAATCTATTTATTTGACTAACGTGTATCACACTGTATATAACTTGCATTTTTGACCACCTTAACTTACCTATTTTTCGCCGTTCACGCTGTATTTCACACTTTATGTCACTGCGCCATCCACTTTCACTAGCACGACCAGTGCTCACTCCGTGTGTTATGGTCATTGTATAATTATGTACTGTAGTGCTTCTTAACTACTTATGCAATTATAGTTTATTTTACTCTACCTTACCCTTACGTTGGGGTCTCCCTTCCTTTGTTCCCCTTCTCAATTGTGATTTATTTCACTTTGTTTGAATTGTTCTATTTTTTTAATAATCTCCAGCTGAGACATTGTTTTTTGTTGCATACTTCGCCCGGTCTCACCTGGGTTAACGGGCCTGACTCCTGTTAATTGTTACTTCAACATGTATATAGGTCACTGCATAATTAAGTAAATCTTTATCATAACTATATATCTACAATTGCTTTACTATTGAATTACAAAATATAAATTAATATATATAAAAACAAATAAATTACAATAAAGTTCAGCAACACTTGAAAGTCTGAGCTTATTAAACACAACTTAAATCTTCATATATTACCTTCCTTATACATATGTACCCTCCGTGTACTTATGTATCTTTATATTTATTACTTTACTTTTAATTCAGCATCTCAAATGCACTAACCTATTTCTCACCCTACACCTCTCTCAATATATCCTCTACCTCCACTCTCTGACTTATCCCAAACCCCATTCTGCTACTATGACCCCCAAAATAACCCTTTCTAGACTCATTCCTCCTCTACCTCTCTGTGCATCATCTCATACCTCTTTTAATAATCAAATCTCCCAAACAAACCTTTCTAAACCCTTCCCTCTGACTCTTCCCCTCCACCTCCCTTTTACTCATCCGAAACCTCCTCCTACTGCTATGACCTCCAAAAAAACACTTTCTAGACCCTTCCCTCTTCTATCCCTTTACTATCCTTCTCAATCCAACTAACAGACTCACATGTCCACCGCTCAAATTAATTTCATATTTCCCTATATTATTTCCCCACTAATCCTGTTTGGGTTCCGGAGTAGCGTGCTACCTGCCGAAAAGCACTTTGACACCTCATCAGAGGTAGCAAGTGTTATATAAATGCAAACCCTTACCTCTTCTATCCCTCCTCTATCCTTTTTCAATCCAAATAACAAACTCACATGTCCACCACACAAACTAATTTCATATCGCCCTATACTGATTCACCACACTAATCCTCGGGTTCCGGAGTAGCGTGCTACTTGCCGAAAAAGCGCTTTGACGCCTCGTGACGGGTAATAAGTGCTATATAAATGCAATTACAATTAAAATCTGCGAAACCAGATTTATACATATTATTACATACTCACAATTCATCTGATCTTTTTTTTTTTTTTGCAGTTTTATATAGCGCAAACTCGGCCCGTGCTTTACAAGAGCACCAGTTACATTACACAAGGACACATTTATTTTTGGTAGGCAAGGGGAGATCAAGTGATTTGCCCAGAATCACAGGATGTTGAGCCAGCGCCAAGACTAGAACCTGGTTCCTGAGTTCCAAAGTCGGCAACTCTGGCCGTTACGCCACAGCCTCTCCTCCTTCTTAAAGGATGGATAAATCAAATACTAGGTGCGTGTGTGGAAAACATCAGGAAGACATTGAACATCTTTTGGGTGTCTGTCCTGTCATCCAAGGTGCTGGAGAAACAGGTGAAGTCACTCAGGAAGGGGGTCGGGAGAAGGGGAGAGGGGTTCGGCAGGCCTAACTGTACATGCCGACGCTGGATATTCCCATTTCGGCTTGCACAGGCCATTTTACTATCTTTAAACTGGTGAAGTTTAGACATTTAACTGTCATTTGTCTCAGCCATGCTAAGTTCATCAGGAATGTAACCAGATATTACGGGCCTATTTGAATAACATGTATCAAAAGTATGAACTGGCCTTGTGGGGTGAAGGAACTTCAGGCTGGGCAAAGTGAAGGTCAGAGCCTAACTCTTAATACTACTAGGGAAACATTTCGACTGATGATCGTGGGGGGTGGTCAGGGTCGGACTGGGACGGAAAATAGGACCGGACACCAAAATAAGTGGAACCCATTAAAGAATTAGAAAGCTAAAAAAGTGGACCAAGTTTGCAAATTGGGGCAGTTTTGAACTTGTAAATACAAGATATGTAGGTGTTTTGCAATGTATGGAAGACGCATAATTTTGAGCTTGCTGCAGAGAATGTTTTATTTATTAATATCATGTAAATCAGTGCTTTAAATGGGCCGGTACTGCCCAGTACTGAGTACCAGCATTTTTTTATTTTGAGACGGAGAGTACCGGCACTTCTCAAGAGAGGCGTAATACTTTTAATTGGAGAGTACCAGCACTTCTCAGAAACAAGCAGATAATCTGATACAGAGTACCTGCACTTCTATTTTTCCATTTTAAGCACTGATGTAAATCAACAGTAAACACTGTCCCAGCAGACCATAAAATGAGCCAACAAACAGCCACATAATCCCCGCACTGACCTGTCAGACCAGGCAATTGGACACTCCCTGACTGGCCCATAGGCCAGTCTGACGCTGCTGGCAGTAGTCTGTCGCCATGCTTAGCAGCTGTCCTATGGCAGCCTCACTACATGCACTAGTCTACTGGGGGCACAAGGGTGTCACGCGTGAGACACCGCCCAGTGCATGGCTGACTGACGCTGGTATCTTTGGGTCAGCGTTCCTGATGTGGTGACGTTGGTGGTTGTGGTCACTGATTGACAGGCCAGTCCAGCATCTGTGGTAAACATGTGGTGGGAACTCATTGGGGTGGTCCCAGGACAATCAGGGGTTGCTGGGATCCATTTGTGACAAGTGGGACCTTTTAACTGCGGTATCTTGGGTCACCGAAGTATTGGACCCAAAACTGAGCAGGGAGCACGCCCTTTAGCACCTGAGCCTCGGTGGTGGAGGAGAGCGCCCCGACACTCACCCAGGAGCTGGGGGAGCTAAACACTCAGAACTCAGAAAAGCATGCAACAACAAACGCTAACCAGTCCATTCACTTCAAAGGGAAAAGTCTTTGAGTCTAGTCACACACCATAATGCAGCACAGAAACAGCAAGAAGTTGCATAAGAAAAGCAAGAGTTTCCACAATCAACATATTCTGCCTATTGTCTTTGTTGCTGGGCCTTCACCACACCCACTGCCATAGCTGCCAGCTCTCCCGTTTTTGCCAGGACAGTCCCGGCAAGTTGGAGACTGCCCCGAGTAACTCACTATCCGGGAACAGTCCCGGCAATTGCACTTCCAGCCCTGCCAAATGTGAGAAAGTGCCCTCTTCTGCATGGTTGCCCCCACTTTTTGCTGAACTGCTGATGTGCTTTGACTGGGCTCCTGCCAATCAGGTACCCAGGGCCTATGTTCTTTCCCTAAAACTTAATTGAAGACCAAGCCAAATTCGCATTCTCTGGCCACAGGTCAGCCCCTGGTAAATGGTACCACAGGTACCCAGGGCACTGTGACCAGGGAAGGCCTCTAAGGGCTCAGCACTTATTGTGCCACCCTTAGAGGCCCAGTACCTTTACACTCACACACTGCCTTTGCAGGCTGCGTGTTTTGGTGCAGAACAAAGTGAAGAGTCGACATGGCACACATCCCTGTGTGCCATGCCTACAACCCACTGCCCTGGCATAGATCATTCACCCCTCTAGCTGGGTGCACTATACCAGTGGTGAGGGTACATGTGCATGAGCCCTGTACCACGACAGTGTCTAAGTCCATTCTTAGACCTTGTAAGTGCAGTGCTGCCATTAAGAGTATATGGTGCTGGGAGTTTGTCATTACGAACTCCACAGTACCATAATGGCTGCACTAAAAACTGAGAAGTTTGGTATCAAACTTCTCAGCACATTAAACCCACACTGATGCCAGTGTGGGATTTAATGAAAAATGCACACAGAGGGTATCTTAGAGATGCCCCCTGAAAAACGACCTATCACTAGTGTCCAGGCTGAGTGGCTGCTTTCAGCTGCCACCACCAGACATGTTTCTGGACCCCTGGGTCGAGAGCTTGCTGCTCTTGGGGGCCTGAAACAATGCACATCCTGGGACGAGGTGCCAAGCCTCCTCCCCCAGGATGGGCAGGGTTCACGAAGGGGAAGCTTCAAAGGCTTGCCACCTTTGTGAGCTTCCCCAGGCCTTTTGCTGCCTTCAGCAACTGGTCCCCACCGGTTCTGCCCCCCCCCGTTGGGCAGGAGAACCGGTGGGAAAACCAAGTGAGGAAGGGAGGTGTGCCCACCTCTGCCAACTCCACCCCTCAGGTGGGGGAGGCGAGGTGAAGCACAACTCTCAGTCCCCGCCATCTTGCAGATGGGGGGACCCAGCCAACCAGGGTGAGGCGTATGCCCCCCTCCCACTGGAGAGTGGCATAATAGGGGGTGTACCCACCCCAGGGAAGGAACACATTGGTCTCAACTTTTACCTACCTGTAACACCGCTAAATCTAGTATTTAGGGGCACCCCTGAACCTTGCTTCCTCAGACAAGAAACCACAAGAAGAAAAGAAGAAGAAGGACTGAACAGCTGTGCCGAAGCTAAGAAGAGGAGGACGCCCACTGACTTGGCCCCAGCCCTGTCCCCACCTCGATCCTACAGAAGCAAAACTCCGGTGTGTCCTGCAGCCAGCAGCCTCAAGAACCCCAAGGACCTGCCCTGCCTTCAAAAGAAAAGACTCTGTCTCCAGTGAACACTGGATTTGTTCACCCACAGACTCCAGGTCCGGCAAAGTTTGCAAGTCTGCACCACTCTGCACCTGATGCCCACGGCCCGAGTTCGAGTGGCCCAACACCACGAGGAGGTCTCCCCGGCAATCCTGACCCGAGATCCGGTGCCCCCTGACCTGCCTCAAGCCTCCAGCTGACGCCTGCAGCCTCAAACCGGAAGGTCCCCCCAACCGCGACCAGGAGCTGGTAAGAAGATCAGACCCTAAAAGGCACCCCTGCACCCGACGCCCCACGGCCTTGGGTGGCCCAACCGATGGTGGCTAACCAACCTCCAGCATTCCAACTTACCTCTCCAAGTGGTGGTCGCACCCAGAAGACCTTCGTACCCGAGCCTGCAGTGTGTTTGCAAACCGGAGACTCCCCATTGAAAGCTATGCCAAAACAGCACTCTGCACCCGGCCGCCCCAGTGCCGCTGAGGGTGCACCTTTTGTGCTGGCTTGAACCCCCATTTGCCCTGAGCTTAATTCCAGGAGCTTTGATCCCACAACCCAGTGACCTGCTCGTCAGCAGCTACCAACCGGAAGCCCCCTATCCCCCATTGGATAACATTGGGCCTCAGCACTCTGCACCCGGCCGCCCTAGTGCCGCTGAGGGTGTAACAAGAGTGCATTCTTGACCCTGGGGGACCCCTGAGTCTACAGCCAGAATACCAACTCCCACAACCGAATACCTACCTTTGAACCGATAACCCTATTTTCCTCCATAGGATAACATTGACTGTTTTTCTGTGAAAAGTTTCTAAGTGTGGAGTTGGAAAATCTATAAAAGTTTTTAAAACTGTAACCAAATAACAAGAACGCTTTTACTTAGCTGTTTACAGGAAATGTCCCAAAGCAGTATCCAGGCATACTGCACTGTGTAAGAAAAAGTAATCTGTAAAGTAATCTACTTGACATTCTACCAAAAAGCCAATACAAAGTATATGTACAATCTTTCAAAGCATTGCATTACTAGTAGTTCTACTGTAATCAAACCAAAAGTATATATACAACTGCAATACAAACTGTTTACAAACTGTATTATTACTGCAAAGTACATATCACTTACCTGTGCCAGGCTTGCTTGGTTCTAGGAAATAAAATAACTAAAAGCATTTTTTATACAAAACTAATTGGTCTGAGTTCAGTCTTTGAGTGTGTGACAGTCATTTGCTGATTGAGTGTGTACAACAAATGCTTAACACTACCCTCTGATAAAGCCTTACTGCTCGACCACACTACCACAAATAGAGAGTAAGGTGCTATCTACTTTTACCTCTGCCTACCTTTGGGGTTCCACTGGACTCTGTGCACACTATATCTCACTTTGGTATAGTATATACAGAGCCAGCTTCCTACACCAAGTGTGACTTATCTTGAGTTAGTAACGCATTTTAAGTCACTGTACCCAGTACGCAATACCGCAAGTAAGCCGGCCTTGTCTCTTTATGGTGATTATTTACAAGCACACTCAGCCAGGATGTCCCGACCCACAAAATGCAGGAGGGTCACGGGTTTTTTCTAGCCCTATTTCGCCCTCTCTATGATGAACACGTTCTCAGACCAGATGTCCGAAGTGGGATGTAAACAGGAGATAGTTCCTTTTGACCAATCAGATGCCTCGCCAGGGAGCTCCAGAGGAACCGCTGCTCTGCCGGGCCGGTTCATGGGGAAGCGGCGTGGCCTATGTGCTCTCTGGGCCAGGGGGCCGCAGTAAGTCCCATGGAGCCCTTGGGCCCCCTGCAGCATGTCATGGCCGAGGTGCGCATCCGGAGTGGTGTCTCCCGGGGGCCCGAGATAAACAGAGCCCCACTAGGTCCCCGCGCCGGCCTCAGGAGGCTGCAGGACAGCCGGAGCCTAGGTGGCTTTATCCGGGCCTTCACTGCCGGCCAGGGCAAGGCCGAACCCGGCCACAGAGCCACCATCTCCAGCACCTTAGAGCTTGAGGGCACCGTGAGCCACGAGGGGAACTGGCTCACTTCACGGCCAACAACCGTAGCTGCGGATCTGGCTGAGCGAGCTGCACGGGGCGCTGCAGGGGCTGGACGGTGAGTGAGGGTGGGCGTAGGGGCAGGACAGCGCAGAGGGTTAATTGTGCCTGCTGCAAAGTCTTGTTCATCATGCATATCACAGAACCTAATGTTGCTAAAAGGAGTTAGTTTAGGTACAAATGTATTCTTATTAATAAAGCTAACCCCAATTACTGTGGTATGTTTTAAACCTGAGTTTCTACTAACCCTGGGCGGAGTTCGCGGAGTTGCACTACGCGGAACACCGCGAAGTGCAAAAAAACCTCAGTCGCACTACGCAGAGCTCCGCGAGCGGCGGAGTAAAATAGAAAAATGCAGTTCGCGGTGATTGCACAGTGCCGGATGTTTGTCCGCACTGTGCAATCATTGCGAACGGCACCATGCACAGCGCAAGCTTTCCTTTTCTGCTGCTCAAGTAGATTTTTACTCGAACGGCAGCTTTACCAACGCCAACAGGCAGTTTCTCAACGCGAGCGGTCGCAATCATACGCGACCACTCGCAATGAGAAACCTGACCCCCCCCCTCCGCGTTGAGAAATCTCGCTGGGATGTTGATTTTCCACGCTCGAGCTCGACCCAGCCATATGCAAATCAGTCTTGACCCTGTTCCCCATGGGAACAGTCCAGCTCGAACTGCCAGGCCAGGTTCTCCCTGGACTGGAAAGAAGCATCCTGGGACAGGTTTCAGGGAGGACCTGGCTTTGCAGTTTGGGCTGGACTGTTCCCATGATGCACAGGGTCAAGACTAATTTGCATATGGCTGGGTCTATTGACTGGGGGTGAATGTTTGATTTGCTCTGCATTCCATCCATCATCTGTGTGTCTTTTGCTTTCTCGCCCTAAGTGAGCCGGGTATGCCCAGACGTGGGTCCCGGGCTCAGTGTCACTGGATTCAAGCTATACTGGCTGATGAGAGGTGATGCCCCGAAACCGGTCCCAGGATGCTTGCTTCCTATCCAGGGAGGACCTGGCTTGGCAGTTCGGGTTGGACTGTTCCCATGTGGCACAGGGTCAAGATTGATTTGCATACGGCTGGGTCTAAACTGGGGTGGCATGGCGAGCAAAAGAACGATGGATTTAACCCAGATCTATTGACTGGGGGTGAATGTTTGATTTGCACTGCATTCCGTCCAACATCTGTGTGTCTTTTGCTTTCTCGCCCTAAGTGCGCCGGGTATGCCCAGATGCGGGGCCCGGACTTACTGTGTCACTGGATTCAGGATATACTGGCTGATGAGGGGTGATGCCCCAAAACCGGACCCAGGATGCTTGTTTCCTAACCAGGGAGGACCTGGCTTGGCAGTTTGGGCTGGACTGTTCCCATGAGGCACAAGGTCAAGACTGATTTACATATGGCTGGGTCTAAACTGGGGTGGCATGGTGAGCAAAAGAATGATGGATTTAACCCAGATCTATTGACTGGGGGTGAATGTTTGATTTGCTCTGCATTCCGTCCATCATCTGTGTGTCTTTTGCTTTCTCGCCCTAAGTGCGCTGGGTATGCCCAGACATGGGTCCTGGGCTCACTGTGTTACTGGATTCAAGCTAGCCTGGCTGATGAGGGGTGATGCCCTGAAACCGGTCCCAGGATGCTTGTTTCCGGTCCAGGGAGGACCTGGCCTGGCAGTTCGGGCTGGACTGTTCCCATGAGGCACAGGGTCAAGACTGCTTTGCATATGGCTGGGTCTAAACTGGGGTGACATGGTGAGCAAAAGAACAATGGATTTAACCCAGATCTATTGACTGGGGGTGAATATTTGATTTGCTCTGCATTCCGTCTACCATCTGTGTGCCTTTTGCTTTCTCGCCCTAAGTGCGCCGGGTATGCCCAGACGTGGTCTCCCGGGCTCACTCTGCCACTGGATTCAAGCTAGCCTGGCTGATGAGGGTTGATGCCTCGAAACCGGTCCCAGGATGCTTGTTTCCGGTCCAGGGAAGACCTGGCTTGGCAGTTCGGTCTAAACTGTTCTGATGCGGCACAGGGTCAAGACTGATTTGCATATGGCTAGGTCTAACCTGGGGTGGCATGGTGAGCAAAAGAACATGGATATAACCCAGATCTAGTGACTGGGAGTGAATGTTTGATTTACTCTGCATTCCGTCCATCATCTGTGTGTCTTTTGCTTTCTCGCCCTAAGTGCGCCGGGTATGCCCAGACGTGGGTCCCGGACTCACTGTGTCACTGGATTCAAGCTATACTGTCTGATGAGGGGTGATGCCCCGAAACCAGTCCCAGGATGCTTGTTTCCGGTCCAGGGACGACCTGGCTTGGCAGTTCGGGCTGGACTTTTCCCATGAGGCACAAGGTCAAGACTTATTTGCATATGGCTGGGTCTAAACTGGGGTGGCATGGTAAGCAAAAGAAGGATGGATTTAACTCAGATCTCTTGACTGGGGGTGAATGTTTTATTTGCTCTGCATTCCGCCCATCATCTGTGTGTCTTCAGCTCTAGGAACAGGCAGTGTGAGGGGGTCTAGTGTTGCAGGTTCTCCCTCTCAGTCTGAAGGAAGTGACCCGATTAGGGCCACCCGGGTCACTCGCGACCTCCTCTCAGCCTTCCAAGAAATGAAGAGTCAGTAACGCAGTAGAGAATACAAACCAAAGTTCTTTATTGCAAATTGTGCTGCAGCAGAGTCCAGTCTGACCAGCCTCCTAAGATGCTACCGAGGGACTGACTTCCAAACATTTGGAATCATAGAATAAACCTTTCAACACCTCTCGAAAACCCCGCCCCTCATGGAAAAGTACTGTTTGGGCACAGAAGCTGACAAAGGAGATATGAACTAACACCTGCAGTATGGGTACATGTTATCAGACTTCCAAGGCCGTCTTACTCGATCTCAGCTCTCTCTAGTGTGGGAGCATAGCTATGTCCGATGATAGGAATGCAGGGCTGAATAGACTATTTTCTTCATACATCTGAGTTCCGACCTTGGATGAGAAATGAGAACCTTTCTGAACAGCAGCTTCTGCTGAGGCAAGCAGAGAGCAGGGCACAGAGGCTGGGGATTGCTCACAGCGTAACATGGAGAGTAAGAAGAAGAAAATAGCGTCTCAGATGCTAACTTAGGCCTACCCTACTCTATAACAGCCGGGCACATGCGCAATAGAAATCACGATTATATGACATAGCTACATGAATGCTAACACAGCATAGCATATATCATGGAAGACGGGGGAAAACAGGTCAATTCTAACAGACCCTCCTTTTAGCATTCATTGCTAAATCTTTATTGGTGCTATCAGGTCAGGGTCGTTACAATTCTAATGGAAGGGAAGGCAGAATAGCATATATGTATATCAGTGAATCGTTGGGGCAGTCATTAACAATATATAACAGATACATATATCAATATTCAAAAATGCCTTCATCGATCGCCATTAAATCTTGAACAGCCTGTACCATCATGACAGAATTTTTATCCCTTTGTCCTTGAACTACAGGCGTGTTAGTTTCTGCATACAATAAGAGCAACAGGCAGGAAGACATTGGATGCACAGGCAACAGGTGAATATCACACCGGCAATGGCCACTAGAAATAGGAGTATCTTCCAGCCCCATGTCGTTAACAGCCCCCAGAACCACCCAGAAAAGGACCATGTACCATTATCCTGATGAATGTCAGATGCTAATCTATGTAACTTTTGTATAGCTGCATATACATTCGGGGCGTGATCTGGTATATATACACAGCAACTACTTCCGATGACGCAACAGGCCCCACCCCGGTCAGCAAGGATGACGTCTAACACCATCCTATTTTGAAGGGCAACAAGTCTCGTGGTCTGAAGCTCAGCTGTGATGTTGGTCAGTATTCCTGCAGTAGTGTTAATGACTCCTTCCACCACCCTTGTGAGTCTGCGTATGCTTCGGCTGTTGTGCATGGGGCCCCAAAAGGGCAAAATACCCTTCATGGCGTCTGTAAATTGCTGCAAGGTGGTGTCAGTCTGATCAATATCTTGTGTGTCAAGAACCCTCTTTACGTGAGTCAAGTACACACTCCTGCGTCGTAATCTGTGGTCTCTATGGTAATTGGAAGGAGCAATATACACAGGGGGCAAGAGGAAGGGCACATAGCACACCCTAGACCACCCCCAAGGAAGCCATATGTAGGCCTGGGACCCGCAGACGAAATACACATTGTGGGGCGGAAGCAACGGTGGACTACTGGTGGTGTTCAAATCATAAGTGTAATTACAGATACTTTCTCCCACCGGGACCTTCCCAAACCCTCAGACACAAAAACCCGTTGTTGTGTTAATCACTGGCACCGGCATAGCCTTATCTTGAGTAATATTACGTAACTGAAAGGACCGGAAATATTCAGTGACATTAAAATCTTGAAAATCAGTAATTTCTACTCGAAGCCATGTTACATTTTTCTGTCTTTCATACACATTCATGCAGGCTGCGGGATGGAGTGTGTCAGGAGCCCCATTCTTCCCCGGAGTATATCCTTGGAGTGTTGCTATGTAACCCAGTACAGTCTCATAATCAAGGTACGTCATATTCATCGCATCTGAATGATAATGGATATACACCATAGTGAACAACTGGAACCAGGCTTCGCAGCTGGCTAGATAGGAGAGGGGCAAAGACAACAACAGATCATTTTTGTGCATCACCGAGGGGAGTAAACCACAAACCCAACAATCAGTGACATTGGTTGTATGGTGGGCCTGGTGGAGCATTTGGAGAAAGACGTTATCTACATAGGTCTGCCTATGCCTTTCCTTATGCGGGGCTAGAGTGACAAAGACGTGCTCGGGGGGAACTGTAGTTATTGCAATCAGGGTGTGTACAGGATGTCTTTCTTCTAAAAACCAGAGGATACCTAACACTGCCACCAAAGCTATAAAAACTATTACTAGGAACACATCTTAGTCTTAGTGGGCCAGCTCGACCAAAGGGGGCTATGTTGGTCAGGAAGGCGCCCCGCTAACGGCTGTTCCTCTTCCATAACTATACGACCAAAGGGGTACATTTTCACCTATAAACTATCAGAGGAGAATCTGTGCTATGGAGCCAGGTATACAGGGGAAAAAGAAAAATAGTCTCTTAATGTCTATTTATCGGTGGTGCTAATGAGCACTTCAAGACAAAAAAAAGAAAGATAGTCTCTCTGAATCTTCCAACGGTGGTACTAACGAGAACGTTGCGGTGGGGCTGCACGATCACAACCCTTGCTGTCTCTTTGCTCAGGATAGGGCGACTTCCCTCCTTGGAAAGCACCCCCTTATCCTGTCCAATGTCTCGGATCGTGCACCAATCTCTCTGTCCCTAAACTATTGTTGGTACCATAAGCAGAGTACACGAGCCCTATTTCTTCTTGCAGATGTGCAATCCTACTAACCTGACTGTCCCTTGGGTGCACTGTCCCTCCGCCGGGGACGCAAATTGTATCGAGCCACTCCTGGCACTGACTCGTCTCGGAAAAGGACCTTAAACTCAGTGGAGTCAATGGACTGAGACTCCTGTTCCAGTGGACCAGATGGAGGAGAAACCTGGGCAGCCTTTATCTCCAGAGGCACCGTCTCGTTTAAAGCAGCATCATTCTCCTCTTCCGTCTGTGCCCAGGTCAGCCGGGCATCAGAAAAGGGGATAAAACGAAGGACCTTTCTCCGTCTCGTGGTCCCCGATCCCCTCGCGGACCCACTGGTCGTAGGAAAGAGGGAGCGGGACCCGTTTGCAGTGAGATGTATGGATCCAGTTCTTCCGTCCCTCCACCTTCACTGCTGTCCTTGTTGCGAGGAGGACCAGCAGGGGCCCTCTCCACCTTGGCTCCAAGCACCCTCGCCTCTGAAAGTTAAGGACCAGCACATATGTTCCGGACTGGATCCCGTGCCCTGGCCCCTCAGGTAGTGGTGAGAGTGCTTCGTGAACCTGTTGATGAATAGAACGCACATTTTTAGTTAGCTCATAAAGGTAATCCACAAGCAACAGGTAGTCAATATCAGAGAAATGGCGTGGGTGGGGTACACCCCAGACATTTGCAGGGCGACCAAAGACCACCTCATGTGGGGATAACCCCGTTCTGGAATGCGCTGTCACTCTAGTGGATAAAAGGGCAAGGGGTAGTGCATCCGGCCATTGCAACCCTGTGCTCTCCCTGATCTTAGCCATCTTCAACTTGAGAGTACCATTGTACTTCTCGACTAAACCAGCCGACTGGGGATGGTTTGCTGCATGGAACTTTTGCTTGATATGCAGGCCGCCGCATACCAGCTGAATCACCTTTGCATTAAAGTGACTTCTGTTGTCACTCCAAATCAAACGGGGCAAGCCGAAGCGCAGGAAAAACTCCTTCAATAGGACTTTCGCCGTCACCATGGCTGTGTTCTCTTTAGTGGGGTAAGCCTCAATCCATTTGCTGAATGCACAAACGACCACCAGCACGTACTTCAAGTTGTTAACTCGTTCCATTTCGATGTAATCCATTTGGAGAACCTCGAAAGGGAAAGAGGGGGGTGCAAAATTACCAGGAGGTGTAGAGGTGCCCTTCCCTGGATTATGTATCAGACAAACCATGCAATTCTTCACTAGATTGGCTGCTACCTTCGTGTTGTTATCATTGCGCCATACGGGGTCCAATAGCTTACATATCCCCCGTGCGCTAATGTGAGCTGGACCATGAGCCATTGTAACTACAGGTAGTACATATACATTTGGTAACATCCATCCTGCTTTTCCGATTTATCGGTCCAGCACCCTTCCTCATCTAGGCGCCCCGTACTCTCCTGCCACATTGCCAGCTCCTCAACTGTTGCCTCACTTTGAATCGCCTTCACATTCTCTAAAGTGTCCTCAAACATCCCACCCTCAGGTACCCATCGAGCTGGCCCTGCCACGAACATCCTCTTCATCTTAGACCTAGCTGTCTCTGTAGCTGTTTGGTCTGCAAACGCATTACCCCTCCCCACATCATCAGTGATCGCTTTATGGGCGCTACACTTCACTATCGCCAGTCTTTTGGGAAGTGCTAGGGCTGACAGGAGCCTATGTATCAGAGGGCCATGCTGTATCCTTGCGCCGTGTGAGGTCAGGAATCCCCTCTCCACCCTGAGCCGCCCAAAATTATGGGCAACTCCGAACGCATATTGACTGTCAGTATAAATATTGACAGCCAATCCCTCACTTAGCTCACACACTCGCAAGAGGGCAACAAGCTCCGAAGCTTGTGCCGATTGGTAAGGAACACGTGATGTCTCAATTACAGTGCACAGCGTAGTAATGGCATACGCTGCAGTGGTGGTGCCATCTGACAGCTTGAAACAAGAGCCATCGACATATAGTTCCCCTTGTGGGTCAGATAAGGGAACGTCAGTCAGGTCTACCCGTCCCTTCATCTCTTCTTACATCCGCTATAGACAATCATGGACGTCTGTGTCCCCATTGTCTGAAGGGAGGGGTAGTAACGTGGCCGGATTCAGAGTGGCACATCGTTTACTCGTAATGTGTGGTGCAAACAATGTCAATTCATAACCAGTCAGATGAGCACTGGTAAGGTGCTGCGTCTTTGTCTTATTCAAAAGCGTGTCCACAGCACGGGGTACCATTACTGTGAGGTCAGTATTGAGGACGATCCCTGCCGATTGTCGAATAGAGACAGCCACGGCCGTGGCAGCTCTTAAACAGCTCGGGAGGGCTCTGGCGACAGCGTCAAGAAGAGCAGAGAAATAAGCACACAGCCTCTGCTTACCTCCAAAGGCCTGTGTTAACACCAAAAGCGCACACCCAGCCGTCTCGTGAACATACAACACGAAAGGCTTCTGGTAGTTAGGTGTACCAAGCACAGGCACAGAGCAAAGCACAACCTTTAATTGCTCAAAAGCTTGCTGGCATTCATGCGTCCAAGGTAAAGGCCCATGCACATCTTTAGTGGTTAGATAAAGAAGGGGTTTTGTTAGTAAGGAGTAACCAGGAATCCAGTGGCGACAATACGAGGTGATGCCTATAAAAGCACGCACGTCCCTCTGAGTCTTGGGGACGGGCATCTTAACAATGGCATCAACTCGTTCAGGTGTTAGCCTCCTACCCTTCTTCGACAGTAGGTGACCAAGGTAGGTGACCTCCTGTCGACAATATTGAAATTTGGAAAGGGACACTTTATGTCCATGCTGTGCCAAATGTAACAGCAATTTTACCGTGGCTGCCTTGCAACCCTCTTCAGTATCGGAGGCTACCAACAGGTCATCCACATACTGCAATAATACGTTACCTGGAGGAAGAGAGAGGGAATCCAACTGACCTTTCAGGGCTTGACTATATATGCTAGGGCTTTCAGTATACCCCTGAGGAGCACGACAGAATTGAAAACTCCGGCCTGCTATATTAAATCCAAAAAGGTACCGGCTATTAGGGTGAATTGGGATGCTAAAGAAAGCATTTTTCAAATCAATCACAGAAAAGAATTTGGCCGTGGAGGGAATCATTGTCAAAAGAGCTGTGATATCAGGGACCACCGGGAACTGAGGGACGACTGTTTTGTTGACCTCTCGCAAATCAATTACAAAACGATAAACATCAGGATGAGCAGCAGCCGAGTCAGAGGGTGTCTTTTTGAGGATGGGAAGAATAGGGCTGTTACACACATTCGCAACTGTCTCTTCAACCACCCCTGATTTGATCAAATCCTGTATAATCTGCAACAAAGCTCGTTCTCCCGCCTGTGGTATTTTGTACTGGGGAATACGAGGTAGCACAGCATTGTCTTTTATCGTAATAGCTATCGGCGGTATCTGCAACAACCCCACATCTGTATCTCCAGTTGCCCACAACGTGGGCGGCACATCTTTGAATTCAGCAGGAAGTGGTGCGTCTTTCGAAAAACACTGTTTGGTACTGGCCACATTGGGTTATATTGTCATATAAACACCATCCGGAGAACATGAAATCGTAGCATGCAACTTCTTCAGCAAATTTGGTCCCATGAGATTTTCACCACAATTCGCAGTCAACAGAAAGGGCGAGTCCACAGTAAAAGGGCCAATAGTTAAAGCAAGAGGTTCAGAGATGGGGCTCACAACCGGTATGCCTGAAAACCCTACCGAAACATTGTTATGGCCAGACAGAGCTGCCCCGGGGACCAGTGAACGAGAAACAGAGCTATTTATTGCACCTGTGTCCACCAAAAACATTTTAGCCGAACCATGCAGATCCGCCATGACATAAGGACCACGCTGATCTACAGGTATTGACACTGGTCCCTCACCCTGTCCCTGGCTGTCCTAGTTATAGGACATCCCTGACGTCTTGCCCAAATCATAATCATAGTGATAGTACTGCCTTCCCCGGGGATCATCAAAATAGTTCTGATCTGAGCGACCCCCCGAGGATACCCCACCCTGTGTCTCATCGCGACCACCTTCACCACGTCCCCGTCCACCGGCACCCCAACCCCTGGGGGCGGCAGCCTTCTGCAACAAGTCCGGGCACTCACTCTGCCAATGCCCCTCTCTCTTACAATACGCACACTGATTCGGCCCCACGGAACTACTGCCTCTGCCTGCGCCACGTGATCGCTGAGCCGGACCACTACCACGTCCTCTACCACACCCTCTAGCTGCCTGTTGCATCAGTGCTTTTGTCTTCAACTCCTTATTCTTCTTCTCTACCTTTTCCTTCTCCTCATTCTCCCTATGCTCGTAGTACTGGGCCATACTCAGTATCACTGAAGGGGAGGATGTAGTTCAGGTGCTCTCAGAAGCCTGCAGCCGAGCAGCTATCTCGGGAAGCAAATTTGTTACAAATCTGTTAACAAACAACCTGACGCCGCCCTCCACTGACAAATCCTGTCCACTAAAATCAAGAAACACCCCTTCAAACCGAGTGAAAAAATCTGACATGCTTTCGTCCTTCTTCTGTCGACATGCCGCTAACTTGTCCCAATCTACTCGTCTGGGTGGGATGAGAGAATGCATGTAAGTAATAATACGACCCGGCAAAGCTAGTATCTCAGCCCTCGGCTTTTCGCCAGGCTTTCGCTCATTATCCCACGCCCTAATCTCATTCCAAGTGCCACCCAACTCCGCAACGTGATCCTGCGTGTGTACCTGCCGCCATATATCTACCAGTACCAACAACCCGAAAAACATCTCAACATCGGCCAGGGTCATCACCGTCGATGAAGCGGCCTCTGTTAATTCTTTATAATATGCTGTGGGATTTTTCCTAGGGTCTGGTAGCTGACTTTTGAGGGCAAGTACCTCACTCCTTTTCCATGGAGTGTAAACCCATTGCTCCTGAAAGCGAGCCTCTACTCGTGGCTGGACTATAATATTGTGCGCATTACGCCGTTCTGGAATCTCGGGATGAAAAATAGGATGGACCTCCCTCATTGGAAATTGGGACACTGTCGTTGGCGTCTTCTGTTGCAACCTGCCCCTGTACCCAATCATCGTCGCCACATTGCTGAAAACATTGTTAGGGGCCACATCAGCAGCATATACACGGTCTTGAATGTCGTAAATTATCTGGGGTGCTACACCACCAAAACACTGCTCCCACAACCCTATCAATGTAGCCGATATGTGCTTGAGGGCATGCTGCTGCACAAACGGCTCAAAATCCTTCAGCACACTCCACACCTCCTCTACACTGTAGATCGGACTCCGCGCCCACTGCATAGCCTGATTAGTGACCATCTGCTTTTCCTCATTCCCCACATCAGATCTTATCAGCACCCGCCCCATTCATTCCCGTGCCGCAGCCCAATTCCCCTCATCCATTCCACGCAACGGTGTTCCAGCTCCTAAGGAAGCCGGGGACGAGATGTCCGGGAAGGACACAATAGATGAAGAAGCAGGCACCAATGTGAGTAAGGACTGCGTTGAAGGTGTGAGAGAAGGGGGAGAAACAGGAGCAGGGACAGCAGCAGCGGCTCGCAGAGGGAGTGCTGCGGTGCGGTGGGGCGGCGGAGGGGCAGGGTGGGGGGGTAGTGGACTCCGACATATGGCGGAAGGGAGTAAAGTAAGTAAATAAATAAATAAAACAATTTACCTTGCGCGCTCTGCATCGCCGAGTTGGGGATGCATCACGCGCAAGGTAAATTGTTTTATTTATTTATTTACTTACTTTACTCCCTTCTGCCGTATGTCGGAGTCCACTACCCCCCCACCCTGCCCCTCCGCCGCCCCACCGCCCCGCAGCACTCTCTCTGCGAGCCGCCACTGGACAGCAGATACGGCGGGAGGGCCCACAGCTACTGCACTCGCAGCTTGCGAAGCCGAGGGGGAAACAGGCAGGGTTGTAGCAGTAGCAGCAGGACCAGAGACAGCAGAGCCAGATAGAGAAACAAGAGGATCAGCAGGCTGAGATGCTGGAACAACAGGGTATATCCTTTGTGGGGCATAGGGAGGCGGGGGCCTAGCGTCCAAAAGTTCATCCAAAAATGTATCCCCCTCCTCCCGAGCAACATAGAGGACTTATCACATTGTAATCGGAACTTCCTATCAGCACTCTCGATACCCTTTTCTACTTTATCCCTATCATAGGCTACCGCTTTCTGAGTGATCGTTTGCATTTTCCCTCTCCGGGCCTCCTTCTCCACCTGCATACGTCGCTGCCTAGCTTCCTTTTGGCATACCTGAAGAGAATCAAACATTGACTGCCTACTTCTCCTGGCAAATTAGTTATCTTGCAGATAATTCAATTTCTGCTTGTCAAAAGTACCTGCCGGTGGCCACTGAAGCTCGGCATTATCCCTTGTCTATTTGTGCCATAATGTACTAAACATAATAGGGCCAAGGCTGTGCTTCACGTACATGTCAAAATTCGGGGTGCCTTCCGGAGGCGCAGGTTGCCTCTCTTCCAACCGAGCCTCAGCCGAGCAACAGCGGCACCCCACACACCACAATTTACTTAAACAAGGCATCTTAATAACAGACACATACACCACTCGCACAAACTGAACGACACACCAAACAAAGGCAAGACAAAACCAGACAGTCCGTAGACTGTACCAAAACAAGACAGTCCGTAGACTGTACCAAAACAAGACAGTCTGTAGACTGTACCAAAACAAGAAGGCAGGCTCTAGCCCCAGGCCTTTTCAAGAGTAAACCAAATTCAACAGGTGGCCCGGCAGAGCGTTCGCAACACTCTGTACCTCAAGGGTCCACAGACCCACCAAGTTCGAACAAGCCAAGAATGGTCCTCAGACCGTATTCAAAGTACCAAGAGACAAGACAAACTCACCTGGTGCACACAGGTCGAGCAAAGTTATTCTCCACTGCTGACTCTTCGGACCAAACGGTCAGATCCGAGGGTTTCGCCTTTTCAGGACCCCAGCCGAGATGACCACTAGACGAGGAGCCGCCCGATCAGACAGGCGGGGCAGCCGCGAGAACCAAGCTCGGTCTTGTGGGGATCCCCAATCCGCCCATCCTACCAGACGCAACCTCGACCTCTACAACCCGACTACGGGCGAGATGGGTCACCTGGTGGAGTCCCTGTTCGGGCACCAACTGAAGGAAGTGACCAGATTAGGGTCAGCCGGGTCACTCACGACCTCCTCTCAGCCTTCCAAGAAATGAAGAGTCGGTAACCCAGTAGAGAATACAAACCAAAGTTCTTTATTGCAAATTGCGCTGCAGCGGAGTCCAGTCTGACCAGCCTCCTAAGATGCTACCGAGGGACTGACTTCCAAACATTTGGTATCATAGAATAAACCTTCCAACACCTCTCGAAAACCCCGCCCCTCATGGAAAAGTACTGCTTGGGCACAGAAGCTGACAAAGGAGGCACTGAGAGATGAGCTAACACCTGCAGTATGGGTACATGTTATCAGACTTCCAAGGCCGTCTTACTCGATCTCAGCTCTCTCTAGTGTGGGAGCATAGCTATGTCCGATGATAGGAATGCAGGGCTGAATATTCTCTTCGTACATCTGAGTTCCGACCTTGGCTGAGATATGAGAACCTTTCTGAACAGCAGTTTCTGCTGAGGCAAGCAGAGAGCAGGGCACAGAGGCTGGGGATTGCTCATAGTGTAACATGGAGAGTAAGAAGAAGAAAATAGCGTCTCAGATGCTAACTTAGGCCTACCCTACTCTATAACAGCCGGGCACATGCGCAATAGAAATCACGATTATATGACATAGCTACATGAATGCTAACACAGCATAGCATATATCATGGAAGACGGGGGAAAACAGGTCAATTCTAACAGCCCACTCCCCTCTCACCAGGTCTGCTGTAGCTCCTCCCTCCTGGAGTGTGATGTGTTTTCTCCTGTGGATGCTGCACTCTCCCCTCCTCCTTTGTGATGTGTTTTTCCCATGAATGATGCACTCTTCCCTTCCCCTATGTTTGAGGTGTTCATCCTGTGGGTCCTGCCCTCTTGTCTCCCCCTGTGTGTGATGTTTTTCTCCTGTGCCTGCTGCACTCTTCTGTCCTCCTGTGTGATGTGTTTCTCCTGTACCTGCTGCTCTCTTCTGTCCTCCAGTGTGATGTGTTTCTCCTGTACCTGCTGCTCTCTTCTGTCCTCCTGTGTGATGTGTTTCTCCTGTACCTGCTGCTCTCTTCTGTCCTCCTGTGTGATGTATTTCTCCTGTACCTGCTGCTCTCTTCCCTCCTCCTGTGTGTTGTGTTCTCCTGTACCTGCTGCTCTCTTCCCTGCTCCTGTGTGATTTATTTTATCCTGTGGATGCTGCTCTCATCCCTTGTCCTCTGTGATTTGTTTTTCCTGTGGATCATGCTTTCTTCCTGTCTCCTGTGTGATGTGTTACTCCTGTAGATGCATGTCACACTCTTCCCTCCCGCTAGGTGTGATGTGTCTCTCCTTTGGATGCCTCACTCTTCGCTCCTCCTGTGTGATGCATCTCTTCACTCTTCCCTCCCCCCTAGGTGTGAAAAGACTCTTCACTCTTCCCTCCTCCCTAGGTGTGATGCGTCTCTTCACTCTTCCCTCCCCCCTAGGTGTGAAAAGACTCTTCACTCTTCCCTCCTCCCTAGGTGTGATGTGTCTCTCCTTTGGATGCCTCACTCTTCACTCTTCCCTCCTCCCTAGGTGTGATGCGTCTCTTCACTCTTCCCTCCCCCCTAGGTGTGAAAAGACTCTTCACTCTTCCCTCCTCCCTAGGTGTGATGCGTCTCTTCACTCTTCCCTCCCCCCTAGGTGTGATGTGTCTCTTCACTCTTCCCTCCCCCCTAGGTGTGATGCGTCTCTTCACTCTTCCCTCCCCCCTAGGTGTGATGCGTCTCTTCACGCTTCCCTCCCCCCTAGGTGTGATGCGTCTCTTCACTCTTCCCTCCCCCCTAGGTGTGATACGTCTCTTCACTCTTCCCTCCCCCCTAGGTGTGACACGTCTCTTCACTCTTTCCTCCCCCTAGGTGTGAAAAGACTCTTCACTCTTCCCTCCTCCATAGGTGTGATGCGTCTCTTCACTCTTCCCTCCCCCCTAGGTGTGATGCGTCTCTTCACTCTTCCCTCCTCCCTAGGTGTGATGCGTCTCTTCACTCTTCCCTCCCCCTAGGTGTGATGCGTCTCTTCACTCTTCCCTCCCCCTAGGTGTGATGCGTCTCTTCACTCTTCCCTCCTCCCTAGGTGTGATGCGTCTCTTCACTCTTCCCTCCCCCCTAGGTGTGATGCGTCTCTTCACTCTTCCCTCCTCCCTAGGTGTGATGCGTCTCTTCACTCTTCCCTCCCCCCTAGGTGTGATGCGTCTCTTCACTCTTCCCTCCCCCCTAGGTGTGAAAAGACTCTTCACTCTTCCCTCCTCCCTAGGTGTGATGTGTCTCTCCTTTGGATGCCTCACTCTTCACTCTTCCCTCCTCCCTAGGTGTGATGCGTCTCTTCACTCTTCCCTCCCCCCTAGGTGTGATGCGTCTCTTCACTCTTCCCTCCCCCCTAGGTGTGAAAAGACTCTTCACTCTTCCCTCCTCCCTAGGTGTGATGCGTCTCTTCACTCTTCCCTCCCCCCTAGGTGTGAAAAGACTCTTCACTCTTCCCTCCCCCCTAGGTGTGAAAAGACTCTTCACTCTTCCCTCCTCCCTAGGTGTGATGCGTCTCTTCACTCTTCCCTCCCCCCTATGTGTGATGCGTGTCTTCACTTTTCCCTCCTTCCTAGGTGTTATGCGTGCTCCTGTGGATGCTGTTAGAATTAAATTAAAAGTCTGATCTGTGCTACCATATGTAATGATGGTTAAGTTAGCCTTTGCGGCGCCATTTTATACTTAGCCGCTAATTCTAGACCATGTTTGCAATGAATTGTTCCCTGGCTCTGCAAGTAGCAGCTGTGTAGAATTCCCTGTGTCTCTGTAAGTTGGGCCTCGCTGTATAAATTAATACACTGTTTGTACTTCTGCATACCTTTCCCATGAGATGGAGCCTGCCCCCACTGGCTCAGCTGCAGGCATGGACAGAATGACCTTGCCAGAGAGATAGTGTGTGCCCGGTCTCAGACTCTTAGCTCATCTTTGTGTGCCCCCTCTGTTTCTGCTGCCTTCTGTGGAAAGTTACTGGGTGGGTGTGTCTTGTGCTCAGGCTGAAATGTATAATTGTCACCTTTATGCTTGAGAAAGGCAGTCCCTCTGCGGTCTTTTCTTGAGGCTGGTCAGACCGGGCTCCACAGCTGTGCAATATTAATAAATATCTTTGGTTTGTATTCTCTACTGTCTGACTGACTCTTCATTATTTGGGAAGGCATAGAGGTGGTCCTTATGACCCGAATGACCCATTTTGGTGCCATTTTCCTTCAGTTGGCGCCCGAACGGGGGGCCCCTCCATTGGGTGTCCCATCCTCACCCATAATAGGGTGTAAGGAGGACGGGGTTGTGTCTGGTCGGATGGGCGGATCAGGGTACCCTACATGATAGCGTTTTGCACTCGCAGCTGCCCGCCTGTCTGATCAGGCGGCTCCTCGTCTAGCGGACGCCCGGGCTGGGGCCTGAGAAGGCGGAACACTTGGATCTGACCGTTTGGTCTGAAGAGTCGGCAGTGGAGAATAATGTTGTTTGACCTGTGTGCACCAGGTGAGTTCATCTTGAATTCTTGGTAAGTGCGGCGCCGTCTTGGTTAACTTGGTGGGTCTGTGGACCCTTGGGATACAGAGTGTTTGCAAACGCTCTGCCAGGCCACTTGGTAATTTGTTCTACTCTTGAAAAGGCCTGGGGCTAGAGCCTGTCTCCTTGTCTTGGTACAGTCTCCGTACTGTCTTGTCTTGGTACAGTCTCCGGACTGTCTTGTCTAGGTACAGTCTCCAGACTGTCTTGTCTTGGTACAGTCTCTGGACTGTCTTGTCTTGGTGCAGTCTGAGGACTGACTTGTTTTGGTTCAGGCTAGAGCCTGACTTGTTTTGGTTCAGTCTGAGGACTGACTTGCCATGGCGCAGTCTGAGGACTGCTCTTGAGAGCTCTTTTTGTCTGTGAGTGTGTTCTGTGAATATGGTGCACCATCAGTTTGTTTTTGGTACGGTCTGAGGACTGTCCTTTTTTTAACAAAAAAAAGCACTTGCAATTGCTTTGCCAGGCAAAAAAAATTAATTTGGCTCCTTTTTGAAAATGCTTGGAATGAGTTTCTTGTTGTCGTTGTTCTGCAGATGCATGATTGGAAGAAGATCAGCCGGCGCAAATAATAGTAATAATATATATGTTTGTTTTTTGCATAGGATGAATGGTTTGAGAAAGGACGAAGGAATGCATAATGGGGAGAATGTGAAATAAGACAGTTAAAGAGCATGCTGTGATGATGATAAAAAAAAAGAGAGAAAAGAAGGGGTGCGCTGATGGCACCCAGATCTCTCATTTAGCTTTGGACATTGCAAAATGACAAAAGCTGTTTTGAGCTACAGACATGAAGTTGTATTTTTAAAGTTTGGTACATGAAAGTAAAAAATGAATGAATGGGCCTTGCGCAGATGCTGATGTGTTTAGTTTGGAATTGACCTCGCAATATAACGTGTATTTAATTTGGAAAAGGTGTTTTAAGCATTTCAGGCAGCACGTATTTATGCTGAATAAAAGGGATTTTCAAAGTTGAAATACACAGCTTGTGTTCAGCTTGGTTTGGCGGACTTACTGCGGCCTTTTTGGCCTTGAGATAGGAGTGGAATTTCTCTCACTGGTACTGTTCGTTTGGTTTTTTTTTTTCTTCATGAAAAGGACGCATGCAGACATACACAGCCTTATCTGTAGAAGGAAAAAAGGAGAATGGGGCTTGCTTGGATGTTTCAGCCTGATGTTGCTCAATTAATTAATTAATTCATGATCGATTTGAGTGTGTTGAATTTAGATTTGACCTCATTATAGATTGTGCATTTAATTTGAAAAATGTGTTTTCAACATTCAATGTAGCGTGTATTGGTGCTGAATAAAAAGGCATTTTGAAAGCGTAGTGGGAAGGCTGAAACACATTGCTCGTGAATTCAGTTTGTTCTGGCCTTGAGATAAGAAAGGAATTCCCAAAGAAGGGGCTCATGGGCAGGGAGACCTGAGAAGAAGGACGGATTTAGGAGGAAAAAATATGATGGTACAGAGAGGGTTTGCTCAGGAAAGTTGTTTGCAGGGAAGTTTTAGAGAAAGTTCTAGCAACAATAGGTTCATTTGAGAAAAGGTTACCAATTAGTTGCTTGTGACTTAGGCCTGACAGGAAAAGATTAGTTTTTGACGAAAAGAAACAAAAAAAGGGCACAGATTACTGTGCACCAGATGATGTTAAATATCAGATTCCTGATGAGTATGTACAGTTTAACAGGGCCCAGCAGGACACAGCCATAGCATTGTTTTCAGAAATGACAGTTTGCAAATATACCTCTGATCTGATTGCTTTCAATATTCTGCTGTTCTTCTATTTTTGCTGTTTCTACCCCTGCTATGACGTTCAGGCTGTGTTGGCTACGGCACATGTGTCTTCCCCTATTATAACGGTTGGTACACTGGCACGCATATTACCCCAGTGTCCTTTTCTGCTAACGCTCATGCTTGCGCCACAACAAACTGCGATGATAATGTCTGTTACTTCTGTTGCTACTCCCAGAGACTGGATGAAATTGGAGGAACGTGTGGGTTTGTACATGTGATCTGAGGTGGGAAAGGAAGGAAAGAGGGTAATAGCGAATTTGTAAGGAAGGTGTGTGGAATGTGATAAAATAATGAGCCTTTATGGACAACACATGGTTTCTAGGAGCAGGGTTTCCAAACTGCTGTGCTACAGATTTTGTGTGATACCTTGGGTAATGTAAGTTAATAGCTTGCTGCCAGGGGAAAGATGAGAGAGTGAAGGTGTTTCCAGATTTTAATGGGCAGGATTTGTGTTTTAAAAAAAAAAAAAAAAAAGGGGGTTTGATTGTCTGTTTGCAGATTCGGTTTTCCATTTTAGTTAATGTCTAATGGTGCTGAGCATGTGATGGGTTTGGCATCCTACTATTACTGCTCTCAGGCAGGTGAATGTCTGATGACGGGCCTTAATGTAAGTAGTGAATAGTGTTTGTCCCCCCCCCCCGAGTTTTGCGGATATGCCATCCACTTTGTGGGCAACAGGCGATGTAGAGCTGGGATTCCTACAGATTTCACGAGCCTTGTTGTGTTTGATACAGGATTTGGTTGAGAAAGGTGTTGGTGAGGAGACGACTGGTAAGAGGTAATAGTCCCATTATTTTGATTGTGTTTACAATTTTGTGGCTGATTGGTGTAAAGTTCATAAAAAGGTGGTTTCCCAACATCCTGCTGTTCTAGCCATTGCTATGCTTCTGCTAATGGTTCTTTCTGCTGCTCAATATCTTTTCTAACACTGATGTCAAATACATTCTTTGGCGGTACTATTTATTTCAATGATAGGTCTTTGTTCGGATTCACATAGACTGGTAGGAGTCATAGGTTCTGCTGCGCTTCTTAGGACTATGAAGAAGGACAGAGCATCCATAAAAAGGTTTAAAAAGGAGGTAGTTACTTGTTCATCGTTTCAGACACACAGCAGAATTGTAGAGACAGTGCAGTTAAGTAGTGTGCAACATGGCATCCTGTGCTTTCTGTGTAAATTGATATTGTGCTTGGTTCTCCCTGATTGGCATATTTGTTTCACTAGTAGATCCCTAGTGAAGTGCACTGATTGTACCAGGGCTGGTAAATAAATTGCTACCAGTAGGCTTGCAGCGCTGATTGTGCCACCCACATGAGTAGCCTGGAAAAAATGCCTCAGGCCTGCCACCGCAGTGCCTGCGCGCAGTTTGTACATAGGACACACCTATGGTAGGCCCAAGGCACCACCCTAGGCAGGGTGCAGTGTATGTGAAAGGTAGGATATGTACTGGTGTGTGTAACATGCCCTGATTGCGACATACTGCCCATTCCGTTTTCACTATTGAAAGGCTATCTTGCCCATAGGACAGAATGGGGAATGCGTTGTAAAATTTTACAAGCATATCCTCCCATAGGGATAAGGTAATTGGAGTCTGGTATCCCTGGACTCAGAATTTGATAATGCACCTTTTAGTAAGGATGGGTTTTAAAGTCTGTGTTTGCAACAGGCACTTTTAGAAAGTGGCTATTTTCTTGTCCACCTTTTCTGTGTGTTTCTGCCTGATTGTGGATTTACTGTTTGGTTTCAGTGTGACAGAGACTGACGATGTGCTTTTGGTGTGGTGTCTTCTTGTGGTGTTTTCACTGTGTTACTGTGAGTGTTGATACAAATACTTTACACATTGCCTTTGGGATAAGCCTGTCTGCTCGTGCCAAGCTTCCAAGGGGGTGAGCAGGGGTTATCTAAAGTGTGTATTCCCCTTACGCTGACTGGAGGGAAGGGTCCCTATTTGAACAAAGGTACCTACCTCTGCCAACTAGAGACACTCATTTCTAACAAATTGTTCTTATCTTTAGTTTTGACTGACCAGGGAGTTTGTTTTTAAAAGGGGTAAGTATTTTCGACAGGAGGTTTCCTTCTCAGGTCACCTACTGTCGAAGGGGGGTAGGAGATTAGCTCCTTGGGTAACTAACACATTAAATGAGGTGCATGGGGTGCATGAGGTGCATGAGCCTTAACTCTGAATGCCTAACACTTGAAACTGCGTTACTGCCCCTCCCTTCTGTAAATCGATGGAATCGGAATTGAAATGGAGATGAAAGGATGGGTAGATTAGACTGATGTTCCCTTATCTGATCCTTAAGGGGAACAATATGTCGGTGGCTTTCGTTTGAATGCCCAGGTGGCACCACAATCATTGTTCATGTTACCGCAACACTACGTACAGTTGTAGAGACATCACAAGTCCTTTATTAGTTAGCCTGAGTAACTGGGTTGTAACAGATGATGTGGGAAGGAAAAATGCGTTTGCAGAAAATGATTAAAATGAAGTGAAGGAATGTTTGTAGCAGGCCCTGCTGGGTGGGTACTGGAAGTCACGATGTCTAAGTTGAAAGTAAGGCACATTGTCAGGATGAGACATTGCTCAGCCTGTGTACTGTATGGTGCACATGATGCACATTACTAGGAAGGGTACCTGTATGCCCCCCAATAATTTCGAACCACACATTTTCTTTTTTGACATTCTTTAGATGAATAATATAGGAATGGACATATGCAATGATCCAAAGTAAGTCCGAATTGTTCTTTCAGAGCTTAGTAAATGAATTAAAGGCTTACCCCACTACTTGGTGTTGGGAGAGAAAAAATAAATTATATAAAGTTTGATCCTTGCCAGTTAACTAAAAGTTCGTATTATATCCACTAAAAGGTCCGGGACGCCCTGCAGTCACATTAAGGAGGGGTCCGGACATGATGCACAGCCTGGCTGCTTGATATGGAACATCCATGAATACGACTGAGGCGAAGCTGCAGAGCAAAGAGGTGCTGGACGAGGCAGTACCACCGAAAACAAAAAGAGAGAGGGGCTATCCAGGAGCCACAGCCTGTTGGTCTACTTGTGCCTGAGTCCCAGCTCATTGAGCCCCAGCCTGAGGGCTTGCCTGTGTTTGAGTCTCTGCCCCTTGGTCCCCCTTGAGTTTGACCCCCCTTTTTCCCTTGACCCCTCTGTGCCTGGAGTGACAAGGTACACTATACACCCGACGGAGGAACAGTACACCAAGGGAAAGTTGGATTAGTAGGGATGGACTTCATGGATGAAAAATAGGGTGCAGGTACCCTGTCTAAGGTGCCAGCGACAGAGCAGGGTAAGGAAGATTGGTGCACTGGCCTGGGCACTGGGCAGAATTAGTTAACCCCTTCGATGCGCCCGTCGGCCAACGGCCATCGCAAGCACTACCTCCGTAGTGCTGCGCACGCCCGTTGGCCGACGCGGCCCCGCCCACTCAATTAAACCGCCGCACCGTGGCGGAATTGCCGCCGCGGTTAAGCGGTTAAGGGTGTCCTCCCAGGAGGGGGGTGCCCTATCCTGAGTGAAGAGGATTTCTCAAGAAAGAGCTAGAGGAGTATCTCCACCGCCGGTGCTCAATAGCGTCTACGCCAGATGAACAATAGGAACCTGCCAGTGATGGCTCTCTGAAAGACACTGGAAAGAAGAGTTTTGCCCATCCCTCTGTTCCCTGGTCACCAATTCCATTGTGTTACATTTCTCTCCCAATCACCATGTATCTATTTGGTCACCCAATTGATGAGGAAAACAGCCCTTTGCACCTCCCTGTCCAGAGCGGGGTCGGTACATAGAAAGTACAAGTTCCATCCATAGTTGTTATTGTGCTAATAATAGTGTTAGGGACATCCTACTCCCTGAATGAGAAGTATCCTGTGCACTCTCAAGTTCATACAGCATCTGTTTCTCTTGTGAACATGTTTGTTACTTTGGCTCCTCGCACAGGGGAGCACCGGAGGACATAAAATGATAATACAAGTGTTCAGATTGGTGTACCTTCAATTCTGTTCTCCAGTCATAGATAATGCATTTATTGATTTCCGCACTACACATGAATGTGTACATTGGGCAGATGCCTGTCATGATAGTTAATATGACAGTTCGTTTTTGTATCCAGGGGCGGGGGAGATTAAGGTGGGTGAGAACATATAACTTCATTTACAGACTGAACATGACAATAGACCCGTCTTAGATCCTGCATCATAATGTTCACTTCGCCCGTGGATCACAAGTTCATACTTAGCATCCAAGGGGATGGTTTGCAAATGTTGCCTTTCTTTTCTTTTTCCCCACTGTATTTGTTGCCCCATCTACGTATTGCACATTTCATCAGGTACAATGTAAAGGTATGTTACACGAAAAATAGGCCCTTGTATGAACTGTCTCCCAGTTTGTTGCGTCTGCTGCGTAAGTACATTGACTGCTAAGGAAAGGACATCCATGCAACAAAAATGCTGAGATCATGCTTCAGAAGGAGATAGAAGGGTTGATGAGCGTTGATGTAGATACTTTTTAGGTCAACATGTCTCTATAGTTTCTCTGCTTAATAACGAACATTTGAACAGTTCTGAGTATTAATATTGTTCATGTGAATGGAGATGTTTCACTCCATAGTATAAAATGACTTAGCTAAGGCTAAAACGGGGGTCTGTTAGAATTAAATTAAAAGTCTGATCTGTGCCACCATATGTAATGATGGTTAAGTTAGCCTTTGCGGTGCCATTTTATACTTAGCCGCTAATTCTAGGCCATGTTTGCAATGAATTGTTCCCCGTCTCTGCAAGTAGCAGCTGTGTAGAATTCCCTGTGTCTCTGTAAGTTGGGCCTCGCTGTATAAATTAATACACTCTTTGTACTTCTGCATACCTTTCCCATGAGATGGAGCCTGCCCCCACTGGCTCAGCTGCAGGCATGGACAGAATGACCTTGCCAGAGAGATAGTGTGTGCCCGGTCTCAGACTCTTAGCTCATCTTTGTGTGCCCCCTCTGTTTCTGCTGCCTTCTGTGGAAAGTTACTGGGTGGGTGTGTCTTGTGCTCAGGCTGAAATGTATAATTGTCACCTTTATGCTTGTGAAAGGCAGTCCCTCGGCGGTCTTTTCTTGAGGCTGGTCAGACCGGGCTCCACAGCTGTGCAATATTAATAAATATCTTTGGTTTGTATTCTCTACTGTCTGACTGACTCTTCATTATTTGGGAAGGCATAGAGGTGGTCCTTATGACCCGAATGACACATTTTTGGGCCATTTTCCTTTAATGCTGCACTCTTCCCTCCTCCCTAGGTGTGATGCGTCTCTCCTGCGGATGCTGCACTCTTCCCTCCCCCTAGGAGTGATGCGTCTCTTCACTCTTCTCTCCTCCCCTAGGTGTAATACGTCTCTTCACTCTTCCCTCCCCCCTAGGTGTGATGTGTCTCTCATCCCTCCCCCTAGGTGTGATGCATCTCTCTTGTGAAGGCGTCTCTCTTCCCTCCACCTACTTGTGATGTATCTCTCCTGTGGATGCGTCTCCTCTTCCCTCCCCCTAGGTGTGATGCGTCTCTCTTCCCTCCCCCCTAGGTGTGATGGGTCTCTTTGCTCTTCCCTCCCACCTAGGTGTGATGCGTCTCTTCACTCTTCCCTCCTCCCTAGGTGTGATGCGTCTCTTTGCTCTTCCCTCCCACCTAGGTGTGATGCGTCTCTTTGCTCTTCCCTCCCACCTAGGTGTGATGCGTCTCTTCACTCTTCCCTCCTCCCTAGGTGTGATGCGTCTCTTTGCTCTTCCCTCCCACCTAGGTGTGATGCGTCTCTTCACTCTTCCCTCCTCCCTAGGTGTGATGCGTCTCTTTGCTCTTCCCTCCCACCTAGGTGTGATGCGTCTCTTCGCTCTTCCCTCCCCCTAGGTGTGATGTGTCTCTCTTCCCTCTCCCCCAGGTGTGATGCGTCTCTTTGCTCTTCCCTCTCCCTAGGTGTGATGTGTCTCTGCGCGCTTCCCTCCCCCTTGGTGTGATGCGTCTCTTCGCTCGTCCCTCCCCCTAGGTGTGATGTGTCTCTATTCCCTCTCCCCAAGGTGTGATGCATCTCTTCACTCTTCCCTCCCCCTAGGTATGATGTGTCTCTGCACGCTTCCCTCCTCTAGGTGTGATGCGTCTCCCCTGTGGATGCTGCACTCTTGCCTCCGCCTAGGTGTGACGTGTCTCTTCACTCTTTCCTCCCCCTAGGTGTGATGCATCTCCCCTGTGGATGCTGCACTTTTGCCTCCCCCTAGGTATGATTCGTCTCTTCACTCTTCCCTCCCTCCTAGGTGTTATGAGTCTCTCCTATGGATGATGCACTCTTCCTTCCCCCTTGGTGTGACGTGTCTCTTCACTCTTCCCTTCCCCCTAGGTGTGATGCGTCTCTTCACTCTTCCCTTCCCCCTAGGTGTGATGCGTCTCTTCACTCTTCCCTTCCCCCTAGGTGTGATGCGTCTCTTCGCTCTTCCCTCCACCCTAGGTGTGACGCGTCTCTTCACTCTTTCCTCCCCCTAGGTGTGATGCGTCTCCCCTGTGGATGCTGCACTCTTGCCTCCCCCTAGGTATGATTCGTCTCTTCACTCTTCCCTCCTCCCTAGGTGTGACGTGCCTCTTCACTCTTCCCTCCCTCCTAGGTGTTATGAGTCTCTCCTGTGGATGCTGCACTCTTCCTTCCCCCTTGGTGTGATGCGTGTCTTCACTCTTCCCTCCACCCTAGGTGTGATGTGTCTCTTCACTCTTCCCTCCCCCTAGGTGTGATGTGTCTCTTCGCTCTTTCCTCCCCCTAGCTGTGATGCATGTCTTCACTCTACACTCCACCCTAGGTGTGATGTGTCTCTGCAATCTTCCCTCCCCCCCAGGACTGATGCGTCTCTTCGCTCTTCCCTCCCCCTAGGTGTGATGTGTCTCTTCGCTCTTCCCTCCACCCTAGGTGTGACGCGTCTCTTCACTCTTTCCTCCCCCTAGGTGTGATGCGTCTCCCCTGTGGATGCTGCACTCTTGCCTCCCCCTAGGTGTGATTCGTCTCTTCACTCTTCTCTCCCTCCTAGGTGTTATGAGTCTCTCCTGTGGATGCTGCACTCTTCCTTCCCCCTTGGTGTGATGCGTGTCTTCACTCTTCCCTTCCCCCTAGGTGTGATGCATCTCTTCCCTTCCCCCTAGGTGTGATGCGTTTCTTCGCTCTTCCCTCCCCCTAGGTGTGATGTGTCTCTTCACTCTTCCCTCCCCCTAGGTGTGATGCGTCTCTTCGCTCTTCCCTTCCCCCTAGGTGTGATGTGTCTCTTCACTCTTCCTTCCCCTAGCTGTGATGTGTCTCGTCACTCTTCCCTCCCCCTATGTTTGATGCATCTCTCATCCCTCCCCCTAGGTGTGATGCGTGTCTCCTGTGGATGCGTCTCTCTTCCCTCCCCCCTATGTGTGATGCATCTCTCATCCCTCCCCCTAGGTGTGATGCGTGTCTCCTTTGGATGCGTCTCTCTTCCCACCCACTAGGTGTGATGCGTCTCTCTTCCCTACTCCCTAGATGTCATGGGTCTCTCCGCTTGTCCCTCCCCCCTAGGTGTGATGCGTCTCTTCACGTTTCCCTCCCCCTTAGCTGTGATGCATGTCTTCACTCTTCCCTCCCCCTAGGTGTGATGCGTTTCTTCACTCTTCCCTCCCCCTAGGTTTGATGCGTCACTCTTCCCTCCCCCTAGGTGTGATGCGTCTCTCTTCCCTCTCCTCTAGGTGTGATGCATCTCTCCTGTGGATGCTGCACTCTTCCCTCCCCCCTAGGTGTGATGCGTCACTTCACTCTTCCCTCCCCCTAAGTGTGATGCGTCTCCCGTGTGGATGCTGCACTCTTCCCTCCTCCTGTGTGATGTGTCTCTTCATTCCTCCCTCCTCCCTGGGTGTGAACCGACTCTTCACTCCCTCCATCCCCCACTCCCCCCTAGGTGTGATGCGTCTCTTTGCTCTTCCCTCCCCCTAGGTGTGATGCGTCTCTTTGCTCTTCCCTCCCCCTAGGTGTGATGCGTCTCTGCACTCTTCCCTCCCTCTAGGTGTGATGCGCCTCTCCTGTGGATGCTGCACTCTTCCTTCCCCCTATGTGTGATGCGTCTCTCCTGTGGATGCTGCACTCTTCCCTCCCCCTAGGTGTGATGTGTCTCTCTGTGGATGCTGCACTCTTCCCTCCCTCTAGGTGTAATGCGTCTCTCCAGTGGATGCTGCACTCTTCCCTCCCCCTAGGTTTGATGCGTCTCCCTTCCCTCCCCCTAAGTGTGATGTGTCTGTTCACTCTCCCCTCCCCCCTAGGTGTGATGTGTCTCTGCACTCTTCCTTCCCCCTAGGTGTAATGCGTCTCTCCAGTGGATGCTGCACTCTTCCCTCCCCTAGGTGTGATGCGTCTCCCTTCCCTCCCCCTAAGTGTGATGTGTCTGTTCACTCTCCCCTCCCCCCTAGGTGTGATGTGTCTCTGCACTCTTCCTTCCCCCCTAGGTGTGATGTGTCTCTTCACTCTTACCTCCCCCTAGGTGTGATGTGTCTTTCCACTCTTCCTTCCCCACTAGGTGTGATGCGTCTCTTCACTCTTCCCTCCTCCTGTGTGATGTGTCTCTTCACTCTTCCCTCCTCCCTAGGTGTGATGCATCTCTTCACACTTACATCCCTCTAGGTGTGATGCGTCTCTTCGCTCTTCCCTCCCCCTAGGTGTGATGCGTATCTGCACTCTTCCCTCCCCCTAGGTGTGATGTGTCTCTTCACTCTTCCCTCCTCCTGTGTGATGTGTCTCTTCACTCTCCCCTCCCCCGTAGGTGTGATGTGTCTCTGCACTCTTTCCTCCCCCTAGGTGTGATGTGTCTCTGCACTCTCCCCTCCCCCCTAGGTGTGATGTGTCTCTGCACTCTTCCCTCCCCCCTGGGGTGTGATGCGTCTCTCCTGTGAATGCTGCACTCTCCCCTAGGTGTGATGTGTCTCTTCACTCTTCCCTCCCCCTAGGTGTGATGTGTCTCTCTTCCCTCCCCCTAGATGTGATGTGTCTCTTCAATCTTCCCTTCCCCTTAGGTGTGATGTGTCTCTGCACTCTCCCCTCCCCCCTAGGTGTGATGTGTCTCAGCACTCTCCCCTCCCCCTAGGTGTGATGTGTCTCTTTACTCTCCCCTCCCCCCTAGGTGTGATGCATCTCTCCTGTGAATGTTGCACTCTCCCCCTAGGTGTGATGCGTCTCTTCACTCTTCCCTCCCCCTAGGTGTGATGTGTCTCTTCACTCTTCCCTCCCCCTAGGTGTGATGGGTCTCTCCTGTGGATGCTGCACTCTTCCCTCCCCCTAGGTGTGATGCGTCTCTCTTCCCTTCCCCCTAGGTGTGATGCGTCTCTCTTCCCTCCCCCTAGGTGTGATGCGTCTCTCTTCCCCCGCTAGTTGTGATGCATCTCTCTTCCCTCCCCCCTAGGTGTGATGCGTCTCGTCACTCTTCCCTCCCCCTAGGTGTGATGCATCACTCTTCCCTCCCCCTAGGTGTGTTGTGTCTCTCTTCCCTCTCCTCTAGGTGTGATGCGTCTCTCCTGTGGATGCTGCATTCTTCCCTCCCCCTAGGTGTGATCGTCTCCCCTGTGGATGCTGCACTCTTCCTTCCTCCTGTGAGATATGTCTCTTCACCCTTCCCTCCTCCCTGGATGTGAACCGACTCTTCACTCCCCCTCTCCCCTAGGTGTGATGCGTCTCTTCACTCTTCCCTCCCCCTAGGACTGATGCGTCACTTTGCTCTTCCCTCCCCCTAGGTGTGGTGTGTCTCTACACTCTACCCTCCCCCTAGGTGTGATGGGTCTCTTCACTCTTCCCTCCCCCTAGGTGTGATGAGTCTCTTCGCTCTTCCCTCCCCCTACGACTGATGCGTCTCTTCGCTCTTCCCTCCCCCGAGGACTGATACGTCTCTTCACTCTTCCCTCCTCCTGTGTGATGTGTCTCTTCACTCTCCCCTCCCCCCTAGGTGTGATGTGTCTCTGCACTTTTCCTCCCCCCTAGGTGTGATGCGTCTCTTTACTCTTCCCTTCCCTCTAGGTGTGATGCGTTCCTTCACTCTCCCCTCCCCCTAGGTGTGATGTGTCTCTGCACTTTTCCTCCCCCTAGGTGTGATGCGTCTCTTCACTCTTCGCTCCCCCCTAGGTGTGATGCGTCTCTTCAATCTTCCGTCCCCCTAGGTGTGATGCGTCTCTTCACTATCCCCTCCCCCCTAGGTGTGATGTGTCTCTGCACTCTCCCCTCCCCCCTGGGTGTGATGTGTCTCTGCACTCTTCCCTCCCCCATAGGTGTGATGCGTCTCTCCTGTAAATGCTGCACTCTCCCCTAGGTGTGATGTGTCTCTTCACTCTTCCCTCCCCCTAGGTGTGATGCGTCTCTCTTCCCTCCCCCTAGTTGTGATGCGTCTCTTCACTCTTCCTTCACCCCTAGGTGTGATTCGTCTCTTCACTCTTCCCTCCTCCTGTGTGATGTGTCTCTTTACTCTCCCCTCCCCCCTAGGTGTGATGCGTCTCTCCTGTGAATGTTGCACTCTCCCCCTAGGTGTGATGTGTCTCTTCACTCTTCCCTCCCCCCTAGGTGTGATGTGTCTGTCCTACGGATGCTGCACTCTCCCCCTAGGTGTGATGTGTCTCTTCACTCTTCCCTCTTCCTAGGTGTGATGTATCTCTGCACTCTTCCCTCCTCCCTAGGTGTGATGCGTCTCTTCACTCTTCCCTCCCCCCTAACTGTGATGTGTCTCTGCACTCTTCCCTCCCCCCTTGGTGTGAGGTGTCCCTTCACTCTTCCCTCCCCCTAGGTGTGATGCGTCTCTTCATTCTTCCCCCTCCCCTAGGTGTGATGTGTCTATTCACTCTTCCCTCCCCCCTAGGTGTGATGTGTCTCTTCACTCGTCCCTCCCCCCTAGGTGTGATGCGTCTCTTCATTCTTCCCTCCTCCCTAGGTGTGATGTGTCTCTTCACTCTTCCCTCCCCTTAGGTGTGATGTGTCTCTTCACTCGTCCCTCCCCCCTAGGTGTGATGCGTCTCATCACTCTTCCCTCCCCTAGGTGTGATGTGTCTCTTCACTCTTCCCTCCCCCTAGGTGTGATGTGTCTCTTCACTTGTCCCTCCCCCTAGGTGTGATGCGTCTCTTCATTCTTCCCTCCTCCCTAGGTGTGATGTGTCTCATCACTCTTCCCTCCCCCCTAGGTGTGATGTGTCTCTTCACTCGTCCCTCCCCCCTAGGTGTGATGCGTCTCATCACTCTTCCCTCCTCCTGTGTGATGCGTCTCATCACTCTTCCCTCCCCCTAGGTGTGATGTGTCTCTTCACTCTTCCCTCCCCCTAGGTGTGATGCGTCTCTTCACTCTTCCCTCCCCCTGGGTGTGAAACGACTCTTCCCCCCCTCTCCTAGGTGTGATGCAACTCTTCACTCTTCCCTCCCCCTAGGTGTGATGCGTCTCTCCTGTGAATGCTGCACTCCACCCTCCCCCTAGGTGTGATGCGTCTCATCACTCTTCCCTCCCCCTAGGTGTGATGTGTCTCTTCACTCTTCCCTCCCTCTAGGTGTGATGTGTCTCTTCACTCTTCCTTCTGCCCTAGGTGTGATGTGTCTCTTCACTCTTCCCTCCCCCCTGGGTGTGAAACGACTCTTCCCCCCCCCTCTCCTAGGTGTGATGCAACTCTTCATTCTTCCCTCCCCCCTAGGTGTGATGTGTCTCTTCACTCTTCCCTCACCCCTAGGTGTGATGTGTCTCTTCACTCATCCCTGCCCCCTAGGTGTGATGCGTCTCTCCACTCTTCCCTCCCCCCCTGGGTGTGATGCGTCTCTGCACTCTTCCCTCCCCCTAGGTGTGATGCGTCTCTTCACTCTTCCCTCCCCCTACGTGTGATGTGTCTCTCTTCCCTTCCCCTAGGTGTGATGTGTTTCTTCACTCTTCCTTCCCTACTAGGTGTGATGCGTCTCTTCACTCTCCCCTCCCCTCTAGGTTTGATGCGTCTCTCCTGTGGATGCTGCACTCTCTCCCTAGGTGTGATGCGTCTCTTCACTCTCCCCTCACCTCTAGGTGTGATGTGTCCCTCCAGTGAATGCTGTACTTTCCCCCTAGGTGTGATGCGTCTCTTCACTCTTCCCTCCTCCTGTGTGATGTGTCTCGTCACTCTTCCCTCCCCCTAGGTGTGATGTGTCTCTTCACTCTTCCCTCCCCCTACGTGTGATGTGTCTCTCTTCCCTTCCCCTAGGTGTGATGTGTCTCTTCACTCTTCCCTCCCCCTACGTGTGATGTGTCTCTCTTCCCTTCCCCTAGGTGTGATGTGTCTCTTCACTCTTCCCTCCCCCTACGTGTGATGTGTCTCTCTTCCCTTCCCCTAGGTGTGATGTGTTTCTTCACTCTTCCTTCCCTACTAGGTGTGATGCGTCTCTTCACTCTCCCCTCACCTCTAGGTGTGATGTGTCCCTCCAGTGAATGCTGCACTTTCCCCCTAGGTGTGATGCGTCTCTTCACTCTTCCCTCCTCCTGTGTGATGTGTCTCGTCACTCTTCCCTCCCCCCTAGGTGTGATGCATCTCTTCACACTTACATCCCTCTAGGTGTGATGCGTCTCTTCGCTCTTCCCTCCCCCTAGGTGTGATGTGTCTCTTCACTCTTCCCTCCTCCTGTGTGATGCGTATCTTCACTCTTCCCTCCTCTTGTGTGATGTGTCTCTTCACTCTCCCCTCCCCTCTAGGCATGATGCGTCTCTCCTGTGGATGCTGCACTCTCTCCCTAGGTGTGATGCATCTCTTCACTCTCCCCTCACCTCTAGGTGTGATGCATCTCTTCACTCTCCCCTCACCTCTAGGTGTGATGTGTCTCTTCACTCTTTGCTCCCCCCTACGTGTGATGTGTCTCTTCACTCTTCTCTCCCCCCTAGGTGTGATGCGTCTCTTCACTCTTCCCTCCCCCTAGATGTGATGCGTCTCTTCACTCTTCCCTCCCTCCTAGGTGTGATGTGTCTCTTCACTCTTCCCTCCCCCCTGGGTGTGAACCGACTCTTCACTCCCCCCCTCCCCTAGGTGTGATGCGTCTTTTCCCTCTTCCCTCCTCTCTAGGTGTGATGCGTCTCTTCACTCTTCCCTCATCTCTAGGTGTGATGTGTCTCTTCTGTGAATGCTGCACTCTTCCCTCCTCCTGTGTAATGTGTCTCTTCTGTGGATGCTGCACTCTTCCCTCCCTCCTAGGTGTTATGAATCTCTCCTGTGGATGCTGCACACTTCCTTCCTCCTGTGTGGTGTGTCTCTTCAATCTTCCCTCCCCCCTAGGTGTGATGCGTCTCTCCTGTGGATGCTGCACTCTTCCCTCCTCCGTAGGTGTGATGCGTCTCTGCTGTCGATGCTGCACTCTTCCCTCCCCCTATGTGTGATACGTCTCTCCTGTGGATGCTGCACTCTTCCCTCCCCCCTAGGTGTGATGCGTCTCTCCTGTGGATGCTGCCCTCTTCCCTCCCCCCTAGGTGTGATGCGTCTCTCCTGTGGATGCTGAACTCTTCCCTTCCTCTAGGTGTGATGCGTCTCTCCTGTGGATGCTGCACCCTTCCCTCCCCCTAGGTGTGATGCGTCTCCCCTGTGGATGCTGCATTCTTCCTCCCCCTATGTGTGATGTGTCTCCCCTGTGGATGCTGCACTCTTCCCTCCCCCTATGTGTGATGCGTCTCTCCTGTGGATGCTGCACTCTTCCCTCCCCCCTAGGTGTGATGCGTCTCTCCTGTGGATGCTGCCCTCTTCCCTCCCCCCTAGGTGTGATGCGTCTCTCCTGTGGATGCTGAACTCTTCCCTTCCTCTAGGTGTGATGCGTCTCTCCTGTGGTTGCTGCACTCTTCCTTCCTCCTGTATGATGTGTCTCTCCTGCGGATACTGCACTCTTCCCTCCTCCTGTGTGATGTGTCTCTCCTGTGGATGCTGCACTCTTCCCTCCCTCCTAGGTGTTATGAGTCTCTCCTGTGGATGCTGCACTCTTCCTTCCTCCTGTGTGGTGTGTCTCTTCACTCTCCCCTCCCTCCTAGGTGTGATGCGTCTCTTCCCTCTTCCCTCCTCTTCTGTGAATGCTGCACTCTTCTCTCCTCCTGTGTGATGTGTCTCTCCTGTGGATGCTGCACTCTTCCCTCCCTCCTAGGTGTAATGAGTCTCTCCTGTGGACGCTGCACACTTCCTTCCTCCTGTGTGGTGTGTCTCTTCAATCTTCCGCCCCCGCTAGGTGTGATTTGTCTGTCCTGTGGATGCTGCACTCTTCCCTCCCCCCTAGGTGTGATGCGTCTCTCCTGTGGATGCTGCACTCTTCCCTCCCCCCTAGGTGTGATGCGTCTCTCCTGTGGATGCTGCATTCTTCCCTCCTCCCTAGGTGTGATGTGTCTCTCTGTGGATGCTGCACTCTTCCCTCCCTCTAGGTGTGATGTATCCCTCCTGTGGATGCTGCACTCTTCCTTCCTCCTGTATGATGCGTCTCTCCTGTGGATGCTCTCTTCACTCCTCCTGTGTGATGTGTGTCTTCACTCTTCCCTCCCCTCTAGGTGTGATACGTCTCTCCTGTGGATGCTGCACTCTCCCCCCTAGGTGTGTTGCGTCTCTCCTATGGATGCTGCACTTTTCCCTTCCTCTAGTTGTGATGAGTCTCTCCTGTGGATGCTGCACTCTTCCTTCCTCCTGTATGATGTGTCTCTCCTGAGGATGCTGCACTCTTCCCTCTTCCTGTGTGATGTGTCTCTCCTGTGGATGCTGCACTCTTCCCTCCCTCCTAGGTGTTATGAGTCTCTCCTGTGGATGCAGCACTCTTCCTTTCTCCTGTGTGGTGTGTCTCTTCACTCTCCCCTCCCCCCTAGGTGTGATGCATCTCTTCCCTTTTCCCTCCTCTCTAGGTGTGATGTGTCTCTTCTGTGAATGCTGCACTCTTCTCTCCTCCTGTGTGATGTGTCTCTCCTGTGGATGCTGCACTCTTCCCTCCCTCCTAGGTGTTATTAGTCTCTCCTGTGGATGCTGAACTCTTCCCTCCTCCCTAGTTGTGATGCCTCTCTGCTGTGGATGCTGCACTCTTCCTTCCTCCTGTATGATGTGTCTTTCCTGTGGATGCTGCACTCTTCCCTCCTCCCTAGGTGAGATGCGTCTCTTCTCTCTTCCCTCCCCCTAGGTGTGATGCATCTCTCCTGTGGCTGCTGCACTCTTCCCTCCCCCCTAGGTGTGATGCGTCTCTCCTGTGGATGCTGCAATGTTGCGGGGATTCTGCACCTACACAGAACTATGCACAGGAAACCGGGACCTCGGTGTATAGGGGGTACCAACCTACCACCTTAGTGCCCAAAATCCCAAAACCGACTAGCTATAGTGTCTCATTCATTCTCCTCCAAATATCACAGAGCTACAAATGATTAGACAACCCAGAACATAACACTCCAGACTCTCTCAGGAATCTCGGTAGCAAGACATGCTCTTTCACTCACTCACTCGTACTTTTCCACAATAAGAAATCGTCAGAGTCACTTTAATAGTTCAAAATGTTTATTTTAACTTCCGTGCTCTACAATACAGTATACGAGCCACTACCAGTAGCAAAATGCATAAACTCAAAATAATTAGCATTGTTACAATTCCATAGAGTACAAAAGGGGAAGTCATTTTATAAAGACAGTGGAAAAAGGACTATAAGGCCTAACCACCCACCCCTTGACTGGAAGACGTTTATTTATATAAAGGAAGATCTCTGGGCTTTGACAGCAGACCCCATACCTTAAAGCCTAGATGCAAGGTTTACATCATAGGTACAGCGTAGCTCTTCTCCATGGAAAGGGCTCTCTCCAAGTGTGTGTTAAAACAACATGCCTCCCCGTAATATCAAAGCACGAGTCTCCAGCAGTTGCAGCTGTGTTTAGTATGTTATGTCTAGGTGCTAGGGACTGACCAGAACAGAATAACAAGGGGCATTGTTTATCGACTTTGCACATCGTGTTCAGACAAAACTCCAGGAACTTCAACAAAGAACGCGAAAAACAGACAGTTCTCATGTGAAAGGCACAAACAATATCTTGCAAAAATAAAGTCATGTAGTAACGTGCGCAAAAGCAGCATCATGGCAGCAAAGCTCATGCTAACTTAGCAATGTCGACAATGACTCTAAGGGCCATATAACACCCTCCCCCTGGTAAGGCCATAGGACATAGAGAAACGACGGAAACAGAGTTCAAAAAGCCAAGCAGATCAAAAATTTATGAGAAAAAAACCATATTGGAAAAAAAATTTAAAAACAATGTCATCAATTTTCACGGCCTCCGGGAAAATGTTATGATGAAGAAAGTGGTAAGTTCATCAATGTACGTGAACTTAAGAATGCAATTCCCTCCAGAAGAGCATCTCTATCGTTAGTACAAAAAAGGGATGCCATCCAATCAAGTAGATCGAAGGAACAAACGTGCTCTTCATAATCTGATGCTTCCAAAAGCATCATCGGGCAACTTGCGTGATATTCGATGAAACTCCGATGTAGGAGATTCTTCGCAGCCGCACAGATATCCCATTCAGCCAATACTCCAAGTGCTGCTGCACGCGCCAAACAGCCATCCCCAGAACAAGCCTGGTCATGAGCCTCTAAGGGGCCCACCAACTGGACAAAATCCGGGACTGGACATGACGTATTGGAGAGACATAAATCCAGAGCCCAATAGAAGGGGCATCGTCGGCAGTAGAAAACGGGTTGCACGCAAGTAAAGTAGGCAAAGCGAAAAGTTAGTCCATAACTCACGCTAAGTGTCGCTAATGGCAGGCATCCAAAAACTTGTCGCATTCGATCATGGTACAGTTGCAACTGGCCGGGGCTGTGCAGGACCACAAGCTGAGGAACAGAAGAAGCAGGACTCCACCAGCTACCGCTAGTAATAAAGGGAATCCTCCGAAGACGCTGGAAAAAATAGAATGAATAAAAGCTGGTATTACACCAAATATCGTCTGAAAAGAAGTCACGAGGCCGGCTCCCACTTGTTTAAAATAATGTGCAAGGCCTTTAGTGTCAGACGCATTAAATATTTGATGAATAAGCTCCCCAAAGTGTAGTGGGAGGTTAGTATTCAGAAGTGACTGAATCTCACTAGATGTTCTAGCCACCTGTAACTCGAAGGTCTCTCGGGCCGAAGTAAGAGCCACTTCTTGTTGGAACAAAAGGGCCTTTAGCCTGCTTAATTTGTTGAAATCTGTTTTCAAAGTAGGAATGGAAGGCCAAATAGAACTATCTACACTCCCTAGCGGGGGCGGAAAAAGCCCATTGCTACAACAAGTAACTCATTGTGAAACAGTTACCAAATACGGGACACCTGCCCGTAAACCACAGCAATCCATGTTGTTCAAAATAAGATAGCAACCATTAGTAAGCAGGGTAAACGCGGGAATTATTGATGGCACTGGTGTCCCTTTTAAAAAACATGCAAGATTAGGCGCTGACACATTACAAGCGCCGTGCAATTTAACGTGTTTACAAACTAGGGAGTGTCCTACTGTGGAATCGCAGTCCTCCCCTGTTAGGAAGACCTCCTTATCTTCCCGTTTACATTTTTAAGTGAAAGGTAGGGACCATAATTCATGGAGATATGCACTACCCAGGGGTTCGAAGCGGCCAACTGGAAAATGTTGCATGCATGATTTAAATTGAAACAGTGAGAATGGGAGGGAGATAACTCCATGAATCAACCAAACAGCAGAATCCGTTTCTGCCACAGAGAGTGGCAAGGGTTCCAATTGTTCAATGTCTAATAGCGTGTATGTAGCATCTTTCACTGACATAAAACGTTGTTTATCAGTCAGATTAAATGGCAAGAGCAGAAGCATTCAAATAATCCCAAGGGACTTTTCCCATTTTAAGGGTCCGCAACGTCCATGCTAACTGCATAACAGATCGTAATGGATTTTGACCATGATACAATACAGCCACATCATTCTAAACAATATCAATAACGGAAGAAACAATGTTATCTAATGTTCAAATGCGTGATGAAAGCGTATTGATGCTATTGTCGACCACTGCTAGAACCTTTTCTAAATTTGCTTGATCAATTTGACGTAGACGGAAGGCTGCTTCCATCTGCGAAAGTTTCCAAATTTCATTGTAAGCTGCATACATAAATCTTTTAGCTCTCGGAGCCCTGGGCCCCAAGAGAAAATCAGCCAAATTAATGTCACTCGACAAGAGCGAAAGGTGTTGTTTTACTGATGAAAGGGAAGAATGTTCCAACCATTGTTGGCATAATTTACCCACCGAGTATGTGGTAACGGAATGTGAATGTGGATAACGTGGGTCCGGTTTAGTCTGGGTGAAACAGGTGTTACATTATAAAAACGTAATTGACATGCATTTGAATTTGTTTGCCACACCAACCAACCTGATGAATCAACTCCTGAGACATTAAAGGAGCCATTGCGAAACAAAGCCTGCAAGGCATCGATAGTGTAATTTGTCTTCGCACGCCAATTGTCGTATTCCGCTAAAGACGGAATAGATGGTGTATTCAAATCCTTAACAGTGGCCAACCCGAAACTTGTGGTTTGGTACACTGTATTATTTAAAAATAAAATTTGAGTTGGGATCAGACAGGCACGATGTAACGCTTCAGTTCCCTGAACCTGCCATGACTTAGTGCCCCAGATCGATTTTAACTCAATGGTCTCTTTCCAGTGATCACAACCCCGTGTAGCCAATTATGCCCTGTAAGAGTTGGAATAAATCAATTTAGAGTGGGTCAGGATAAATTTGGAAACCGGTTGCGATTGTAATTGAAAGTAATATGATTCTGGGTCAGATGTGTCATAATCTTTAAAATATGTGAACTTCTCTCTAAGAGTCTTAGAACTCCCTTGTACAGGTGTTGGACAATGTTCCCACTGAGTGTAATTACAAACAGGTCTCAACGTGTTTGTTTTGTGCAAAAAAATGATGCCCATAATGCTGATAACAAAAGAGATCAGCATAATTGGCAGAATTTAAATACAAATCTTCAGCATCAAAAGCAGCATAATACTTTAAATCTGAAAATAACGAATGTACAGCCTGAACATCCCAATCGTCAGAATGTATGTCCCGTGTCACCACATCTCCTAATGAGACGCGAAACACGTATGGCACTCTGAGCACCTCCGTCGGGCCGTGGACTTCAAAGGCTACTTTATCCCAAACGATGCCATCTGCAACCGGGAATGTCGAAATGTTCACAAGTGTTTGATCACGTTTCATGATATGGGAGGATGTGTGAGGGGCTAGAATTCCATCGATCAAGTTCACAGCAGAGCGTTCTGGTAGATAGTGGCCATTGATGAGTAAGAAGAACACGATCACAAACCCAATTGACATGAAAAGGAAAATCAGTATGAGCACCAACCAAATGTAGGTCCATGGAGGGACCAGGTAAGTCTTTTTGAACCTAGAGAAAAAAATATTCAATTTAGACGGGGGTGCTGCCAAACTGGAAGTCGAGGAGGATGAGTCAGAAGAGAAGCTGGCATTATCTCTAAAGTAGCCGCTTGTACTTCTGTTAATGAGCGATGGTAGAGCTGGGTCAGCTTGATGTGGTCGAGGACTGACCAGTGTTCCACTAATGGACTCATCTGTAGGATAAGCGTACTCGACTTCTGCATCGGAAGATAGAGGCTGGACGGATGAAAGGTCAATAGTAGTGTCCATCACCTTCCTGGTCTTGCGAGCATCAGAGGAAGAGGATGAAGTCAGCGGAGTCAAGGAAATTGCGTTACACGAAACAGCAGGCGTGACACTATTCAGAATCGGCCAGACGGTGTAGCTTGACATTGTCCACTGAGATATATCTGTTGTCTTTTCTACCAGGTAAAGGTGGTAAGATAACTGTACGAGTACCCTTCAATCCTAGTACCGGGACTGGTGCACGATAGGAGGGACCAAATTCTTTCTTGTTCTCCAACTTTTCTCATACCAGGTCTCCAATCTTGGGAAGCCAGCCGGCTACGGGAATCAGCAGTGCGGCATCATCAGAGGAGGGTAAATGTTCAGTTGCATAGCTGTCACGGGTCTTTTGTAGATCCTGTAACACAGTAGAATGATTATCTACATCAAAGGTTGTGGCAGCCACCACAACGTCTAGACCATCAAGGTCTGGCACAAACATATTGATGCCAAAGAGCATCTCGTATGGGGTCCGCCCACCCAGGGATCTTCTTGGGAGATTATTGAGTGCACGTTGAACACCATACAAATGAGCAAGCCAGTTCCTGCCAGTACCTAAGACTCTAGCTGTCAAGGATTGCTTTAAGTCACGGTTCAGTCGCTCCACAATTGAATTGCCCTCAGGCCTGAATGGAGACGAAAACTGCACCAGCACCCCCATTGACTTCATCGCGTCCTTGTAAACCTTAGAGGCGAACGCTGGACCTTGGTCTGAATGGAAGGTGCCACAGGCAAACATCCCTACAAAGACATGCAAATCCCTGATGACATTTCGAGTGTCAGCACTGCGTTGTGGCCAAACCCAAAGGAATCGTGTGCACGAATCAACTGCAACTAAAATATATTTATATGCAGTATCAGAAGAGAACGGACCGCAGTAATCAAGATATACAGAGCCAAATGGTTTATTAGAAATACATAGCTGTGTTTGTGGTGGGCGTGACACCGTACAAGGTTTGATTTGCTGACAAATGTCACAAGAAAGCACATAAGTACGGGTCTGTTTATATAAACCACGCCACCAATAACGTTGCTGTAAAATAGAGACTGTCGCAGACACTCCGGCATGTGCAGAAGCCATGCCTTCGTGTGCGGCTCTGATCAAAGCTGGTCTGCGGTCTATGTTGGGAATCCGCCGATCCCCAACAGATGGAATAGAAGCGTAAGGAACTTGTTCGGGAGATACATGATAAGAGTATTTCGAAGGGGAACCCTGAGGATAGCCGGTTCCAATCCCTCGTAGCAGCTACTGCTGCCAAAATATCATTATCTATTTTAGTCATAGACCTTGTAACTGCTGCTACAGAACACGTGGCTACTGCAGATTTGGCTGCTTCGTCAGCCAAAGAATTACTAAGAGCATGTGCTCCCACATGCTGATGGCCAAGAGTATGGATAACCTGTGTGAGGGGCAGAAGCTGTTTAAGCTCCGCCACTCGAACCCAAAGCATTTTATGCTTAATTGCGCTGCCTTTAGAGTCTCAATAGTCATTTAGAGTCCAAAAAAATAAGTTGTCATTGAAAGATTGAACACAGTAGTAAGAATCGCATACGATAAGAGTATTCACATTAGGATCTGCGAACTCGAGAGCAAGAATAAGAGCACGCAGCTCTGCTAATTGTGCCGTACAGTCCCCAAGTGCTTGAGTATGCACAATGGAAGACTTAAACTCTCCATTGACAATGGAGCCAGCAACAATTGCGCAAGCTGCAGAATAAGCGTGTCTGGAACCCGTGGCCGGTTGAGCCGAGCCATCGGTGTAAATGACACATTTAAATTCATGTAAAGGAAGCAATGACAAGGGAGCAGGATGAACATGTTCATACTGTAAAAACTCCTGAGTCTGTAGTGCAGGGTCAAAGATAAAAGTGACATCTGACGATGTCAAAGACGTAGCCCATTGTATCCAACGGGGATGTAATGCTTTAGAGTTAGGTACACTTGCCTTAGTCACGGCCTCCAAAGCAGGGAAGGGCGTGACCATAAGAATGCGTTTACCTTGCGCCAATGAGCGTTCCTTCAGAATTGCCATCTGGACCGCAGTCAAAGCTTTCTCAACTTTGGAAAAACGCATTTCAGCTGCAGTGTACAAATGTGATTTGTATGCAATAGGTACTGTGTCTCCCTCATTGAACGTCAAGTATGTGAAACCCACCGTCCCTGGTACGATACGTATCACCAGGTTTGTGGTGTTATCACGTGTCAATAAGTAATTAGTTGCAAGCAAGTCAGATTGCAATGAATGTAGAATAGAGGTATGTTCCGGGAGCCAGCTGGCAGAAGAAAATATTGGTTGTATCAACGCATAAAGCGGTTTGATACGCTGGGCGTAATCGGGAATGTAAGTCCTCCCGAAATTCAAAAAACCCAGCAAGTACTGAAGTTTCTTCAGAGTCGAAGGGGGTTGCAAATGTGCACATTTCTCCAAGAAATGGGGGGCTAACCCCTTTCCTTCATTATTGAGCTCATAGCCCAAAAAGAGTACCGCCAAATGAGCGATGTGTGACTTTGCAAAGTTACATTTATATCCATAGTCGGCGAACGCAGAAATTATGCGGTCGACTCGGACAAGATGTGGAATAAGCTCATTGTCCGTGAGATAAATATCATCCACGTACGAGAACGCATCTGGATCTATGTCATGTAACAAAGACACAACACGAGCGGCAAATGCCCCGGGGCTATTCTTATACCCCATGGGCAATCGTGTAAATTTTTTCTGATTTCCGACGGCTGTGAATGCTGTCAAGTCACGGCTCCCAGGAGCCAAATTGTGACTGTAGAACCCATTGGATATGTCCAGTGTAGTTTTGTATTTCTTCCGAACAAGGTTGTTCACCAGCACAGAGCTGTGAGTGTTTTGCACTGCAAAAGTGCGACAATGACTATTCAAATTTCGGTAATGCAATACAATCCGATATGAACCGTCAGGTTTTGATACCGCAAAGAGAGGATTATTCATCTGCGATGTACAAGATTCAATCACACCCTGATACTCTGCGTCAGAATGTCACAAACGTGAGCCTTAGCTTTGCGCTTGATTGGATATTGCGGTTGTGGCTATGGCGTAGACCGTAAAGGTATCTCATGTGCCAGTGAATCTATATCCCAGCCCACCTGATTACAGTACACAGTTGGGGCAAGGGCCAAAGCCCACTCAGCCGCTAAAGCTTTTGCATGCTCAACAGGGACGTAACACGAAAAACTCGGAAGTATCACGTCCTCCCCTCGAGAAGCGGCTAACACAAACGGTGGAGGCCAATCTGCCTCCGCCAATAAAATGTCGTATGAGGAGGTTAGATTTTCCCAGAAAACCACCTTGATTGGACGTTGTACATCACCCTCAATTTGAAAAATAATTACATAAGTCTATCCAGGGGGGCAACCCGGGTATCTGCCGTCTCTACAGTTATGAAGGTATCAGTTGCTGTCGCCTCCAGACAGGGATGCAGTGCATCCTGCACTATGGTAACTTCCGCTGCGCTGTCGTGCAGAGTCACCGCCCATGTCGAGTCCAGGAGTCGTGTTCTCACCGTCTGAGGCATAGCTCGCTGTTAAAGCGGCAACTTTCTTCTTCTGAAACGGGGGTCTGAAATGAGGCAGGTCCTCTTGTTTGGCTTTAACGTCAAACTGTCGAGGTTGATCTCGTCCCTGTTGTGTGGTCTGACTTTTGCCATGATCCTGGCGCTCCCCACCACCAACGTGAGAGTCCGATGTGTCCTGTAAATAACGAGGAGAGCGCTGATCAGGGACTTGAAATCTATCAGGAGTCTTAAGTTTCGGGTGATCGCGCAAGTCATAAGTACGCTCAGAAGACTCAGGTGTCGGTGAACCAGCACGCGAACCCTGCTTCTGTTGTTGCTGCCCCTGTTTCTTATTTTTCCAGTTCTTTTTAGGAAAGAAAGGACGCCCGTCTTTATCAGTCTGGGCTTTTTGTTGAGTTTGGGATTGTGCTTGCATTTGAGCTAAAGGCTTAACTCCTAGACTATTGCGGCCTATAGTTTTATATGCCTTTGCAATAATCTTTGGTAATTTGCGTGGTTTGTCTACATTAGGTACAGCCTCCAAGCGGTTTGCCACTTGAAAGCTGACAGCATCACCCTTGACATTAGCAAGACTCATGTCAGCAACCACGTCGAACACCCCCACCAATCTCATTCCCAACTCTACAGCCGCTTCGGCTCCGTGTTCATCTTGAACGCGTTTTATCACGGAGGGGAGTACGTTCATGGAGGGAGTGCCGAAACACTTCGAATATACCGCTGCAAACACCTTGCCCCAGGTGTTACAATCAGCGAGTTCGGGAATTAATTCTTTAGGCAAACTTATAGTCAAGATCCTATGTTTATCCACAGGACTGGTATTTGGAAAAACAGCCTCTAGTTGTCCAAATTTCTCAGCAAGCCAATAAGGAAATTCATCCTTATTCTGTGGACGCTTGCCCATGACAGAATTAACCATAAGCGGGCTGATGGTCACAGCACCAGGACCCGCAGGTTGCGCAGCAACGCCAGAAAGACCCACCTGGAAGTTGCGCTTGTCGAACTGTATAACAGCCCTATGTACGCGTATCAACGAAGTATGTAACACACGCAGGTCTGCAATCGTAACAGTCAAATAACGTGGGTGTGGTGTATATCCAGCCAAAACGGGCCATGTGGCCCCGTCTATCGACAAAAGGCCAAGACGAACCAGTGATACTGGTTGAGGAAGGGTGCCATTAAACCAAATCTGGTGTTGCCAAGCCGTAAGCGGAACCTCTAGAGCCCGATAAGGCTGAAAAGCGTGAGGAAGGGCCGTGGCAGTGTATGTATGAAACAAATTATCTGTTCCATCCACTGCCGGAAAGGTGACCCAAGAATAAAACACCTTGAAGTGGTAAGCTGGATTTGCTTCCACAACAAATATAAGTTCTGCACTCGCATCAGGCACTCCACATTGAGTTAAATATGCCCTGCGCGGCACGCGGCTATGAGGTGTAATATCAACTGCCATAATAAAAAGAAAAAACGATAACCTAAAGCTCGGCAGCACAATAAAGGGTCATGAATAAAGAGGAACAACCTTTTAAAACTTCAAGTTTGAAAGAACCTATAATGTACCAATATAGGAGGTCACACCGTCACAACCGTCTCCGGAAACAGATGTGTGGGGATTGTGGACAAGCACAAGCACTACTCAAGCATCTCACAGATAAGAACCAGACCAAACGTTGGCGGCGCCATGTTGCGGGGATTCTGCACCTACACAGAACTATGCGCAGGAAACCGGGACCTCGGTGTATAGGGGTGTACCAACCTACCACCTTTGTGCCCAAAATCCCCAAACTGACTAGCTATAGTGTCTCATTCATACTCCTCCAAATATCACAGAGCTACAAATGATTAGACAACCCAGAACATAACACTCCCGACTATCGCAGGAATCGCGGTAGCAAGACATACCCTTTCGCTCGCTCACTCGTGCTTGTCCACAATAAGAAATCAGCAGAGTCACTTTAATAGTTCAAAATGTTTATTTTAACTATCATGCTCTACAATACAGTATACGAGCCACTACCAGCAGCAAAATTCATAAACTCAAAATAATTAGCATTGTTACAATTCCATAGAGTACAAAAGGGGAAGTCATTTTATAAAGACAGTGGAAAAAAGGACTATAAGGCCTAGCCACTCTCCCTTGACTGGAAGAAGTTTATTTATATAAAGGAAGATCTCTGGGCTTTGACAGCAGACCCCATACCTTAAAGCCCAGATGCAAGGTTTACATCATAGGTACAGCGTAGCTCTTCTCCATGGAAAGGGCTCTCTCCAAGTGTGTGTTAAAACAACATGCCTCCCCGTAATATCAAAGCACGAGTCTCCAGCAGTGCAGCTGTGTTTAGTATGTCATGTCTAGGTGCTAGGGACTGACCAGAACAGAATAACAAGGGGCATTGTTTATCGACCTTGCACATCGTGTTCAGACAAAACTCCAGGAAAGGCAGAGAACGCGAAAAGCAGACCGTTCTCATGTGAAAGGCACAAACAGCGTCTTGCAAAAATAAAGACATGTAGTAACGTGCGCAAAAGCAGCATCATGGCAGCAAAACTCATGCTAACTTAGCAATGTCGACAATGACTCTAAGGGCCATATAACAGCACTCTTCCCTCCTCCCTAGGTGTGATGTGTCTCTCTGTGGATGCTGCACTCTTCCCTCCCTCTAGGTTTGATACGTCTCTCCTGTGGATGCTGCACCCTCCCCCTAGGTGTGATGTGTCTCTTCACTCTTCCCTCCCCCCTAGGTGTGATGCGTCTCTCCTGTGGATGCTGCACTCTCCCTCCTAGGTGTGATGCGTCTCTCCTATGGATGATGCACTCTCCCCTCCTCCCTAGGTGTGATGTGTCTCTCTGTGGATGCTGCACTCTTCCCTCCCTCTAGGTTTGATGCGTCTCTCCTTTGGATGCTGCACTCTTCCTTCCTCCTGTATGATGCGTCTCTCCTATGGATGCTGCACTCTCCCCATCTCCTGTGTGATGTGTTTCTTCACTCTTCCCTCCCCTCTAGGTGTGATACGTCTCTCCTGTGGATGCTGCACTCTTCCCTCCTCCTGTGTGATGTGTGTCTTCACTCTTCCCTCCCCTCTAGGTGTGATACGTCTCTCCTGTGGATGCTGCACTCTTCCCTCCTCCTGTGTGATGTGTGTCTTCACTCTTCCCTCCCCCCTAGGTGTGATGCGTCTCTCTGTGGATGCTGCACTCTTCCCTCCCCCCTAGGTGTGATGCGTCTCTCTGTGGATGCTGCACTCTTCCCTCCTACCTAGGTGTGATGTGTCTCTCTGTGGATGCTGCACTCTTCCCTCCTACCTAGGTGTGATGTGTCTCTCTGTGGATGCTGCACTCTTCCCTCCTTCTAGGTGTGATGTGTCTCTCCTGTGGATGCTGCACTCTTCCTTCCTCCTGTATGATGCGTCTCTCTTATGGCTGCTGCACCCTCCCCTCCTCCTGTGTGATGTGTTTCTTCACTCTTCCCTCCCCCTAGGTGTGATGCGTCTCTCCTGTGGATGCTGCACTCTTCCCTCCTTCTAGGTGTGATGTGTCTCTTCACTCTTCCCTCCCCCTAGGTGTGATGCGTCTCTCCTGTGGATGCTGCACTCTTCCCTCCTACCTAGGTGTGATGTGTCTCTCTGTGGATGCTGCACTCTTCCCTCCTTCTAGGTGTGATGTGTCTCTCCTGTGGATGCTGCACTCTTCCTTCCTCCTGTATGATGCGTCTCTCTTATGGCTGCTGCACCCTCCCCTCCTCCTGTGTGATGTGTTTCTTCACTCTTCCCTCCCCCTAGGTGTGATACGTCTCTCCTGTGAATGCTGCACTCTTCCTCCTCCTGTGTGATGCGTCTCTCTTATGGCTGCTGCACCCTCCCCTCCTCCTGTGTGATGTGTTTCTTCACTCTTCCCTCCCCCTAGGTGTGATGCGTCTCTCCTGTGGATGCTGCACTCTTCCCTCCTCCCTAGGTGTGATGTGTCTCTCTGTGGATGCTGCACTCTCCCCCTAGGTGTGATGCGTCTCTCCTATGGATGCTGAACTCTCCCCCCCCCCCGCCCTAGGTGTGATACGTCTCTCCTGTGGATGCTGCACTCTCCCTCCTAGGTGTGATGCGTCTCTCCTATGGATGCTGCACTCTTCCCTCCTCCTGTGTGATGTGTGTCTTCACTCTTCTCTCCCCCCTAGGTGTGATACGTCTCTCCTATGGATGCTGCACTCTTCCTTCCTCCTGTATGATGCGTCTCTCCTATGGATGCTGCACTCTTCCTTCCTCCTGTATGATGCGTCTCTCCTGTGGATGCTGAACTCTCTCCCCCCCCCCCCTCGCCCTAGGTGTGATGCGTCTCTCCTATGGATGCTGCACTCTTCCTCCTCCTGTTTGATGTGTTGCTCCTGTGGATCCGTCGGTCCTCCGCCCCCCCCCCCCCTTTCCGGGGGTGGCAGGTGTTTTTATGGTCCAGTGAATTGAACCAAATTACCGGCCCTTCCGCGGCATCCTCTTGGGGCCAGTGCGATTCTGTGTGCGAGGGGGGGGGGGGGGTTAGGATGAGGGGGAGAGGCTAGCAGGGAATGTGAGGTAAGGGGGGGGGGATAAGCCAGAAGTTAATAGACAATTAATGAGAAGAGGAGGGAGGGAAAGGTAACCTGCTGGTGGCAGCGTCTCCTCTCAGACTAAAGCAGGCCCAGGGGGAGGGAGGGGGTGACAGTCCCGCCCCTTCCGGCTTCAGCCCTCCCTCCTGTGAAAGGAGGACCTCAGATGGAGGTTCTCACTCCCCCAGCCATCAGACTTCAGGAGCTAAGATAGCTCGTGGGTTTAGCGCCTGCTGCTGCGCTGCGACTGCAGCTTGCAGCTCCAATCCCAGTGGAATGCAGCTCAGAAGGTTTGTACTCTTACTGCAGAGCTGTGATACACATTCGTGACGTGTTTCATAACTCTTGAGTGGGGTAGCTCAGTCAGTGGGATAAAGCTCAGAAGGTTTGTACTCTTACTGCAGAGCTGTGATACACATTCGTGACGTGTTTCATAACCCGAGTGAGGTAGCTCAGTCAGTGGGATAAAGCTCAGAAGGTTTGTACTCTTACTGCAGAGCTGTGATACACATTCGTGACGTGTTTCATAACCCCCGAGTGAGGTAGCTCAGTCAGTGGGATACACCTCAGAAGGTTTATACTCTTAATGCAGATCTGTGATGCACCTACCCTACGTGACGTGTTTCATAACCCGAGTGAGGTAGCTCAGTGTCTCTATGCACCTGCTGAAGATGTTTGCGTTTCAAGTCTTGGCTTACGCGTCGCAACTTCGAAGTCTGTCAAAACTTCTATTATAACTTTTTTTTTAATATAACAATATTTTTAAAGTGCCAAAGCTTAGTGTGAGAGAGGAAGGCGCTATATGCTGTGCCGGGTGCGCGAGCTGGTCGCATGTGGTGCAAACATTTGAGGAAGAAAGGGGCCTCAGATCACTGTTTTAATCGTAAAATCAGCCCTTTGTTTGGACGCCTCCTGCGGGTTTATACTTATATTTAAATACCTAAAGAATCAAAAAACCGGAAATCACCGAACAAGATTAGCCTCCGTGGGGCAGAAATGTCGGTTCGCACCTATCCTGGACCGCCCGAGGCAGACGGGCCTCCAAAGGCTCTGTCCGAAGCCATCTGGGCGCAGAGGTGTCTGTCCCTGTCCTATGGAGCCTGTGTGCAGAGGTGTCTGTCCCTGTCCTATGGCGCCTGTGTGCAGAGGTTTCCGTCCCTGTCCTATGGAGCCTGTGTGCAGAGGTGTCCGTCCCTGTCCTATGGTGCCTGTGTGCAGAAGTGTCTGTCCCTGTCCTATGGCGCCTGTGTGCTATGGTGCCTGTGCACAGAGGCGTCTGCCCCTGTCCTATCGGGCATGTGTGCAGAGGTGTCTGTCCGTCCCTGTCCTATGGAGCCTGTGTGCAGAGGTGTCTGTCCCTGTCCTATTGTGCATGTGTGGAGAGGTTTCTGTCCGTCCCTGTCCTATCGTGCTTGGGTGCAGAGGTGTCCGTCCCTGTCCTATGGCGCCTGTGTGCAGAGGTGTCCGTCCCTGTCCTATGGTGCTTGTGTGCAGAGGTGTCTGTCCCTGTCCTATGGCGCCTGTGTGCTATGGTGCCTGTGCGCAGAGGCGTCTGCCCCTGTCCTATCGTGCATGTGTGCAGAGGTGTCTGTCCGTCCCTGTCCTATGGAGCCTGTGTGCAGAGGTGCCTGTCCCTGTCCTATTGTGCATGTTTTGAGAGGTTTCTGTCCGTCCTTGTCCTATCGTGCTTGGGTGCAGAGGTGTCCGTCCCTGTCCTATGGCGCCTGTGTGCAGAGGTGTCTGACCCTGTCCTATTGTGCATGTGTGCAGAGCTGTCTGCCGTCCCTTTCCTATGGTGCCTGTGTGCAGAGGTGTCTGTCTGTTCCTGTCCTATGGTTCCTGTTTGCACAGGTGTCTGTCTCTGTCCTATGGCGCCTGTGAGCTATGGTGCCTATGTGCAGATGTGTCTGTTTGTCCCTGTCCTATGGTAGTGGTGTGCAGAGATGTCTGTCTGTCCCTGTCCTATGGTGCCTGAGTGCAGGAGTGTCTGTCCCTGTTCATGTCATTCGGCTGCAGAGGTGTCCGTCCCTGTCCTATGGCGCGTGTGCAGAGGTGTCTGTCATTGCCCTAACGCGCTTTTGTGTAGAGGTGTCTGTCTGTTCTTGTCCTAACGTGCCTGTGTGCAGCAGTGTCTGTCTGTCCCTGTCCTCTGTCACCGCGTGGCAGAGGTGTCTGTCTCTATCATGTGCAGTCTTGGTATAGAGGTGTTTGTCCCTGTCCTATGGTGCCTGTGTGCAGAGCAGTGGCGGCTCGCAGAGGGAGTGTTGCGGGGCAGTGGGGCGGGGAGGGGCTGGGTGGGGAGTAGTGGAGACGGACATACGACGGCCAGGAGTAAAGTAAGTAAATAAATAAATAAAACTATTTACCTTACGCTCGCTGCATCGCCGAGTTGGCATGCGGCGAACGCAAGGTAAATAGTTTTATTTATTTATTTACTTCCTTTACTCCTGCCCCTCCTATGTCCGACTCAACTACCCCCCCACCCAGCCCCTCCCCTGCCCCGCCCACCGCCCGCAGCACTCCCTCTGCGAGCCGCCACTGGTGCAGAGGTGTATGTCCCTGTCCTATGGTGCCTGTGTGCAGAGGTGTCTGTCTGTTCCTGTCCTATGGTGCCTGTGTGCAGGGGTGTCTGTCTGTCCCTGTCCTATGGTGCCTGTGTGCAGAGGTGTCTGTCTGTCTTGCCCTAAGTGCAGAGGCATTTGTCTGCTCCTGTCCTATGGCGCCTGTGTGCAGAGGTGTCTGTCCCTGTCCTATGGTGCCTGTGTGCAGGGGTGTCTGTCTGTCCCTGTCCTATGGTGCCTGTGTGCAGAGGTGTCTGTCATTGCCCTATGGTGCCTGTGTGCAGAGGTGTCTGTCTGTTCATGTCCTAAGGTGCAGGTGTGCAGCACTGTCTGTCTGTCCCTGTCCTCTGTCACTGCGCGGCAGAGGGGTCTGTCCCTATAGTGTGCAGTCTTGGTATAGAGCTGTCTGTCCCTGTCCAATGGCGCTTGTGTGCAGAGGTGTCTGTCCCTGTCCCATGGTGCCTGTGAGCAGAGGTGTCTGTCTGTCCCTGTCCTCTGTCACCGCGCTGCAGAGGTGTCTGTCTGTCCCTGTCCTATGGCGCCTGTGTGCAGAGGTGTCTGTCCCTGTGCTATGGTGCCTGGGTGCAGAGGTGTCTGTCTGTCCCTGTGCTCTCTCAACGCACTGCAGAGGTGTCTATTCCTATCGTGTGGAGTCTTGGTATAGAGGTGGCTGTCTGTGTTCTATGGCGCCTGTGTGCAGAGGTGTCTGTCCCTGTCCCATGGTGCCTGTGTGCAGCAGTGTCTGTCTGTCCCTGTCCTCTGTCACCGCGCGGCAGAGGTGTCTGTCTCTATCGTGTGCAGTCTTGTTATAGAGGTGTCTGTCCCTGTCCTATGGCGCCTGTGTGCAGCGGTGTATGTCCCTGTCCTATGGTGCCTGTGTGCAGAGGTGTCTGTCCCTGTGCTATGGTGCCTGTGTGCAGAGGTGTCTGTCCCTGTTCTATGGTGCCTGTGTGCAGGGGTGTCTGTCTGTCCCTGTCCTATGGTGCCTGTGTGCAGAGGTGTCTGTCATTGCCCTATGGTGCCTGTGTGCAGAGGTGTACGTCCCTGTTCATGTCACCCGGCTGCAGAGGTGTCTGTCCCTGTCCTATGGTGCCTGTGTGCAGAGGTGTCTGTATGTTTATGTCCTAAGGTGATGTGTGCAGCACTGTCTGTCTGTTCCTGTCCTCTGTCACCAAGTGGCAGAGGTGTCTGTCCCTATTGTGTACAGTCTTGGTATAGAGGTGTCTGTCCCTGTCCTATGGCGCCTGTGTGCAGAGGTGTATGTCCCTGTCCTATTGTGCCTGTGTGCAGAGGTGTCTGACCCTGTCCTATGGTGCCTGTATGCAGAGGTATCTGTCTGTCCCTGTACTATGGTGCATGTGTGCAGGGGTGTCTTTCTGTCCCTGTCCTATGGCGCCTGTGTGCAGAGGTGTCTGTCCCTGTTCTATGGTGCCTGTGTGCAGAGGTGTCTGTCCCTGTCCTATGGCGCCTGTGTGCAGAGGTGTAGGTCCCTCTCCTATGGTGCCTGTGTGCAGAGGTGTCTGTCTGTTCATGTCCTAAATTGTCTGTGTGCAGCGGTGTCTGTCCCTGTTCTATGGTGCCTGTGTGCAGAGGTGTCTGTTTGTCCCTGTCCTATGGTGCCTGTGTGCACAGCGTCCTATAGCATCTGGGCATAGAGGTGTCTGTCTAAACCTTTCATATTCCACCTGGCTGCAAAGATTTGTAAACGTCTCTGCCGCTGTCCTATGCCATCTTGGCACAGGGTGACTAAACCTGTCCTATGTCTACTGGCTGCAGAGTTGTCTCTTCCTGTCCCATACCATTCCTGCTGGCTGCAGAGGCGTCTGTCTGGTCCTGTCCTAAGCCATCTGGCTCCAGAGGTGTTTCTTCCTTCCATAACACACCCGGCTACGGAGGTGTCTATCTGTCCTTGTCCTAAGTGCAGAGGTGTATATCTGTCCCTGTCCTATGGTGCGGGAAACATCCATTTAGAACGCAGTCATTACATCGAACTGCTTTTACAACGCAACTGTTACAACGCAACTGCCTTTACATCGCATGCCATTACAACGCATGCCATTACAACGCATGTCACTACAACGCATGCCATTACAACGCATACCATTACAACGGTATACAGTCAGAATATCGAGTAGGAAATGTCGACTTGGACAGCAAGAATATCGTGGTTAAGAATATCGAGTTTAAGGTAAGAAATACCGTTTTTGAAAATATCGAAGTCATTAATATTGTTTGCAAAAATATAGGGGCCGATTCCGATCTCGGCCGGTAGGGCTCCGAATCGGATTCGGCTTAACCGGATCCGATTCGGAGCCCTATTTCCCGACCGATTCGTACGCGGGTCCGGGCGAGCGAGTACGATGCGTATTCGGCGACCGACTCGTCCGGGCGTCCCGACCGCTCCGACCGACTCGATCCCGGGTCGAACCGCACCGACCGACTCGCACGGACACGACTCGCACCGCGCAATGGAGACGTTCCCCGGCCGGGGTAAGTACGATGCGCGCCGCGAGCAGTCCGACCGAGCCGCGCACTCCGGCTCGAAAGAGCTGTCAGAGCCGTACTTTGGGGGTCCGTGTCGGACCCCCTGTACGCGTAGCCGCGCGAGTCGCACACAGGGGGGACCCATGGGTCCCCCTACCTGTGCGTGTACGGCGCGAATCGCTTCGCCGCGTACACGCTGTAGGGGACGCACTTGTCCGCCTCGCACCCATTGAGTCAATGGGAGCCCGCGTACGCGTTGTACGACAGGCTCCCATTGAGTTCAATGGGAGTCCGACCGACTCGAGTCCGATGGCATACGTGCGCATCGTACTCGTTCTGTCGGGCTGCACGGGTCCGATTCGGTCGGAAATCTCTCCGGGTCCGGCTCGGTCGGAGAGATTTCCGGCCCGAATCGGAATCGGCCCCATAGTTGTTAAAAATATCGTTTTTTTAGTTAGTGTTATGTATTTTAGTATGTATTTTAAATGTATGTGCTCTATTTTTTGTGTAAGTATTGCTTTAGTTTTTTAATATATGTGTTACATTTTTAGTAGTTACTAATTTTATTTTAATTAGATTTTGCGTTTTAGTTCCGTAGCTGGTTGTGGGTTTATAGGGGAATAGGGTGGGAAGTAATTTAATTAGAATAAATTAAATATTATTTTTTATTTATTAGTATTTAATTGTATTTTAATAAAAGTTTGCGTTTTAGTTCCGTAGCGGGTTGTGGGTTTATAGGGGAATATGGTGGGAAGTAATTTAATTATAATTAAATTATTAATATTTTTTTAATTAATATTTTTTAATTTAGTATTTTATATTGTTAATTGTGGGAATTAATTTATTCTTAATTATTTATTAATTGGTTGTTAATTAGTATTAATTAATTGGTAAATATGTTAATTGTGTTATTTTTTTAGAAGCGGATTGTGAGTTTATAGGAGAATAGGGTGGGAAGTAATTTAATTACAATTAAATTATTAATTCTTTTTTAATTAATATTTATTTATTTAATATTTTATACTGTTAATTGAGGGAATTAATGTATTATTAATTATTTATTAATTGGTTGTTAATTATTATTAATTAACTGGTAATTATGTTAATTGTGTCATGTTTTTAGAAATGGGTGGTGGGGTTTATACTTTATAGGGGAATAGGGTGGGAGGTAATTTATTTATAATTAATTAATTATTTGTTAATTAATGTTAATTAATTAATTAAAATTTAAATATGGCACTTGTCTAATTAATTTGATGTGTGAGTTGTGGGGTTTATAGTGGTAAATGGTGGGAAGTACATTTATTTATATTAATTGATGATTTGTGGTTAATTGATATTAATTTATTAATGTAAAATTAGTTATGGAATTTTTGTAATTATTTTTAGATGTGTGTTGGGTTTATTGGGGTAGAGGGTGGAAAGTAATTTAGTTTAAATTAAATAATTATTACTTGATCATTAATATTCATTTTTTAGATGATAATTTTTTTGGGTAATTGTTTATTTTATATTTTGTTGTGGATTTTGGTTCTATAGGGGTAACGTTTGGTTAGTATATTAATTTTTATCTTTTTTAATGTGTTTTTGAATTAATAATAATTGTTTAATTGATAATTAATGGTGTTAATTAAGGAAGTACACATTTTTTAAAATTTAGATGTGTGTTGTAAATTGTGTTGTGTTATAGGTTCGAAAAAATATTACATTAATGTACTAATTAATGTTTTTTACTATAAATAATTTCTATTACAAAAAATCTATTTGTTTGTAAATAATTGTTTATTTTTTATAAATTAATTTTTGTATGTAATTTTTAGATTTTTTTAAACATTATATATGTTCTATGTTTTGTAATTTTTTATATTTTTATATATGTTTTGTTTTTTAGTTTTTTATTATTTTTTGTATTGTAGTTGATATCTTGTTTTTTTTTAATACATTTTTTGCTTTGGTGGGAATAGTAATTTTTACCCCTTCGCTATCGAACACTTTCCATACTGTTGCACTCGCTGGAGTGGGAATAGAAATTTTTTCCCCTCTGCTATCCAACACTTTCCCTACTGTTGCACTCGCTGGAGTGGGAATAGTAATTTTTACCCCTCCGCTATCCAACACTTTCCCTACTGTTGCACTCGCTGGAGTGGGAATAGTAATTTCTTCCTCTCTGCTATCCAACACTTTCCCTACTGTTGCACTGACTGGTGTGGAAATAGTAATTTTTACCCCTCCGCTATCCAACACTTTCCCTACTGTTGCACTCGCTGGAGTGGGAATAGTAATTTTATCCCCTCCGCTATCCAACACTTTCCCTACTGTTGCACTCGCTGGAGTGGGAATAGTAATTTTATCCCCTCTGCTATCCAACACTTTTCCCTACTGTTGCACTCGCTGGAATGGGAATAGTAATTTTTTCCCCTCTGCTATCCAACACTTTCCCTACTGTTGCACTGACTGGTATGGGAATAGTAATTTTTACCCCTACGCTATCCAACACTTTCCCTACTGTTGCACTCGCTGGAGTGGGAATAGTATTTTTTACCCCTCCGCTATCCAACACTTTCCCTACTGTTGCACTCGCTGGAGTGGGAATAGTAATTTTATCCCCTCCGCTATCCAACACTTTCCCTACTGTTGCACTCGCTGGAGTGGGAATAGTAATTTTATCCCCTCCGCTATCCAACACTTTCCCTACTGTTGCACTCGCTGGAGTGGGAATAGTAATTTTATCTCCTACGCTATCCAACACGTTCCCTACTGTTGCACTCGCTGGAGTGGGAATAGTAATTTTATCCCCTCCGCTATCCAACACCTTCCCTACTGTTGCACTCGCTGGAGTGGGAATAGTAATTTTATCCCCTCCGCTATCCAACACTTTCCCTACTGTTGCACTCGCTGGAGTGGGAATAGTAATTTTATCTCCTACGCTATCCAACACGTTCCCTACTGTTGCACTCGCTGGAGTGGGAATAGTAATTTTATCCCCTCCACTATCCAACACTTTCCCTACTGTTGCACTAGCTGGAGTGGGAATAGTAATTTTTACTCCTCCGCTATCCAACACTTTCCCTACTGTTGCACTAGCTGGAGTGGGAATAGTAATTTTTACTCCTCCGCTATCCAACACTTTCCCTACTGTTGCACTCGCTGGAGTGAGAATAGTGTTTTTTACCCCTCCGCTATCCAACATATTCCCTACTGTTGCACTTGTTGGAGCGGGAATTGTAATTGTTTCCCCTACGCTATCCAACACTTACCCAACTGTTGCACTCGCTGGAGTGGGAATAGTAATTTTATCCACTACGCTATCCAACACTTTCCCTACTGTTGCACTTGCTGAAGTGGGAATAGTAATTTTATCCCCTCCGCAATCCAACACTTTCCCTACCGTTGCACTAGCTGGAGTGGGAATAGTAATTTTTACTCCCCCGCTATCCAACATATTCCCTACTGTTGCACTCGTTGGAGTGGAAATAGTAATTTTATCCCATCCGCTATCCAACATTTTCCCTACTGTTGCACTCATTGGAGTGGGAATACTAATTTTTACCTCTCCGCTATCCAAAACGTTCCCTACTGTTGCACTCGTTGGAGTTGGAATAGTACATTTTTAACCCTTTGCTATCCAACACTTTCCCTACTATTGCATTCGCTGGAGTGGGAATAGTAATTTTTACCCCTCCGCTCTCCAACACTTTCTCTACTGTTGCACTCAATGTAGTGCAAAATGTAGGTTTAAAAGATATTTAAGAGTTTAATATTTTAATTTATAATATATATTTTTTTAAATTAATTTTTATGTTACAGGTGTATGTATATATATTTATTTATAATTTTTAATATATTCATAACATTTTTAAATTAATTAAAATTATTATGTTTTAATTGTTTTTAAGTAAATAGATATGTATTACATTTTATATATGTATGTTTAATTTTTTTTAATTAAATTTATTTATTGTTAATATTTACAAATAAATCTAAATAATTTTTTTAAAGTTACATTTATTATTTAATTTATTTTACATTATTTTTTATACATATAAAAAAAACGATATTTTGTACATCGATATTTTTGACAACAATATTTTTGGGGGATATTTTTGTACTTACCATTATGAAGATAGGAGGTCGATATTATTGACAACGATATTTATGTCCCGATATTTGTGTAACACGATATTGTTGTTGTCGATATTCTGTCAGTGATCCCATTACAATGCATGCCATTACAACGCATTATAAGGTAAGTAATGGAGATTTTTTAGTTTTAGGGTGGGTATGGGTTTTGGGGTAGATGGGAATAGTAATTTTTGCCTCTCCGCTATCCAGCACTTTCCCTACTGTTGTACTCACTGGAGTTGGAATAGTAATTTTTACCCCTAGAGCTTATAAGCAAGAACTTCGCAATACTCAAACAAGTCATGGATGAATACCAACTCTACCTGAAAGATAAGAAGCTTAAAAAAGTCAGGAGAGACGATAGGGATTATCGAGACGGGCGCGTGTACACATTCGCCCAAAAATTCGATAATGTCCAAGGTGGTGAGGAGAGAAAAAGACCCCGGGAGGAAAGAGAGGAGACTGATGAAGTACGCTCTATCAGCAGTGCTCCCTCTTCATCATTGAATAGTGTAGCATCAAATGTCACACAAGACATCCCTTTAGCGGAGGGAGCTTCTTCATTCCAGAAGGAGCTCGCCAAATTAAGAATAAGCAGCCGGCTTCAGCAAAAAAGGGAGCAATCAAAACCCGCAGGGGAGGCAGGAGGTCCAAGGGCAGGTACAGGTACAGGTCGAGGTTCTTTGAACAAGGGGAATACGGGAGCCAGATCCAAATGATGAATGAAAATATGACATGTAATGTTGCAGTTTGTGAAAACATTTCTGATGATAATGATTTGAAGATCATAAATCTGTCGAATAAAGTGCTTGACAAGTATGAAATGTCCATTCTTAGTAAAGGCTTAAACTTTTGTCCTACTCAAAGTGGGGATCCGACAAATGTCCATATTGATATGTACAAGTTTGTTAGAAATTTGAAATTGAGGGATTATTTCTCACAACACACCATCAGTAACACAAAACACACTGAAGAAGTATTTACTACAAGACAGACTATTGGGGAAATCCGTAATGTACAATTACTGTTGAGTCTGGATGGGGATAATGGTCCTGAAATACCAACACTGTTAAGTGACCTTAACATTGATCAAGATCCGCATACCAATAGCGGCTTAAAACCCAGGTCTAAATTTGTGCCCGCTTTTAATTACCATCAGAACATTGACACCTTCTATGACAGAGTTACCAAGGACCTATATAAGATGGAAATGTCAAGGAAAACCGCCATATCTATTAACCACAACATTACCGCCAATGAAAGGGAAGCCCTTAACAGACTTAAATCTGATGATAGCATTGTGATAAGGGAGGCAGATAAGGGCGGTAATGTTGTGGTTATGAACTTCTGTGATTATATGTCAGAGATAGAACGCCAGCTAAATGACTGACAGTGTTACCAGAAAATACCTACTAACCCTATTCAGAACCTAACACAATTGATCAATTTCAAGCTGAGTGAATGGAAAGAGATTGGTCTTCTGACTGATGATGAATTTGAATATCTCAGGGTACACTGTCCCACGTATCCTTGTATTTATGTTCTGCCCAAAGTCCACAAGGGGGGCCTTTTCCCCCCGGGCGCCCGATCATTTCAGGGGTGGGATCACCCTCTGAAAAAATCTCAGAATTTGTAGACTTGCGGCTTCAAAAACATGTCGCGAATCTACCTTCATTCATCAGAGACAGTAAAGACATACTTGTCAAACTGAAGGATTTTCAGTGGTCTGACGATCTCACTTTTGTGACCTTTGATGTGGTAGGCTTGTATACCTGCATACTTAAGGAGTTTGGGGTACTGGCAGTGAGAACATTTTTGGACAAGGAGAGCGCCAATCTTTATGAATTTAATGAGATGATCGTGGAGATGATCAATCTCATTTTGGATAACAATTTCTTTCTGCATGATAAATGCTGGTTTCAGCAGATACTTGGGACTGCCATGGGCTCCAGGTTTGCTCCCTCTTACGCCTGCCTTTTCATGGGCTGGTTTGAGAGGGAGTATGCCTGGAGCCGACGTGCCTCCCCTGGACTGAACATATCATCTATTGGGGGAGGTACATAGACGACATTATCTGTCTATGGTCTGGATCCAGTGAACAGCTGCAGGAATATTTCCTGTGTCTAAATGCAAATGACTTTAATGTCAGGTTCACTATGAACAGTGATAAAGTGAGAATCAATTTTCTAGATATACAGTTCTATATCAAGGATCAGGTGATCGAGAGCACACTGTACAGGAAGGACACCGCATGTAACGCGGTCCTTCATGCAGGGAGCGCTCACTCACAGTCTGTTATCAACAACATCCCCTTCGGGGAGATGACGAGAATTCGTAGGAACTGTAGCGAGGAAGAGACCTATTGGAGAAACATGCATGAGTGTGAAAAAAGATTCCTTAAAAGAGGATACAGAAAGGAGATTTTAAATAAGGCAATCACAAAAGCGAAACATGTTACAAGGGAGGACACTCTCCGTGATAATCCCAAAAAACAGAAAGGTATTTCGAGTGAAAAAATAGTGTGTTTGGTTACACAACATAACACCAATAGCAACAAAGTCCGTAATATCCTCAAAAAGAACTGGGGACTGTTACTAGATGTACCTGGGTTGAAAAAATCTATCTCAAACGTACCTACACTAACTTACCGTAGGGGAAAAACGTTACGTGATGCCTTATGCCCTAGTTACGTGATCAACAAACAAAGTCAGAATACCTGGTTACCTCAAAAACCACTAGGTTTCTATACATGCTCCTCTTGCAATGTTTGTCCATTTGGCCATAACAAAACTACCAGCTTCACATATAACAACTCTGTTTCCTACAATATTGCACATTTCATCAATTGCAATACTACTCATGTAATTTATGTGCTGGGGTGCGACTGTGGTATCATTTATGTGGGCAGCACTGTACGCTCACTAAAAACCCGTATACAAGAACATCGAAGGGCGATAATTAACAATGACAGCCGTTACCCCCTGAGTGACCACTATAGGGATACACATCCAAATAACAACACATTCTGGTTCCACGGAATTGATCACATCCCAGTGGGGAACAGAGGTGGGAACCGTGAACTCACTGTCAGACAAAGGGAGGCAAAATGGATCTGTCGCCTTCAAGTGATTTTGAAGGGGCATAATACTGATAGGGAGTTACATCATTTCCTATGTTAAATATCTGATCAGCAATCAGACCATGAGGTCGCGTCCTTTTTGTACATGACTAATCACGCTCCCCTCACGTTGCCTCTAAATCTTACTTACTTAGGATCCGTTACTGCTGCCTCCAAGCCACCCCAATAGGACCCATTACAGATAAGAAGTTGCCTCTAAATCTTACTCACTTAGGTTCCGTTACTAATGCCTCAATGCCATCTTGATAGGACACATTACAGATAAGAAGTTATAACTCTTTCCCCCTTTGTCTCTTATTCTTACTCACTTAGGATCCTTTTCTGCTGCCTCCAAGCTACCTTGATAGGACCTAATTTAAATAGGAAATTCTAACCCTTCCGACTTTTAAAATTTGATCGTTTACCAGATCTTGTCATAGGGCTATTATGCTTTTCTAAGACTAGATATCTTTCCCTCTAAGTCTCTTCCAATTAGGATCTAACTCCTATCTCCTTAGATGCAAATATGCATTTGCTTAATTATACAATAATTACTTATCATGGTAAATTGATATTAAATCACAATTTCTCCTTCTCTTAGGCATAATTGACACACACCTTTCATTTAAAGTTGGCTGCCGTAGCTTTACCCGCAATTATCGTTTCTGATATGTTCTCCTTATGACACTCATGAGATCGATGCGACCGAAGTTCTTAACAACAAATAGAGGTAGCGTCCTGTTTGATTTTTCGCGCTTTTAGCTATAATCGTTTTGTTTGGTTGTTTCCTTTTTCATTTCCTTTATATATATATATTTATTTTTTTCCGCACTGTTAGCTTTAATCGTTGTTTTTGGTTGTTTCCTTTTTCATTTCCTCTATAGATAGCGATGGTTTTTGGCAGATTCTTGCCACTTTAAGATGGCCGCCGTCAGGTTTCTATTAAACCGACGCTTTTTATTCCTTATCACGTGACCGGGATCTGTTACGTTACGCAGTGGTCTCCCTGGGCTTTAAATAATGGCACCAGCCAGCCCGGGTTAGCCCTGCCGGTTATTATGCCGTTTCTGGAGAAGACGTTGCTCTATTAGGTAAGAGGAGAGGGACCCTCAGTACTAGCATTTGACAACTTCCGCCGGTTTCGTTTCTCCCCGTGGGCACGTATTTTAGCCCTTAATACGGGATTGCTCATGGGGATCGCCACTTTTTATCAACACTACGGGGCTGTGGCTACGCGATATGTTTCACGATGCTCCTGCCTGCCAGTATTCCGGCAATGGTCACGCTCCTGTCTACCTGCATTTCTTGCCTTAGTTCATTTAAAGCTTACACCGTCCTACTTAGTCGCAGTTTTTGGTCTTTAAGGTTGATGTATTACCACTACGGGTGACTTTGGTGATTTTGACACTGGATGATGCACGCTTAAGGCTTTTATGATTGGATTCATAGTTATATTTGTGCTGTCTGTGATATTCGTTCCCTTGTTTTTGACAGTACATACAGGATGTCGTCACTTCAATAAAGTCCCTTGATGGAATAGCGTTTACTGGATTTCTCCTATTTTCGATTAAACTATACACCTGAGTTACTAGGTGAGTCTGCCTTCATGATGAATTTAATATAAGGGCTTTACTTGGCCGTTCCCCAGCCAGATGGGGTTATATATACCTTATCTCTCCTGTACCACTGGCATCTACTCTATGGTACTTTGATGATGTTACCTCATTTTAGGAAATTGTCGGGAATTATTATCGGTTTATCTCCGTGATTCCTTTTTTGTTTCTTTCTTTTTATCTCAGACTTTACAATACATATTGTTACTGAGGCCAATTCTGCCGTTTGATGTTCAATTCCATTTTAACTACTTGTCACTGCTACTGACCAGCTTTATACAGAAGAGGTGAGATATATGTCTACTTACTTGTAGTTCCTCCCTAGTTGTTAATCTGTGATCCATTTGGTCTCAATATCTCTCCCTAAGTCTTCATAAATAGGGCACGGACTGCACTGAGTAACCTACCTAGTTCTAATAGGGTTACTGACTCCAACAGAAGGGTTTTTTTTTAACTTAAATGGCCATTTGAATGGTCAAATATATTCCATGTAGTGGAAGTGTTATTTTATTGTACAGATTTGTTTATTTCACATTTGTGTAGATAGGGTGTTGTTTCACGTCTTTACACTTTAGGACACTATATTCTCCTTACCACACATTGATACTGGAATATGTGTTTTTACATTTTTTTTTCTGTATTTCGTATTTTTAATATGTATGTAGTCTTGGGTATGTTACATAATTGTTCTTATTGTCGTTTTTGATTTTGTGAGTTTTATGGGTGTCTTTTTTATGTACTAGATATATGTAATTTTTATGTGGGGTGTTGTTATAGGAATTTGTGGATTGTTTGTTTATATTAATGTATTGTTTTTAATGTCAGCTGATGTAGTATATGAATCTGTGGGCCGTTTGTTATTATTAATGTATATGTGTTCTTTAATGTTGTTTGATGTATTATTGATGTTATGTTTTGTCTATAATATTGCAGCCCTGACGAAGTTCCCTCTGGCAAAAAATCGGGAACGAAACGCGTTGGCTGTGTGCCAGTTTTTAACGAATAATTGGAATAATAAGAAGTACTTTTGGAACAGATTCCTATCCGTGTGTACTGACTTCACTATGAGTGCACCTTCCGTTTTTTTCTTGAAAACTTGGTGATTTCTGACACCTCCGGACGGCGGGTGTGGGAAGTGATTGCACCACTTTCAAACTTATTGTACATGTGGACTGGATGTGCTTGACCTTGGTCTGCTGTTTGCACTTTCTCTATTGACAATCCAACACTTACCCTACTGTTGCCCTAAAAGTATTATGCGTTGAAATGGTATGCGTGGTAATGGTATGCGTTGTAATGGAATGCGTCATAATGGTAGTTTTAAAAAATGCGTTGCAATGGCATGCGTTGTAAAATCATGCGATGTAATGGTAGTTGCGATGTAAAAACCGTGTTGTAAAAGCATGCGTTGTAAATGTTTGGTTGTAACGTCATATATTCTATGGTGCCTGTCTGTAGAGGTGTCTGTCCTCTCCCTATGGCGCCTATGTGCAGAGGTGTCTGTCTGTCCCTGTCCTATGGCACCTGTGTGCAGAGGTGTCTGTCTGTCTTGCCCTAAGTGCAGAGGCATTTGTCTGCTCCTGACCTATGGCGCATGTGTGCAGAGGTGTCTGTCCCTGTCCTATGGCGCCTGTGTGCAGAGGCATCTGTCCGTCCCTGTCCTATGGCGCCTGTGTGCAGAAGTGTCTGTCCTTGTCCCATGGTGCCTGTGAACAGAGGTGTCTGTCTGTCCCTGTCTTCTGTCACCGTGCTGCAGAGGTGCCTGTCCCTATCGTGAGGAGTCTTTGTATAGAGGTGTCTGTCCCTGTCCTATGGCACCTGTGTGCAGAGGTGTCTGTCTGTCCTTGTCCTAAGTGCAGAGGTGTTTGTCTGCTCCTGTCCTATGTGGCATGGGTGCAGAGGTGTATGTCCATCCCTGTCCTATGGCGCCTGTGTGCAGAGGTGTCTGTCCCTGTCCCATGGTGCCTGTGTACAGTGGTGTCTGTCTGTCACTGTCCTCTGTCAACGCGCTGCAGAGGTGTCTGTCCCTATCGTGTGGGGTCTTGGTATAGAGGTGTCTGTCCCTGTCCTATGGCGCCTGTGTGCAGAGGTGTATGTCCCTGTCCTTTGGTGCCTGGGTGCAGGGGTGTCTGTCTGTCCCTGTCCTCTGTCACCGCGCTGCAGAGGTGTCTGTCCCTATCGTGAGGAGTCTTGGAATAGAGGTGTCTGTCCCTGTCCTATGGCGCCTGTGTGAAGAGGTGTCTGTCTGTCCCTGTCCTCTGTCACCGCGCTGCAGAGGTGTCTGTCCCTATCATGTGGAGTCTTGGCAAAGAGGTGTCTGTCCCTGTCCTATGGCGCCTGTGTGCAGAGGTGTCTGTCCCTGTCCCATGGTGTCTGTGAACAGAGGTGTTTGTCTCTCCCTGTCGCCTGTCACCATGCTGCAGAGGTGCCTGTCCCTATCGTGAGGAGTCTTGGTATAGAGGTGTCTGTCCCTGTCCTATGGCACCTGTGTGCAAAGGTGTTTGTCTGTCCTTGTCCTAAGTGCAGAGGTGTTTGTCTGCTCCTGTCCTATGTGGCATGGGTGCAAAGGTGGCTGTCCTTCCCTGTCCCATGGCGCCTGTGTGCAGAGGTGTCTGTCCCTGTCCCATGGTGCCTGTGTGCAGTGGTGTCTGTCTGTCCCTGTCCTCTGTCACCGCGCTGCAGAAGTGTCTGTCCCTATCGTGTGGAGTCTTGGTATAGATGTGTCTGTCCCTGTCCTATGGCGCCTGTGTGCAGAGGTGTCTGTCCTTGTCCTATGGTGCTTGTGAGAAGAGGTGTCTGTCTGGCCCTGTCCTCTGTCTCCGCGCTGCAGAGGTGTCTGTCCCTATAGTGAGGAGTCTTGGTATAGAGGTGTCTGTCCCTGTCATATGGAGGCTGTGTGCAGAGGTGTCTGTCCCTGTCCTATGGCACCTGTGTGCAGAGGTGTCTGTCTGTCCCTGTCCTCTGTCACCGCGCGGCAGAGGTGTCTGTCCCTATCATGAGGAGTCTTGGTATAGAGGTGTTTGTCCCTGTCCTATGGCGCCTGTGTGCAGAGGTGTCTGTCCCTGTAATATGGTGCCTGGGTGCAGAGGTGTCTGTCTGTCCCTGTCCTCTGTCACCGTGCTGCAGAGGTGTCTGTCCCTTTTGTGAGGAGTCTTGGTATAGAGGTGTCTGTCCCTGTCCTATGGCGCCTGTGTGCAGAGGTGTCTGTCCGTCCCTGTCCTATGGTGCCTGTGTGCAGAAGTGTCTGTCCTTGTCCCATGGTGCCTGTGAACAGAGGTCTCTGTCTGTCCGTGTCCTCTGTCACCGTGCTGCAGAGGTGCCTGTCCCTATCGTGAGGAGTCTTGGTATAGAGGTGTCTGTCCCTGTCCTATGGCGCCTGTGTGCAGAGGTGTCTGTCCGTCCCTGTCCTATGGTGCCTGTGTGCAGAGGTGCCTGTCCCTGTCCCATGGTGCCTGTGTGCAGTGGTGTCTGTCTGTCCCTGTCCTCTGTCACCGCGCTGCAGTGGTGTCTGTCCCTATTGTGTGGAGTCTTGGTATAGAGGTGTCTGTCCCTGTCCTATGGTGCCTGTGTGCAAAGGTGTTTGTCCCTGTTCTATGGTCCCTGGGTGCAGGGGTGTCTGTCTGTCCCTGTCCTCTGTCACCGCGCTGCAGATGTGTCTGTCCCTATCGTGAGGAGTCTTGGAATAGAGGTGTCTGTCCCTGTCCTATGGCGCCTGTGTGCAGAGGTGTCTGTCCCTGTCCTCTGGTGCCTGTGTGCAGAGGTGTCTGTCTGTCCCTGTCCTCTGTCACCGCGCTGCAGGGGTGTCTGTCCCTATCGTGTGGGGTCTTGGTATAGAGGTGTCTGTCCCTGTCCTATGGCGCCTGAGTGCAGAGGTGTATGTCCCTGTCCTATGGTGCCTGGGTGCAGGGGTGTCTGTCTGTCCCTGTCCTCTGTCACCGCGCTGCAGAGGTGTCTGTCCCTATCGTGAGGAGTCTTGGAATAGAGGTGTCTGTTCCTGTCCTATGGCGCCTGTGTGCAGAGGTGTCTGTCTGTCCCTGTCCTCTGTCACCGCGCTGCAGAGGTGTCTGTCCCTATTGTGTGGAGTCTTGGCAAAGAGGTGTCTGTCCCTGTCCTATGGCGCCTGTGTGCAGTGGTGTCTGTTTCTGTCCCATGGTGCCTGTGAGCAGAGGTGTCTGTCTGTCCCTGTCCTCTATCACCGCACTGCAGAGGTGTCTGTCCCTATCGTGAGGAGTCTTGGTATAGAGGTGTCTGTCCCTGTCCTATGGCGCCTGTGTGCAGAGGTGTCTGTCCCTGTGCTATGGCGCCTGTATGCAGAGGTGTCTGTCCCTGTCCCATGGTGCCTGTGAACAGAGGTGTTTGTCTCTCCCTGTCGCCTGTCACCGTGCTGCAGAGGTGCCTGTTTCTATCGTGAGGAGTCTTGGTATAGAGGTGTCTGTCCCTGTCCTATGGCACCTGTGTGCAGAGGTGTTTGTCTGCCCTTGTCCTAAGTGCAGAGGTGTTTGTCTGCTCCTGTCCTATGTGGCATGGGTGCAAAGGTGGCTGTCCTTCCCTGTCCCATGGCGCCTGTGTGCAGAGGTGTCTGTCCCTGTCCCATGGTGCCTGTGTGCAGTGGTGTCTGTCTGTCCCTCTCCTCTGTCACCGCGCTGCAGAGGTGTCTGTCCCTATTATGAGGAGTCTTGGTATAGAGGTGTCTGTCAACGTCCTGTGGAGCCTGTGTGCAGAGGTGTCTGTCCCTGTCCTATGGCACCTGTGTGTAGAGGTGTCTGTCTGTCCCTGTCCTCTGTCACCGCGCGGCAGAGGTGTCTGTCCCTATCATGAGGAGTCTTGGTATAGAGGTGTCTGTCCCTGTCCTATGGCGCCTGTGTGCAAAGGTGTCTGTCCCTGTAATATGGTGCCTGGGTGCAGAGGTGTCTGTCTGTCCCTGTCCTCTGTCACCGTGCTGCAGAGGTGTCTGTCCCTTTTGTGAGGAGTCTTGGTATAGAGGTGTCTGTTCCTGTCCTATGGCGCCTGTGTGCAGAGGTGTCTGTCCCTTTCCTATGGTGCCTGAGTGCAGAGGTGTCTGTCTGTCCCTGTCCTCTGTCACCGCACGGCATCTGTCTTGCCCTAAGTGCAGAGGCATTTGTCTGCACCTGACCTATGGCGCCTGTGTGCAGAGGTGTCTGTCCCTGTCCTATGCTGCCTGTGTGCAGAGGTGTCTGTCCGTCTCTGTCCTATGGTGCCTGTGTGCAGAAGTGTCTGTCCTTGTCCCATGGTGCCTGTGAACAGAGGTCTCTGTCTGTCCCTGTCCTCTGTCACCGTGCTGCAGAGGTGCCTGTCCCTATCGTGAGGAGTCTTGGTATAGAGGTGTCTGTCCCTGTCCTATGGCACCTGTGTGCAGAGGTGTCTGTCTGTCCTTGTCCTAAGTGCAGAGGTGTTTGTCTGCTCCTGTCCTATGTGGCATGGGTTCAGAGGTGTCTGTCCGTCCCTGTCCTATGGTGCCTGTGTGCAGAGGTGTTTGTCCCTGTTCTATGGTCCCTGGGTGCAGGGGTGTCTGTCTGTCCCTGTCCTCTGTCACCGCACTGCAGAGGTGTCTGTCCCTATCGTGAGGAGTCTTGGAATAGAGGTGTCTGTCCCTGTCCTATGGCGCCTGTGTGCAGAGGTGTCTGTCCCTGTCCTATGGTGCCTGTGTGCAGAGGTGTCTGTCTGTCCCTGTCCTCTGTCACCGCGCTGCAGAAGTGTCTGTCCCTATCGTGTGGAGTCTTGGTAAAGAGGTGTCTGTCCCTGTCCTATGGCGCCTGTGTGCAGAGGTGTCTGTCCCTGTCCCATGGTGCCTGTGAGCAGAGGTGTCTGTCTGTCCCTGTCCTCTGTCACCGCACTACAGAGGTATCTGTCCCTATTGTGAGGAGTCTTGGTATAGAGGTGTCTGTCCCTGTGCTATGGCGCCTGTGTGCAGAGGTGTTTGTCCCTGTCCTATGGTGCCTGGGTGCAGAGGTGTCTGTCTGTCCCTGTCCTCTGTCACTGCCCTGCAGAGGTGTCTGTCCCTATCGTGAGGAGCCTTGGTCTAGAGGTGTCTGTCCCTGTCCCATAGTGCCTGTGAACAGAGGTGTTTGTCTGTCCCTGTCCTCTGTCACCGTGCTGCAGAGGTGCCTGTCCCTATCGTGAGGAGTCTTGGTATAGAGGTGTCTGTCCCTGTCCTTTGGCACCTGTGTGCAGAGGTGTTTGTCTGTCCTTGTCCTAAGTGCAGAGGTGTTTGTCTGCTCCTGTCCTATGTGGCATGGGTGCAAAGGTGTCTGTCTGTCCCTGTCCTATGGCGCCTGTGTGCAGAGGTGTCTGTCCCTGTCCCATGTTGCCTGTGTGCAGTGGTGACTGTCTGCCCCTGTCCTCTGTCACCGCGCTGCAGTGGTGTCTGTCCCTATTGTGTGGAGTCTTGGTATAGAGGTGTCTGTCCCTGTCCTATGGTGCCTGTGTGCAGAGGTGTTTGTCCCTGTTCTATGGTCCCTGGGTGCAGGGGTGTCTGTCTGTCCCTGTCCTCTGTCACCGCACTGCAGACGTGTCTGTCCCTATCATGAGGAGTCTTGGAATAGAGGTGTCTGTCCCTGTCCTATGGCGCCTGTGTGCAGAGGTGTCTGTCCCTGTCCTATGGTGCCTGTGTGCAGAGGTGTCTGTCTGTCCCTGTCCTCTGTCACCGCACTGCAGAGGTGTCTGTCCCTATCATGAGGAGTCTTGGAATAGAGGTGTCTGTCCCTGTCTTATGGCGCCTGTGTGCAGAGGTGTCTGTCCCTGTCCTCTGGTGCCTGTGTGCAGAGGTGTCTGTCTGTCCCTGTCCTCTGTCACCGCGCTGCAGAGGTGTCTGTCCCTATCGTGTGGGGTCTTGGTATAGAGGTGTCTGTCCCTGTCCTATGGCGCCTGAGTGCAGAGGTGTATGTCCCTGTCCTATGGTGCCTGGGTGCAGGGGTGTCTGTCTGTCCCTGTCCTCTGTCACCGCGCTGCAGAGGTGTCTGTCCCTATCGTGAGGAGTCTTGGAATAGAGGTGTCTGTTCCTGTCCTATGGCGCCTGTGTGCAGAGGTGTCTGTCTGTCCCTGTCCTCTGTCACCGCGCTGCAGAGGTGTCTGTCCCTATTGTGTGGAGTCTTGGCAAAGAGGTGTCTGTCCCTGTCCTATGGCGCCTGTGTGCAGTGGTGTCTGTTTCTGTCCCATGGTGCCTGTGAGCAGAGGTGTCTGTCTGTCCCTGTCCTCTATCACCGCACTGCAGAGGTGTCTGTCCCTATCGTGAGGAGTCTTGGTGTAGAGGTGTCTGTCCCTGTCCTATGGCGCCTGTGTGCAGAGGTGTCTGTCCCTGTGCTATGGCGCCTGTATGCAGAGGTGTCTGTCCCTGTCCCATGGTGCCTGTGAACAGAGGTGTTTGTCTCTCCCTGTCGCCTGTCACCGTGCTGCAGAGGTGCCTGTTCCTATCGTGAGGAGTCTTGGTATAGAGGTGTCTGTCCCTGTCCTATGGCACCTGTGTGCAGAGGTGTTTGTCTGTCCTTGTCCTAAGTGCAGAGGTGTTTGTCTGCTCCTGTCCTATGTGGCATGGGTGCAAAGGTGGCTGTCCTTCCCTGTCCCATGGCGCCTGTGTGCAGAGGTGTCTGTCCCTGTCCCATGGTGCCTGTGTGCAGTGGTGTCTGTCTGTCCCTGTCCTCTGTCACCGCGCTGCAGAGGTGTCTGTCCCTATTATGAGGAGTCTTGGTATAGAGGTGTCTGTCAACGTCCTGTGGAGCCTGTGTGCAGAGGTATCTGTCCCTGTCCTATGGCACCTGTGTGTAGAGGTGTCTGTCTGTCCCTGTCCTCTGTCACCACGCGGCAGAGGTGTCTGTCCCTTTTGTGAGGAGTCTTGGTATAGAGGTGTCTGTCCCTGTCCTATGGTGCCTGTGTGCAGAGGTGTCTGTCCCTTTCCTATGGTGCCTGGGTGCAGAGGTGTCTGTCTGTCCCTGTCCTCTGTCACCGCACGGCATCTGTCTTGCCCTAAGTGCAGAGGCATTTGTCTGCACCTGACCTATGGCGCCTGTGTGCAGAGGTGTCTGTCCCTGTCCTATGGTGCCTGTGTGCAGAGGTGTCTGTCCGTCTCTGTCCTATGGTGCCTGTGTGCAGAAGTGTCTGTCCTTGTCCCATGGTGCCTGTGAACAGAGGTATCTGTCTGTCCCTGTCCTCTGTCACCGTGCTGCAGAGGTGCCTGTCCCTATCGTGAGGAGTCTTGGTATAGAGGTGTCTGTCCCTGACCTATGGCACCTGTGTGCAGAGGTGTCTGTCTGTCCTTGTCCTAAGTGCAGAGGTGTTTGTCTGCTCCTGTCCTATGTGGCATGGGTGCAGAGGTGTCTGTCCGTCCCTGTCCTATGGTGCCTGTGTGCAGAGGTGTTTGTCCCTGTTCTATGGTCCCTGGGTGCAGGGGTGTCTGTCTGTCCCTGTCCTCTGTCACCGCACTGCAGAGGTGTCTGTCCCTATCGTGAGGAGTCTTGGAATAGAGGTGTCTGTCCCTGTCCTATGGCGCCTGTGTGCAGAGGTGTCTGTCCCTGTCCTATGGTGCCTGTGTGCAGAGGTGTCTGTCTGTCCCTGTCCTCTGTCACCGCGCTGCAGAAGTGTCTGTCCCTATCGTGTGGAGTCTTCGTAAAGAGGTGTCTGTCCCTGTCCTATGGCGCCTGTGTGCAGAGGTGTCTGTCCCTGTCCCATGGTGCCTGTGAGCAGAGGTGTCTGTCTGTCCCTGTCCTCTGTCACCGCACTACAGAGGTATCTGTCCCTATTGTGAGGAGTCTTGGTATAGAGGTGTCTGTCCCTGTGCTATGGCGCCTGTGTGCAGAGGTGTTTGTCCCTGTCCTATGGTGCCTGGGTGCAGAGGTGTCTGTCTGTCCCTGTCCTCTGTCACTGCCCTGCAGAGGTGTCTGTCCCTATCGTGAGGAGCCTTGGTCTAGAGGTGTCTGTCCCTGTCCCATAGTGCCTGTGAACAGAGGTGTTTGTCTGTCCCTGTCCTCTGTCACCGTGCTGCAGAGGTGCCTGTCCCTATCGTGAGGAGTCTTGGTATAGAGGTGTCTGTCCCTGTCCTATGGCACCTGTGTGCAGAGGTGTTTGTCTGTCCTTGTCCTAAGTGCAGAGGTGTTTGTCTGCTCCTGTCCTATGTGGCATGGGTGCAAAGGTGTCTGTCTGTCCCTGTCCTATGGCGCCTGTGTGCAGAGGTGTCTGTCCCTGTCCCATGTTGCCTGTGTGCAGTGGTGACTGTCTGCCCCTGTCCTCTGTCACCGCGCTGCAGTGGTGTCTGTCCCTATTGTGTGGAGTCTTGGTATAGAGGTGTCTGTCCCTGTCCTATGGTGCCTGTGTGCAGAGGTGTTTGTCCCTGTTCTATGGTCCCTGGGTGCAGGGGTGTCTGTCTGTCCCTGTCCTCTGTCACCGCACTGCAGAGGTGTCTGTCCCTATCATGAGGAGTCTTGGAATAGAGGTGTCTGTCCCTGTCCTATGGCGCCTGTGTGCAGAGGTGTCTGTCCCTGTCCTATGGTGCCTGTGTGCAGAGGTGTCTGTCTGTCCCTGTCCTCTGTCACCGCGCTGCAGAAGTGTCTGTCCCTATCTTGTGGAGTCTTGGTAAAGAGGTGTCTGTCCCTGTCCTATGGCGCCTGTGTGCAGAGGTGTCTGTCCCTGTCCCATGGTGCCTGTGAGCAGAGGTGTCTGTCTGTCCCTGTCCTCTGTCACCGCACTACAGAGGTATCTGTCCCTATTGTGAGGAGTCTTGGTATAGAGGTGTCTGTCCCTGTGCTATGGCGCCTGTGTGCAGAGGTGTTTGTCCCTGTCCTATGGTGCCTGGGTGCAGAGGTGTCTGTCTGTCCCTGTCCTCTGTCACTGCCCTGCAGAGGTGTCTGTCCCTATCGTGAGGAGCCTTGGTCTAGAGGTGTCTGTCCCTGTCCCATAGTACCTTTGAACAGAGGTGTTTGTCTGTCCCTGTCCTCTGTCACCGTGCTGCAGAGGTGCCTGTCCCTATCGTGAGGAGTCTTGGTATAGAGGTGTCTGTCCCTGTCCTATGGCACCTGTGTGCAGAGCTGTTTGTCTGTCCTTGTCCTAAGTGCAGAGGTGTTTGTCTGCTCCTGTCCTATGTGGCATGGGTGCAAAGGTGTCTGTCTGTCCCTGTCCTATGGCGCCTGTGTGCAGAGGTGTCTGTCCCTGTCCCATGTTGCCTGTGTGCAGTGGTGACTGTCTGCCCCTGTCCTCTGTCACCGCGCTGCAGAGGTGTCTGTCCCTATCGTGTGGAGTCTTGGTATAGATGTGTCTGTCCTATGGTGCCTGTGTGCAGAGGTGTCTGTCCCTGTCCTATGGCACCTGTGTGCAGAGGTGTCAGTCCCTGTCCTATGGCGCCTGTGTGCAGAGGTGTCTGTCTGTCCCTGTCCTCTGTCACCACACTGCAGAGGTGTCTGTCCCTATCGTGTGGAGTCTTGGTATAGTGGTGTCTGCCCCTGTCCTATGGCGCCTGTGTGCAGAGGTGTATGTCCCTTTCCTATGGTGCCTGTGTGCAGAGGTGTCTGTCCCTGTCCTATGGTGCCTGTGTGCAGAGGTGTCTGTCCCTTTCATATGGTGTCTGTGTGCAGGGGTGTCTGTCTGTCCCTGTCCTATGGTGCCTGTGGGCAGAGGTGTCTGTCATTGCCCTATGGCGCCTTTTTTGCAGGGGTGTCTGTCTGTCCCTGTCCTATGGTGCCTGTGTGCAGAGGTGTCTGTCATTGCCCTATGGCGCCTTTTTTGCAGAAGTGTCTGTCTGTCCTTGTCCTAAGTGCAGAGGTGTTTGTCTGCTCCTGTCCTATGTGGCATGGGTGCAGAGGTGTCTGTCCGTCCCTGTCCTCTGGTGCCTGTGTGCAGAGGTGCCTGTCCCTGTCCCATGGTGCCTGTGTGCAGTGGTGTCTGTCTGTCCCTGTCCTCTGTCACCGTGCTGCAGTGGTGTCTGTCCCTATTGTGTGGAGTCTTGGTATAGAGGTGTCTGTCCCTGTCCTATGGTGCCTGTGTGCAGAGGTGTTTGTCCCTGTTCTATGGTCCCTGGGTGCAGGGGTGTCTGTCTGTCCCTGTCCTCTGTCACCGCACTGCAGAGGTGTCTGTCCCTATCGTGAGGAGTCTTGGAATAGAGGTGTCTGTCCCTGTCCTATGGCGCCTGTGTGCAGAGGTGTCTGTCCCTGTCCTATGGTGCCTATGTGCAGAGGTGTCTGTCTGTCCCTGTCCTCTGCCACCGCGCTGCAGAGGTGTCTGTCCCTATCGTGTGGAGTCTTGGTAAAGAGGTGTCTGTCCCTGTCCTATGGCGCCTGTGTGCAGAGGTGTCTGTCCCTGTCCCATGGTGCCTGTGAGCAGAGGTGTCTGTCTGTCCCTGTCCTCTGTCACCGCACTACAGAGGTATCTGTCCCTATTGTGAGGAGTCTTGGTATAGAGGTGTCTGTCCCTGTGCTATGGCGCCTGTGTGCAGAGGTGTTTGTCCCTGTCCTATGGTGCCTGGGTGTCGAGGTGTCTGTCTGTCCCTGTCCTCTGTCACTGCCCTGCAGAGGTGTCTGTCCCTATCGTGAGGAGCCTTGGTCTAGAGGTGTCTGTCCCTGTCCCATGGTGCCTGTGAAAAGAGGTGTTTGTCTGTCCCTGTCCTAAGTGCAGAGGTGTTTGTCTGCTCCTGTCCTATGTGGCATGGGTGCAAAGGTGTCTGTCTGTCCCTGTCCTATGGCGCCTGTGTGCAGAGGTGTCTGCCCCTGGTGCCTGGGTGCAGAGGTGTCTGTCTGTCCCTGTGCTATGGTGCCTGGTTGCAGAGGTGTCTGTCTGTCCCTGTCCTCTGTCACCGCGCTGCAGAGGTGTCCATCCCTATCGTGAGGAGTCTTGGTATAGAGGTGTCTGTTCATGTCCTAAGGTGCCTGTGTGCAGAAGTGTCTGTCTGTCCCTGTCCTATGGCGCCTGTGTGCAGAGGTGTCTGTCCCTTTCCTATGGCGCCTGTGTGCAGAGGTATCTGTCCCTGTGCTATGGTGCCTGGGTGCAGAGGTGTCTGTCTGTCCCTGTCCTCTGTCAACGCACTGCAGAGGTGTCTGTCCATATCGTGTGAAGTCTTGGTATAGAGGTGTCTACCCCTGTCCTATGGCGCCTGTGTGGAGAGGTGTCTGTCTCTGTCCTATGGCGCCTGTGTGCAGAGGTGTCAGTCGCTGTGCTATGGTGCCTGGGTGCAGAGGTGTCTGTCTGTCCCTGTCCTCTGTCAACACGCTGCAGAGGTGTCTGTCCCTATTGTGTGGAGTCTTGGTATAGAGGTGTCTGTCTGTGTCCTATGGCGCCTGTGTGCAGAGGTGTTTGTCCCTGTCCCATGGTGCCTGGGTGCAGAGGTGTCTGTTCCTATTGTGAGTAGTCTTGGTATAGAGGTGTCTGTCTGTGTCCTATGGCGCCTATGTGCAGAGGCATCTGTCTGTCTTGTCCTACATACAAAAAAATTATATATGTATATTAAAAAATATATATCTTTTTTTTAAAAATCATATATATTTTTCATAATTATTCATTTTTTGAGGGAAGGAGGAGCAGGGTTGCAGTCTTTTGATTATTGATTGTATAATCAAAAGCTATTAGGCCATTGTGCGTAAAGGATGGAAAAACGGGCAAAGACTGTGGGGGGCAGGAATGAAAGTGAAGAGGATGTTGTTAAAAGAAAAACAGATCGGTGGCCTTCACTTGGATAGTATTATTTCACCTATCAGAAAGTCACCTTGGGTGGACTATGATGTAGCTTTATCTAATGAAATGTCCCCATGGGATGTTGTCGTTCAGACCATAGATGAGTGCTTTCAGTTTGAACACCTAGCGTTGCCCATGTTCAAAAAGTCACTGTTCAGAGTTTAAAGAGTCTCTAATACAGGGGTCTCAAACATTTTCTGTACTGAGAGCTACTTATGTTCAATGAAACGCATTGAGAGCTACTAATGTTATTATTGTGGTATAATGTCAATGTTGTTACACGTATATTAATTCAACCAAGTAAAAGCTTTCTAATTTAATAAGGTGGGCTGCACACAGGTGGGCTACTCGGAGGTAGCTGGAGAGCTACAGTAACTCACTAGCTACTGGTTGGAGCCCCCTGCTCTAATATGTTCAAGGATGCCCCATTGGTAACCGCGTGCAGTATGTTTAATTTCTAAATGGTGTGATTACATTTTTGTGGTTGTGCGACCGCACCTTAGGTAAGAATAAAATAGGATATACCTACCAGCCAGGTATTTTTTAAGTAACCCACCACCTCCACTGCCCCCCTCATAAAATTCCTTCTTCTATCATTGCATAAGAAAAAAGTGCTCCCACGTAATACGTAGGTCGCAGCACTCCTCAAACCATCGCGGATCAGGATGGACCCAATGATGAAGCGTGCCACCAAGGGGTTACCCTGGTGGCTGAGGGTTTTACAAGAAAAACTTAGTTTTTTCTTTTCTAGTGGAGAGTTATTATCTTTGTTCATGACAGAACTGAGTTCCTTTGTTTTTGGAATAAGTTACTTGTGGAGGAGGTTAAACCCAGTTTATCCTCTTTCTCCCCCCTTCTTTTTCAATTGTAGCTAAAAACAACATGCCATAGAAACTACATATAGTTCTGTGGAACAGGACTTGGGTGAGAGCGCATCTAGATAGCACAGCAGAAGTGACGCTAATTCACCAGACTCCAAGACAGATATTTAAATCCTCTTGACAGGATTTCGAATGTAAAAATACAAATTGAAGGTGATATACCGAAGAGAATTAAAGCAGTATTCTGGCCGCCTTTATCAAATGCTTATGAAATTATTCTCGCAATGTATGACTGGCCTCCAGTTATTATCAGGGATGCACCTCGAGGTGAGGAGGTAATACAAGTAGCATTTACTTATTTAGTACCTGAAGATATTTCGGGACTTTATTCAAGGGAGTAGGCTCTGAAACAAGATCCAGCCCTGTACAGAAACCAAGCGGAGTGGAATAAAATTTATATCACACCTGTTATTTCTTTAAAAAGTGAGCCCCAAAAAGAGGCTCAATATCCTCTGAAGTTAGAACGAAGTGTGATATAAAACTCATTTTAGACAAATTACAATATCAGGGCATTATAGTAGAATATATTTTCCCTGTCTTAAAACTAAATGGATCGTATAGAATAGTTTTAGACTATAGGAATTTAAACTAACATACACTCATACACAGTACAAAATACTCATCGTAGAGAACTTGTGACAAACCTGGAGCAGAAGAAATTCAGAAACAACCCTGGATATTTCCAACAGGTTTTTCATAGCGCCTGAAAGTGAGTATCTAACTTCTTTCTCTTTTAACTGGTTTCAATTCTGTGTTAAATGATTGCCTCAGGGCTATAAGAATATCCCTAGCATATTTGCAGCACACATTGTGGAGATCTTACAACCAGATCCTGTTGCGCTATCTAACATTGACAATATTTATATCACCAACAACGATTTAAACACACACCTGGCTAGGGTGGACTGAATATTGACAATACTGACCACTCATGGTTACAAAACGAACTTTAAAAATCTAAAATCGCTTACTTGAATGTGATTTTCCGCAAAGGTCTTCTCCCACATTTTCTGAAAAACAATGAACTGAAAAACTCACAGCTATCTTGCATGGACTCCAAGCAGACATGTTACAGACAAAGTATTTATAGACTACAGATAACAAAATAAACCTAGTTATTAGAATTGTTCCTAGAACCCCAGGTTACACTTATATAGTTTACAATGAGGGGCAGACAGTTCCTATTGCTTACATATCACATTTGTACTCCACAGCTGAGGTACGGTTCACTGCCACAGAGAAAAATTCTTTCTGCGGCGTAAATGGCCATTTTGCAAGAGCACCTTTTGAGATAGGGATAACTTATAGGTTCTTCCATTCCTACACCAGAAGAGCAACCACAGCAAGAGTTCCTAACGCTTTCATTCTACACCTCCGTTGGGTGCAATGGACCTCTTTGTTACGTGCAGTTGATGTAAGATTTGACTATGATCCAGCTCTCCACATGCAATAATTCTTCCAATACACACAAAATATACCACATGCTCCTAATATCTTACAAATTGAGAACTATCGGAGCATCTTTATACAGATGGCTCTGCAGAGTCTGCTGTTGGTACCGAACAGAAATACTCCACGGCTTGGGCTGCAGTGCAGAGAATTTTTAAAGATGGTACGTTCAAACCACTTCACAAATACACTAAAGCGTTCGCTGATTGCACTGCACAACTTGAAGAAATTCATACCCTGTTACTTGCCCTTCAAATGGCTGCTCCAGCAGTTCCCACCTTAATCATGTTGTATTAATGTTTCATTGTGCAAGGTTACACTATTGATTTAACATATCGGTGTCTGAACAGATTCAGAAATTCAAAGGGAAAACCAATAAAAATAGCAGCTCTGGGGAAGGTGGCTGACATACAAGACAGGCTTCCATTGAACCATGTTGGACATATCATGGTCCATAAATGTTTAAGGGAACCGTGCAGCCGATCTGGTCTCAAAGACACCGGTTCGTACTTTTAAAGTAGCAGTAGTAATCTGATTTCAAACACAGATCGACACAGATATTTTGGCACTGATACAAGCAGCAGCTAAAAGTGAGAAGCCTTCAGACTACTTTCTCTGTAAATACTCTGGTGGTATCTTTGCCTGCAGTGGGAGATAGAATGATACGTAATGATCATGTTATATTAGATCTAATTAAAGCAGCTCACAAGGAGTTAGGGTCTGCCCATGCTGGCATAAATGCTACAGTATCAATGCTAGAGCAGGGATACTGGTGGCCCTATTGGCCTAAACAAGCTAAGAACTATGTGCAGCAATGCAACATCTGCCAACAAATTAAACATTCTACTGTGTCAAGACCATCACATACTCTCTTTGCTATCTCCAATCACCCTTCGGTTGTAATTTATCTCGATCACATTGGGCCACTCATATCAGCTAATTGTATCAGTAAATATATATTGGTTGCTCCGGTTCCAATGGGTTTGGCCACAAAGAAATGCTGAGGTTCGAGCTGTCATAAAAGACTTCCAGTACCTAGAAGCCATGGGCACAGTTCATATGTTTCATTCGGACAATGGTCCTGCATTCACCTCAAAAGTGTTCAGGGGTACTATGTCCACTCATGGAGTATGTTTGAATACCTTAAATCCCTTTCATGTGAAGAGCAATCGGTTAATAGAGTGTACCAATGGTACGATTAAACAAGCCTTGACCACTAGGGTGTTAAGTGCAGGACTGAGATGGTTACATAAACTATGCAGGTCCAGAGGTCATTAACTAATCTACCTACAGGAATATTAGGTGGTCGCACTCTGTACAAGACGCTCTCTAGAGTATCTATGTAAGTAACTAACCTGGAAAGGTAGTGGAAGAGCATAAATGTGACCTGGTCCAGCGTTCGACTGTCTTACAGAGCGTCCAAGAGGTCAGAGACAAGCTGTTCAATTTTAAGTCTTCCTTTTCTGCCACCTGCTAAAGCTGCTGATGGTGGATCCATAAAGTAGGCGATATAGTTCAGGAAAAGAATCCCTAACAAACACATTTTTGGCCCATCCTACAGGCCACTTTTTCCAGGTCTTGGGGTAACATTACCCCCGTTGCCCAGTTCTAATAAAAACAAAAAGGTGTCCATTGATCACTTTGAAAACCATTACGTGGCCAATTCTGTTCAGCAGACCACCTCTAACACCAAGTGGCCTGTGGAGTAGAGCCTCACAACCTCTCCCTACTCTGATGAAACTACCCCAGGAAGAGTATAACGATGCTGATAATTTCACCTCAATCCGGTGACTTTCAGGAGTGCTGTGTCTCTAGGTTTACACCAAATATCAGCTTCCACAGAGAAACCTGATGCTGCAATTTCAACAGTCTCAACTACAGCTATGGTTTATTACGAAACCCTGATTGAGCCAGCATCAATTGAAATGATGCTCATATACGAAATAACACTTTATGGAAGTGAAAAATGATTCTTAATTTGGAATAGAGGATTTGCCAACATACTCCATTAATTACTTTCTACATACTAACGGTTTTGTGACAAGTATTTAAAATCACCGGGGTCATACTTCCAAATTGCTACTGGAGTGTTGTTCCTTCTAATGTGGCAGATCATGCTAATTGTTTTTCTAATTTTATAAAATGGACATTACATTACAACTAAAATTGTGCCTTTACCTGTGGTTCAAGAACTACAGCCACATTCTTCTTCTCACAGAGAACAACAGGATCATCACACTGTAAATATTACTTCATATCCTGAGCCAGATGACATTGTTTGGGGAAAATGTTCCTTATCATATAACGGGACATACAGAAATGTTGCAAATTCCCTGTGAGTTACAGATTGCAATCGACAATATAATAATAACTCGTTCCTTTTCAGATGAACAGGACTTTAAAGAGATTAATCGTATGATTTTGGACCTTCAGGTCTACTCAACCCTTGATTACGAGGATCATCACTCAAATGCTGATAGTTATAAAGAAATGTATTGATATCATGATTTTGGCGATCATTACATACAAAGAACTAGTTATTCTCCTGAGATATACAATTATACACAATGGGAATACTGCCCGGCACTGCCTTTAAATAGTAACTCGAATTTCTTATGGAAATTGTCATATTTTAACAGTGCTGATGGGAAAGATCGTTCAGCTATTCATTAGTCAAGCCTGAGTAGCGCCAAAAGAATACTATTGCCAATAACAAACTGATTTACTCCAATGAAATCTTGCTAGATGAGCATTGGAAAGAAACCATTCAAGAAAATAGTATTTGGGGAAAAATTCTGGCAAATTCAAGGTAAAGAAGCCCTGTTTACATCATGCATAATCCCCAGATAGATGCATTTACTGAATGAAACAATCCAGCAGACCTCTTGTTTGGGTTTTGGGTAGATTTGGGATGAGGGACTTAAAAACACCATCTATTCCAAAAGTCAATTCAACACATTTGCAAATTAGCAGAAGAAAGAAAACATCAGATAATCCACCTACCACTTGGCTCCTGCATGGAGTAATCTCCCTTCCCATTGTCATTTTTCACTTTCTCAAGTGCCAAATGTATAAGCATTGGGGTTGGTTAGAAAAATGCGATTCAGGACAATCTTGCATTCATAAGCACATCTCAGTGCTCAGACCCTCCAGGTCACTCACTCCTGCGCCATTCTATCACTGTACATGGTGTTTGTAAACCTTTGCAGCCAGGTCTGAGCTGTACACTATTAGTTGAGCATGTTTCATCCATCCCAATGTAACAAACACTTCTGAAAATTGCTCATATTTAATATTAACTAATGAAAGTTATATAAAATATGTTAGTTAAATATTGACTAATGAATGTCCCACGTCCAGCCATGTTTGTTAACATTATCAGAGACAGTGAAATGTTGTGGAATAACCTTGATTTCCCTCCTCACAGGGTACTGGAAAACATCCCAGGGCCTTGCATGGATACTGATAAAATGCATTTTGATAAATTGAGTAAACCAGTTGCAGTTCTGATACTAAAAGAGGCTCAGAAGCAGAAACATTTGACTTACAAACAGCCGGTTCTACTTCAGAGATTCAAAACCCCTTGCAGGTCCAGTATCACACGCATTCTGCAGACTTTGTGCACACTTTCTTCAACTCTTGCAATACCATCAGAATAGCTCACCTCTTCAAAACTATTAGGTCCGGGATATTGACTTTTTGACTGTTTTCAAACGGATTCTTCATTTTTGCATTCTCTGTTCTCCAGTTTAATCAGTGGATTCCCTGCAATGATTCTCATCAGTGGTTGCAGCATTGTGATTTTCATTCCAGTAAAGAAATAAACTCTTCCCACCAACAACATGGATTTCTGTTATCCAACAGAAAGGAAATGCTGTGAAACGATGGTATTCTATCTCAGCTTTGAAAGGCTATCAGTACTGAGTGGGCACTGGACTCTACCCTTCCACAAAATGAGTGCTCCCCAAGTGGGACCGGTCTTCTAGTGCATACATTGCCTACAAGAGACAGTGATTGAACTACCATTGGAGATGTTCTCCATGGCATCGATCAATGTTGAGCAATGTCTGAGGCGGTTAAAGTTGTATCAAGCTTATTGCAAGCCTTGCATCTGCCAATCGTGTCGTATGCTCGATGTGTCTCGATGTTCGATCCAGCATCAACCACATCAATTCTAGAGGCATCGGAACTAGCCAGAGTCGAGGCGCAAGCGATGTCACCCATCCCTGGGTACTCTGGATATCCAGGATCTGTTTCAGAGCCTCCGTCCCTCTCCTTCACCAGTTGGTGCTGTCAAATCCAAGGATAAAAGCGGCTATTCATTCAAACACTCATATGCCGAACCTCCAAGTGCCGCGGCAAAAACCTCTGGATATGATGGTGGTTACACAACACCAGCTCCGACTTGGAAAAGTGTCCAAGCATCCTAGCCATATGCCAGACAAAGGAAAGGAAAAGAACTGTTCCAGCTCTCTTAACACAAAGTGACAAGGTGTTTAATTGAATGGACAGTTTGTACTTTTATTTAATACTTTTATATTTTGCACCTATCAGTATTAATTAAAAACCAAACATATGCCCTAGTTTGGTTTTTATCAACATGCATATACTGTTAAAATGTACATGTATTCATATGTTAAGATAATGCTTTCAAATGTCTTTTATGGTGGTTTATGGAATTCAACATCTCATTCAAATACGATCATATGCAATATTTACAAAATACTTTGGGTAATAATGTGTAGTAGTCAATGCTTTTTTAGTATAATACAAGGCTCAAAATTAACCTGTCTCAACCTACAATCCAGGGAATGTCGTGAACTCTGTTAGTCTGTTTTCGTTTCGTGCTTGCTGTCAGCTTCTCTTTATTGTTAATAGAAAGTGTGAAGTTCTTAGAGCACACACAAAAATGCTGATATCATTAGGGCTGACAAATCTCTTGGCTGGCTTGTTTTTATTTATATTAATGGGCACCACCATTATAATATGGCCCCTTGCCGTGTACGCTTTTTGTTTACAGAGATGGATTCTTAATATCAACATGTGGATTGAGCTGACACATTTCACACCAGGTTAGTTTAGTCTGAACGGGGGTTCAGTAACATTTGTGGTTAATGGACACGCTGCATACGCCTTTGAGATTTTTTATTGTTGGATAGATTTTTATCCTCTAGATGCCGCAACAGGGCAGTTTTACATTTGCACATTTGTGGTCGTGCCTGCACATTATAGGGCATACTAGTAATTATAAGTTTCTTTGGCCTACCAGGAACACCAAGGTTGGTTTGCTGGTTATTACCACAAACACATCAAAATGTCAGACTGGGTCCTCTCAGTAATGATGGGGCCGCCTGGTCGCTACTAGCCGTGTGCACACTTTTTCCTGATCCACGGCAGTTACAGGCTGGGGAAGTCGCAGGACTGTTAACTCAAGTAGTCTCTCTGTACAGAAGACTTACAAAGTATGTATGGCAGATCTCTCACTGACAGAGAAGTACCCGTAGGAACACAGGGGCAGCTCGCTGTACAGGCCAATCAAACTATAAACCATTCCATGGGCAAGGTGCCCATGAAACGCGGTGAAATTGCCTTCTGGGTTGCTTGCAAGACTAACCTCTCCAGGACAATTCTTCTAATCCTTTCACCCCTCCTCTCTGCCTCTCCTTTGTCTTTTGGGTGAAGGGAGGATAGACCAGATGAGTGAAAGCTCTGAGGAGACACAGGCAGGCCTGGAGAGATGAGTCTCCTGTTCTAGGAGTGCAGTCTCATGACTGCTGCAAGTGGCAGCAGAGAATACCTCCAAGGAAGACGCCCCACAAATGTCAGCCAATGATGCAAAGTACTGTGTTCATCTTTTAGGAAGCTTACCTGCCCTCTGTAAGCTCAAGAAGTGGCAGAAGAAGCCCTTGTTTTACTCTGTTTGTGCTTTGAAGATGGAAGCCTGTATATGCAGGTATCCTTCCGAACCCACTGCTCATGACCGACCCTGTAAGACTTAATCCCACGCTCAGCACCAAGTGAGGAGGAAGCGGAGACCGCCAGGCTACGAAGCATTGCCGCCCAGTGTGGTAAGTCCTAACAGGGGCATCAGTAGGGGCGGCCTATCGCTTAGCTAACGTCACCCTGCTTTGACTTGGTAAACAGGAACTCATTCGACACAATGAAGTTCTTTACAAGCCCAGCAGGAGACCCCACCCCCCCCCAGTAGGGTGAGTGGGGCTTCCACTTTTAGAATCTCCTGGTTGTTCCTGCCATGGAGGTGGGGCCACCCCAAAAGTAATGAATGAGACGAGCACGAGGGCCTTGAAGGTAGTGCCTGTTCACATAGCTCCCCGAGTTCCTGTGAGCAGAGACGCCTCAGAGAGATCCTCAGATCAAAGGTCCAAGGGGGGGGGCTGCTAGGGGCAAAAAGGTGAAGATTAAGGGGATATTTAAAGTGTGAGTTCTCTAAGAAATATTTGGCAGTGCTTGTGTTATTGTTCCCATCTTAAACTCTTTTGCAGAATCAACAAGACCACAACATTGTTGTTTTCAAGAGACACCCCAGTTTTGGGTGACAGTAAGGGGGGCTTCACAAAAACATATTGATGCATTTACTTTTGTGCTGTGCAGTGCTGTTGTTGAACAAACAGCATTGGCAGACTGCACAGTTCATGTAAACACTGTGACGTCATACTGCTCCACCCATCTCATATGTGTTCTCCTTTCCAGTTGAATCCTCCTCTAGTTTTTATAAAAGTGCAGACATATACATATTGTGGTAGCGATGGAGAGATGCTGGCTTACCTGTCACGTTTCTTGCAGATCATGGGTATCCACAATGGGTTTGCGTGTGAGATCCGAAATTATATTATTGGCTGGTGAGTTTTGTCTTTGAAAGTGGGAATGCCTGACCTCAATATGGCTGCCCCAAAGTCCCCTAAGATTGTGAGATTGTACTACTGGGTATCACCACCGACAATATCATAGTACATGAATATCAAGAACAGAATATCGAGGGATAAAACATCGAGAGGTAAGTGCTGATAGGGAAAAATGGATTTACTATCCTTACCTCCATATCTATGCACCTTGAAGATATATGTACAACGTAGGTACATATATGTGGAGTTATGTATTGAAAATCTAGACTTACTTCTCTGTTAATATTTTATTCTTATATTCTGTCTTTGATATTGTTCCCCATCAATACTGTGGTCTCGATATTCAGGGGGCACACCGATTGTGACTGTGTTGCAGATGAAGGAGGTTTCTAGATTTGTGTAAGCCTCTTATGAATCTTATGAATTCTGGGATTGACCTGGCTGAATGAACATTTTGTAGATAAATGCTCATTTTTAGATGCCGCCTATCAGACAGCTTTCAGCTATCTGGTTATGAGAGACATTTTGTGGGCCATACCAAGGATTTAACGTGGGCGTAGAACCCGCCCACTGCTTCCGTTTGTTGGCTCCATTGTAGGGTGACCAGATTCTCAAAACAAAAAACTGGGACAGGTGACATAGACATAGAAGTAGGACTGACAGAAGTACCCATAGCTTTAAGTGGGATGGAAAAACGGGGGGGGGGAGGGGCGGAATCTCTCTCGGGCCGTGGCCGATGTAATTAAGGACGTGGATTAAAACACATAAGCTAAAAAAATCTGTACTTAGCATAGCGATCCCGCCCGAAAAATGTGCTGCTTCTGTCATTGTATCCAGATAAATTATATAACGAGTAACATCATACCTAGAACAAGCCTGGACTATTGGCTTTGTCAATGGTTGTTAGCTACATAAGAGAAATAAGCAACAACTTTGGCTTCGCTGTACATAACATTGAAAATGCCTCAGTTCTGGAATGAAGAGACTGTGAAAGAACTATAACGGGTCTCTTTGAAAGCAGTGAAGGGTGGTACTGCTGCAGCAGTAAGCTTTTTTAGGTCTCGCCTATGCAGCGCGTATGCGCTGCTTAGGAGGGGACCTCTTGAAATCAATTTGTTTTTTTGCCCAAAAACGTGCACGCTTTGCATTGCTTTCAATGGCAACGCGTGCACGTTTGGCGATTCCCTTGCGGGAGCGAGCGGCACCATCTGTTAGCAATTATCGCGCTCGCTCCCGCAAGGTAAACGCTGTGCATCCCTGCTCTTGGCCGCACTCCCCCCACCCCTCCCACTTGTTTTCATTGCTGCTTGTTTTTCTTGCTGGAAGTCGGCTGCTGCGAGCCTTGCTGTTCCCGAGATCCCGCCCGTGCCCCCGGGCAGCGCCGTTTGATCCCTCCGAGACCGTGTATCTTCCGAGACGGAAGGAGGAGGACTACAATGTTCAACTTCTGGGATGTCTCTTCCCTCCCTCTTTTTGGAACGTCAGCCAACGCTTGATTTTAATGCACTTCGACCACTAATTCTATCAACTTTGAGCATCATGTGGCCAGTCCCCGAATGTGACAGAGCATTTAAGCAGACGCATTTATTCGTGGACCTTCCTTAATTATTTTAATTGCCGTTACGAGAACGTTGATTGGTCGCAAGCGATATCACACTTTTCAACAAGGACAAAGCTGACAAATAAATAAAAATATATATCAATTTAGGAGTTGTCAATGGAAAGATTGTTGTGTTTTTTGAGCCGTCGGGGGGTGCCGGGTCTCAGTATGCAGAACCTGCGCTTTGCACAGGCGGAAGCTGCGGCTGCCTGCACGAGGGAAAAAGCGTGCACTGTGTTTGAACTCTAGTTTGTTTGCTGTGTCTGTTCCAGTCTGTTCTTTAAAGCATAATTCGTCGCCACAGTGTGTCGAAAAAGACGGTAAGCGCGCCCTCTGCTGGCTGCAAATAAGTCATTCAGCATTGTAGTGCCCGGTATTGGCATTTACACTAAGCAACTTCGTATAATCTTGTTAAATGCTTATCTTGTAGTATTTGTAGCATGTTTAACGTAGTGCTGCTATGTCCTGGAGCTGTAGGGGACAGCTAAGGAGACTGACCTTTCTTCGTCCAAACATGGAGTAACTAGAACAATTTTAACATGTTTCTACTCGTATACAAAGCCTATCTTAAAAATTAGCCCGAATTTACTGCGGTTTACCGGGGGCGGGGGTGTGATGGGGCTGTTCTTGTGCAATGCAAAGCAACAGTACCCAAGGGTGCCCATCACATACAAATGTCATTCAAGATTACACCCGATTAGGACCTTATTAGCCCTCTCTCACAAAGCTAAATTCGGCATATTGGTATGCGCGCAAAGTGCTTTTTTCCTCGCAAATGATGTCATCAATACACAAAGAACCGTAAATATGATGCTGCACTTTTCGCACAACTCTGCTGATTTTTCACAATTTAATATGTAGCATTATTTTTTAGGAAATCTGGACTCACATTTGGTAAATCATCTCCCCTAACGCATGTCTCTGGTCACTGTCATGCAAGTCTTAATGAAGACGCATTATTAGGGACAAGAGTGGCTCACGGCATGGTCAAGCCACAGAAGCCAACACTACTGAAGCCAATTGTTTAAGTAGAGGTGTCCAACATAGGTCCAGGAGGACTGGATGCATGCTGTCATGAAGCATGCTGGAGGTGCCATTACCGTTAATTCTGGTTTGAGTGTGGGGAAGCAGTAACTTAAAGCAATTCACGCTGCATGCCTGTGAGCAAAAGAAAGGCTGGCAGTTTTTACAGAGTGCTGGCGCTGACTGGATTCGGGCTGCGCACACAAAGGAACACGCTGCATGACAGAACAACTGCAGTGAACTACATATACCAGAAGGCCACAAACTTTTGCATGTCAAGCGAGACAGCGGCCATTTTGGATCTACAGATATAACTTTTCTCCTGGTGTACAGCATCCTTGGTAGTCAATCGTGCTACAATATTGCTACACACAGGACCTGATTACTTGGATGTTGTCCTCGTTTTCAAGTGTCAAAATCGTTTGCTTCCTAAAGGATCGCTGTTTTTCATTACAAAGCTAGACGAGGGTCCTCCCTTGGACTTTACAAAGGGCACTGCTTGGCACCAGCTGCTCTGAGCTGACCGGGCTGCATCTGATAGAAAGAGGCGCCTTCCAACACTCGCACGACACTCGGCGGTACCTCACCTGTCGGAAACCCTTCAAGGACATTGGTCGGAATCGGATCTAGTGTTAGTGAAGGAGCCCGGGAGAGTTAAATGCGTTCCAGGTGGCGCTGTAGCATGAGAGTGATACCAAAGGGGATCATGGACGGAGCGCCTGAGCAAATCAAACACTCACCCCCAGTCAACTGATCTGGGTTTAATCCATCATCATTCTTTAGCTCACTCCACCACCCCAGTTCAGACATGGCCATATGCAAATCAGTCTGACCCTGTGCCTCATGGGAACAGTCCAGCCCGAACTGCCAAGCCATGTCTTCCCTGGACTGGAAACAAGCATCCTGGAACCGGTTTCTGGCTATTCAGCCGTCATCAGCCAGGCTAGCTTGAATCCAGTGGCAAAGTGAGCAAGGGACCCACGTCTGGGCATACCCTGCCAACTTAGGGCGAACAAAGCGATACCAAAGGGGATGATGGACGGAGCGCCTGAGCAAATCAAACACTCACCCCCAGTCAACTGATCTTTGCCACTGGATTCAAGATAGCCTGGCTGATGAGGGTTTTGAACCCGAAACCGGTCCCAGGATGCTTGTTTCCGGTCCAGGGAAGACATGGCTTGGCAGTTCGGGCTGGACTGTTCCCATGAGGCACAGGGTCAGACTGATTTGCATATGGCCATGTCTGAACTGGGGTGGTGGAGTGAGCTAAAGAATGATGATGGATTAAACCCAGATCAGTTGACTGGGGGTGAGTGTTTGATTTGCTCAGGCGCTACGTCCATCATCCCCTTTGGTATCGCTTTGTTCACCCTAAGTTGGCAGGGTATGCCCAGACATGGGTCCCTTGCTCACTTTGCCACTGGATTCAAGCTAGCCTGGCTGATGACGGCTGAATAGCCAGAAACCGGTCCCAGGATGCTTGTTTCCGGTCCAGGGAAGACATGGCTTGGCAGTTCGGGCTGGACTGTTCCCATGAGGCACAGGGTCAGACTGATTTGCATATGGCCATGTCTGAACTGGGGTGGTGGAGTGAGCTAAAGAATGATGATGGATTAAACCCAGATCAGTTGACTGGGGGTGAGTGTTTGATTTGCTCTAACGCTCCGTCCATCATCCCCTTTGGTATCGCTTTGTTCGCCCTAAGTTGGCAGGGTATGCCCAGACGTGGGTCCCTTGCTCACTTTGCCACTGGATTCAAGATAGCCTGGCTGATGAGGGGTTTGAACCCGAAACTGGTCCCAGGATGCTTGTTTCCGGTCCAGGGAAGACATGGCTTGGCAGTTCGGGTTGGACTGTTCCCATGAGGCACAGGGTCAGACTTGATTTGCATATGGCCATGTCTGAACTGGGGTGGTGGAGTGAGCTAAAGAATGATGATGGATTAAACCCAGATCAGTTGACTGGGGGTGAGTGTTTGATTTGCTCTAACGCTCCGTCCATCATCCCCTTTGGTAGCATGAGAGTGGCTGCAACGCGGGTGACATCTGGTGCACAGATCACAGTGCCACGCGGAGTCCTGCTGCGTGCAACTCTGGTTCACTGGGGACCAGCAGCAGTAACCAGGCAGCAATGACGAGACACGCTCAACAGGGCAGCACGTGACACGGCGGCACTAATATTAATACATCCTGAAGCCCACTATTTAATCTCCAGCTTAATCCAGTCCGGATTTGCTTCCAAATAAAATTGCCACAACATGTGCACATTTAGAGTTTTAAAATGATAATACATCAAAACAAGCATTGGCATAGCCAATAGGCTGTGCCTTTGGGACCTTATAAGTATTTAATTATGCAGCACAATATCCTTGGTGCAACATCAACTGTTGCATAGCTAAACACTTATAAGGTCCCAAAGGCGAGACCTATTGGCTATGCCAATGCTTGTTTTTTTTCCCGTGAGAGCAAAAATGGAGAGCCCAATAGAGACTCGTCTCAGGCTGAGAGAAGTAAAGCAGGCGCACCGAGACACTATTTAAAAACCGGGACATTTATCTGTTTAACCCGGGCACTACGCAAAAACCGGGACATTGCTTTAATTTGGAGCAAAGTGTCGGGACAACGGGACACTGCTCCAAAAACCGGGACCGTCCGGGGAAAACGGCCGCCCTCTTATGGGGGTCCCCTGCGTGGACCGCGGGCAGCCACATTGACACTGTCGTTTGCTTGCCTCTTATTCAATGTCTCTTGTTCCTCTCCCTGGTCATGTCCATCCCCTGGAGCAGAGCCCCTTGAGCAACCCTTTGATGAGCTGACCTGAAGCCTTTCACAGCTCAGTTTCAGGACTCTACTTTTTTCTTTTTCCTTGAGCACTATGAAAGTGCGCGCGTTTTCTTGCTCTCTCTTCGTGTGCTTCTCCACACTGCAAAATACCCACCCTGTGCTCTGTGTTGCTCCACCCCTATTGGCTGCGTTTCTCCTCCTTTATCCCATATCCCTACTTAGCGTTAGTTTGTCCCTTCACACGCTCCTTCGTTTCTCCCCTACCCCTCCTAGGCATTTACATGTATTTAACTTGCATTTTTTGGGGAGGGCCCGAGAGCCACCATTTGCTGCTAGGTGCTCTGCTACAAGAAAAGCTCATTTGCGCACGTAAAAATGTCATTTAAACTTTTTTTAGGTAAGTGGCATGTGCCATCTCAGATTGGTCAATAAAAGAAAGAAAATGCTGCCTGTGTCGTTCTGTAGGCACATGTATGTGTTTTGATGCACGCACACACATGACGCGCCTGCAGAATGATGCAACTGCCAACAGCTGGCATGTCATTGCATCTTGTTTTGTCCAATCGGGGTAAAGCTTTGCCATAGCTAATAGGTTTACATTACAAGGTGAGACCTCTTAGCTTTACCAATGCTTGTTATAAGTGTAGCTAAAATTAGATCCGAACGATAAGGGAACAAAAGAGGAGAAGAGGGAGAGGAGAGCAGGGAGGAGGAGGCGATGGAAGCAGTCCTGGTTCTAGCGGGGGGCACGGGAGGCAGGCCCTCCCAAGGTCCATATGGAAGTACAAAAATATATGTTGCTTTATCTCTTTCTGATTAACGTGGGCCTGCAGCCTCCCTTTCTGAGCCTAAGTGGTAAACTGCCTGACAAACACCAATGCGGTGGGTACTGGAAGTCCCTGCGATGGGAGTGAAGTGCATGGGATGGGAGTGAAGTGCATGGGATGGGAGTGAAGTCCATGGGATGAGAGTGAAGTCCCTGGGATGGGAGTGAAGTGCATGGGATGGGAGTGAAGTCCATGGGATGAGAGTGAAGTCCCTGGGATGGGAGTGAAGTGCATGGGATGGGAGTGAAGTCTCTGGGATGAGAGTGAAGTCCATGGGATGGGAGTGAAGTGCATGGGATGGGAGTGAAGTCCATGGGATGGGAGTGAAGTGCATGGGATGGGAGTGAAGTCCCTGGGATGGGAGTGAAGTGCATGGGATGGGAGTGAAGTCCCTGGGATGGGAGTGAAGTGCATGGGATGGGAGTGAAGTGCATGGGATGGCAGTGAAGTGCATGGGATGGGAGTGAAATCCATGGGATGAGAGTGAAGTCCCTGGGATGGGAGTGAAGTCCATGGGATGAGAGTGAAGTCCCTGGGATGGGAGTGAAGTGCATGGGATGGGAGTGAAGTCTCTGGGATGAGAGTGAAGTCCATGGGATGGGAGTGAAGTGCATGGGATGGGAGTGAAGTCCATGGGATGGGAGTGAAGTGCATGGGATGGGAGTGAAGTCCCTGGGATGGGAGTGAAGTGCATGGGATGGGAGTGAAGTCCCTGGGATGGGAGTGAAGTGCATGGGATGGGAGTGAAGTGCATGGGATGGGAGTGAAGTGCATGGGATGGGAGTAAAGTGCATGGGATGGGAGTGAAGTCCATGGGATGGGAGTGAAGTCCATGGGATGAGAGTGAAGTCCCTGGGATGGGAGTGAAGTGCATGGGATGGGAGTGAAGTGCATGGGATGGGAGTGAAGTGCATGGGATGGGAGTGAAGTGCATGGGATGGGAGTGAAGTGCATGGGATGGGAGTGAAATCCATGGGATGGGAGTGAAGTGCATGGGATGGGAGTGAAGTCCCTGGGATGGGAGTGAAGTGCATGGGATGGGAGTGAAGTGCATGGGATGGCAGTGAAGTGCATGGGATGGGAGTGAAATCCATGGGATGGGAGTGAAGTGCATGGGATGGTGGCTGTTAACTTGCAACCTGAAAAGCAGGGGTACCTGTGACAGGTCTATAGTCTCAAAAGAGGCCTGCTAGCTCCAATTACACAGTACTTAAGAGATGACATATAGACAGAGCCACCGAGATTTTGCGATTCTGTGGATGTGGTGATTTCCACATAATTATCGATTGGCCGCATTTGTCACATAGTGCCAATAATTTGCAGATTTTAACAAAAAAACATTTCTGGTTCAAACGGATCAAAAAATACTAAAAACTCTACCACATGTACTGCCATGCAGTGGTGAGCCTTTTGTCACAAACAGGCAACTCACTTCTCTATTGCAGATTACTGTATTTAGGTGTTAATCTGATATTAGTGAGGTGAAATCTTTGCTCACACAGAGTTAACGTGTAAAAATGAGACACCTCATTTTACCTGTGCCAGGTATAATGTCTGCAGGGCAGGCGTTCTCGACTGTGAAATTTTCAACATTTCACTGCGTCACTCTACGCCTTCACTGCGTCAAAATCCTTACTCCTGCTCCAACCAGGCGTAAGAATTGACGCAGGCCTTTTACAGAGGGACTCGACTCTGTGTTCCGATGCATTGCTGGAGTTGTGTCAGTTTTACTACCAACTCCAGCAGTGTATCACTTTTGCGCCAACAGATGCGTCAGAATTTCTGAGACATCTGTTAATCCTTGTGCCATGGAGCCCTGTTTTAAAAATACAGCACATCCCTGGCGTCACAAGGGCATTTGACACAGGTGCAAGGAAACTGATGCATCGATGCCGCTGCGTCGGTTTCGTGTAAATGAGATCCTGTGTGTTTATTCTCTCCCAACAAATCATCTCTTTATTTCACATGCATAAAATGGATTGTAGGGCTGCTGTAACCCCTCGGTCCCAAACCCATCAGATAACATGGTAGGTTAATGCACTTGATGCCACAATGTTGTAAAACCAGGAGTTCAGATATTGCTGCTCAGCTTTTTTATTTTTAGCTAAAGATTGAGAAAGCAGACACTGCAAACAGGGCCGGACTGCCCGTAGCAGGCATTGGGCGTTTTACGGGTGGGCTGGAAGGGTGGGGGCTGGTTTTGGAGTGATGGGGGCTGTTTTTGTTGTTACTTGGTGTAAGAGAGTAGGATCTGCCTCTTATGGTTACCCCCACTTTTTGCTGATGCTTCACTGTATTCTGACTTTAGTCTGGCTGGGGCCCTGCTATTCAGGTCCCCAGCCTAGCTGCTTCCTCTCTAAATGGGTTCCAAGTACCTTAGGTACTTCTCTGAATGGATTCTGGGGTGCCCTTATAAGTCCCTAGTATATGGTATACTATGTACCCAGGGCATAGGTCCCCCAGGGGCCTACCAGGGGCTGAAGCATGTATTGTGCCACCCCTGGAAGGCCCTCCAAAATGACACCACAGGTCTGCTACTGCAGCCTGGGTAAGGTGGTGCATGCACCCCTTACAGTGGTATAGGCTACCTATATCACTACCATTGCACACACATATAAACCTATAAGTCCCTCCTATGGCAGGCCTTGACAATCCTGAAGGCAGAGTGCTTGGTTTTTATGTGAGAGGGTGCCCCTGCATGAGCAGAGACCCTCTGCAGCATTCAGAGTACCTCCTCTGATGCTGTTTGCAGTGCAGCCTGACCATATACTCTTAAGTGCATTATAACCTCGCGTTAAATGCTAACTTTGGGATGGCTGCACGGAAACATGTCATGTTTGGTGTCAAATATCTTGGAATACTACCCCCCGCCAGTTCTGGCGGCAGGGGTAGCATTCCACCCTTCTAGAGGGAGAGACATGTGCCAACCGGCATACCCGGTATTAACTTTACTGAGCCCTGGCATCACAAAATGGATGCTGCAGCCACAGACACGAGTCTGGCCTCCTGCTGCCGACCGAAACTCCGGCAGGGGAGGCCTGGACAATAGGTTTCCTGTTGCAGGGAGGTGTAACCACCTCCCAGACAGGCTGATGTGTATTGGGGCTGGGTGGGTGCACTCTCAAAGTGCTTTGAAGTCCAGCACTGGGGGCACATTTGGTGTCCCTGTGCATACCCCAGTTCAAACCGGTTCAGGGGCTTCCAGCCCCTGCTCTGGCGTGAAACTGGACAAAGGGAATGGGTGTAACCACCCCTCTTCCCTGACCCTCCCATAGGTGGGTCCCCAGAGTATGCCCAACCCCCTAACTTGGTATAAGTATGGGACCCCAGTCCTTAGGACTTTATATTACCCTGGACGAAACTCTGACACTGAATCCTGGACCTTCGACGCCCTACTTTAAGATTAGAGGACTGAAGAATCTCCCTTGGGGTCAAGGAGTGTCTCCCCTGCTTGGCAGGCACCTAAGAAGCAATTGTCCGGTCTGCATCGCTGAAGCTCCCGCCGGACGCCGAAGTCTTTGCAACACCAGAGGTAGATTTCCAGACTTCCCGGAGGCTACCCTGAGTCTCCAGCGAAGCTGAGGCCCGTGGCTATCGTGGGTAGCGTGGAACCGTGACCCCTGGGCACCAAAAACATTTGCAAGTGCATCCTTTTCCTGGTCTCCCACGAAGTTGTGCTTTGGGCTTCGAGTAGCCCTGGCCTCCAGCACCGACTGCATCGAAGATCTCTGGCCTCCACTCCACGAGTGTCCCGTAAGCCAGCTCCAAGTGTGTCCACTCGAGGCTCTTTCGCGGTCGCTAGTCCATTGGCTAGTGGGCCCTCCCGAAGGCCAATCTTCTTTTGCTTGGGCTTCCCTGATTGCTTAAGACATGCCCTGACTTACCCTCACTGGGTGAGTCCCCCAGATCTTGCTGGTCTGCATCACCGTCCTTTCTTTGTTTCTCCAAGACTTGCCGTTGCCAAGGCTTGTTGGGTCCAATCTGGTTGCCGATACCCCTGCAATCGACAGACGTCGTGGTGTAGCTCGAATCCAGCTCCTGGTTGTCATCGATGCCTCCTGAACCTCGTGGCTGAAGAGTCAAGATGACCGTCAACCTACCTGAAGCACTCGACATTGGTGGGCATCTGCTCCTCGCCTTCCTGGTCACTGGCTAGTGACCCAGACTCTGTCCCCTCTGCTTTCAGGTTCTTCAGATCTTCGATCCACCTTTGGATCCACCCGAACACTTTCGACTTGGCCGCCAGCAGCACTTTGCAGCAGATCGCCATAGAAAACAACGACGAAACCCAACCCCAAAAGACACCTATGCACCCGGCTCCCCTGGGTGAGGTAACTCGAGTACTCCGGTGCTCCCGTGGGTATAGACTCTAGACCAACCCAGTTCTAAAGGGGTTTGCTCCAAGTCCTCCTCTAAGTGTCCTTTTTCTTTAAAACTCCAACCGCGACATTCCCCATAGAAGTCAACAGCGGCTCGCGGCTGTGTTCTCACACTGCACGCGTCCCCCATGGGTCCCCTGTGTCACTACCTTGGGTGGTTCCTTGAGGGCCAAGCACTTCTACAGGCTCTAGGCCCTGTGTCTAGCTCAGTCGTGGTTCTTATACCACTTTATTGGTATATGGTTTGGTACGCCCCTAGGGCTCAAACGTGTATTTGTGCTATTACTGTTGATTACTGACTTGTAACTTATGTACTTCGAACTCTAGCCTCATAAAGAGACTAGAGGGGTGTGTTTAAGACTAAATACATATATTTTAAATATATACCTGGTGTGGTCCTCTTTCATTTGGTCACTCAAGAGGTTATAGACTGGTAAAACAAGCTGCTTTACATTCCTTCAAGACTTAGCCTGAAGGCTGCTCTCCATAGCTACCACTAGGATAGCTTTCAATAAAGGTTGTCTTTAACCTAATTCCAATTTGGGGTTGTTTGGACTGGTGCAAGGTGCCCACTATAGTTAGTGGACAGCATATACCAGGCCAACTTCTCACAATTGGTGTGCAGCGTGTGGGATTCCAGCTTGCTATTGTTTTACCAGATAATCTCAATTGAATTGATCAACTGAAAACCACTAAGGGTACCTTAGGTACATATAAATACAAGCTTAGTATACAGTAAGTTCTACTGAACTTAGAGTTGTGTGTTAAGGGATAGCACACCCTTTCTACAACTCAAGAGAGTTTAGTAGGCCACACTAGAGTAGGTAGTGCATACACCACACCTGACTAGTAATGTCTTCAAGGCCAGGAACCAGTGGGTCCTTGCCAGAAGCCAGTGGGCTTCTTCCCTCCAAGTATGATGATCTCCCATTCTTGGAATTGAGAGCATTATGCAATACTAGGAAGCTGAAGACAGGCAAAAGTGCCAGCACCCAACACCTCAGAGAGGTGCTTCTGTCAGATGATCTCAGAGGACCCCTAGGGTCTGAAGGGGTAGGCAGAGAGGGTGGGGCAGAAGATGAGGAAGGGGCCAGGGGTGAAGAAACCCAGGGCCCCCCTCTGAAACTGGCCAGGAAGGTGAAAATGACCTTGACCTGGAAAACCCAGCTATTCCTGTGGATGAAGAGGAGGATCAGAATGACCTCACCTTTGTCCCAGCAGGAAGAGTTGTGAGTGTGCCCAGAAGGTCTAGATCTCCTTCTCAGGAGTCTAACCACTCTGACACCTCAATAGGGACCTCTGTCTCCTCTCATAGGAGGGAATCCTCTCATGAGAAGAGAAAGAGACTGCTTCAGTATGAACAAGCCCAGCTTGAGCTCAGAAAACAGCAGTTGGCTATAGACAGGGAGTCCCTAGATCTCTATAGACAGAGAAAAAAGTTGGGACTAGAGTCACATGGTGGCAGCAGTTTCCCCAGAGATAGGGAAAGGTCTTATGACCATAGAAACCTGAGCAAGATTGTCCCTCCCTACCAGAGTGGGGATGACATCCACAAATGGATGTCTGCACTGGAGAAGGCCTGTAAAGTACAGAGGGTCCCTCAGGAGCAATGGGCAGCAATCTTGTGGCTCTCCTTTGCAGACAAAGGTAGAGATAAGCTCCTCACTGTTAGAGAAGAGGATGCTGATGATTACAAAGTCTTGAAGAGTGCTCTGATTGATGGGTTTGGCCTAACAACTGAACAATACAGGTTAAAGTTCAGAGATACCCAAAAAGCACAGACTCAAGACTGGGTGGACTTTGTTGATTGTGCTACTAAGGCTCTGGAAGGTTGGTTAATGGGCAGTAAGGTATGTGACTTCACAGGATTGTACAATCTTATCATGAGGGAGCAGATTCTTAATAACTGTCAAAATCAGCTGTTGCATCAGTACCTGGTGGACTCTGATCTGACCTCTCCCCAAGAATTGGGAAAGAAGGCAGACAAATGGGTCAGAACCAGGGTGAGGCAGAAGGTACAGAACCAAGGTGGTGACCCTGAGAAGCAAGATTCCAAAAACTCTGATATGGGTGGGGAGAAAGGTAAAGACCAGAAGTCTTCACAAGGCCCCCAAAAATCTTCTTCAGGTGGGGATTCACAGTCTAACAAGGGAAAAGGCCAAAAGAAACCATGGTGCAAGGTCTGTAAGCAAAAGACCCACTGGACCAGTGATTGCACCAAGCCCAAAGACTCTATTCCAGCCCCCACCAATGCCCCTAAGGCACCTGTTCCCCCTAGTGCAGTTACAATTGGTGGTGGGAGTACACAAGCCAAGGGTTTAGTGGGGTTGACCCTGGGTAATGAGATGAGCTCTGGCCTAGTCAGAGAACTCACTCAGGCTGTCCTAGTCTGTGATGGAGGCATGGATGTGACCTCCTCTGTGAGCCCCAGTAATCTGGGCAAGTACAGGCAACAGCCATTAATAAATAGAAAAGAGGCTTTGGCATTTAGGGACACAGGAGCAAGTGTCACCATGGTGACACAAGTTCTTGTGGATCCTGGGCAGATTATACTTGGTGAAATGTACCAAGTGACCGATGCTAGCAATGTCAGAACAGGCCATACTCTGGCAGTTGTTAACTTCTCCTGGGAGGGGTAACTGGCCTTAAGAAGGTTGTGGTAAGTGCAGACCTACCAATTGAATGCTTGCTTGGCAATGATCTTGAAACTTCAGCTTGGGCAGAAGTGGAGCTCAGGACCCATGCAGAAATGCTGGGCATCCCTGCAGATGTGTTTGCTGTGACCTGGTCACAGAGCAAAATGTCTAACACTGAACAGGCCTTGGGTCCTGGAACAATGGACCAAGTGCCATCCAAGAGGAGGAGTAGTAGGGTAAAGGCAGTGCCTTCCCCCTTGGCTCAGAAGGAAGATCAGTCTCTTCAGGGAGATGATCTCAGTCCTGAGGAAGGAACTATCCCAGAGGAGCTTGAGCCTGATCAGGTAGAGTTCTTGGGGACAGGAGGCCCTTCCAGGGCAGATCTGAGCCAGGAGCAGTAGAGCTGCCCCTCTCTTGAACCCCTCAGACAGCAAGCTGCTGCTGAGGCTGCTGGGAAAGTTAGTGGTCACCATACAGTGTATTGGGATGATGGACCCTTGTACTCAGAGTGTAGAGACCCCAAGCCTGGTGCCACCAGGAGGTTGGTTATACTTCTGAAGTTCAGGGGCTTCCTATTGACCCTAGCCATGACATTCCCTTAGCAGGTCACCTGGGCCAGAACAAGACTTGGGACAGAATTGTCCCTCACTTTCACTGGCCCCACATGTCTGAAGACACCAAGGAGTTTTGTCGCTCCTGTGTAACCTGCCAGCCCAGTGGCAAGGCAGGTGGCACTACAAAGGCCCCCCTGATACCACTACCTGTGGTGGGGGTTCCCTTTGAAAGGGTGGGGATTGACATTGTTGGTCCCATGGATCCTCAAACAGCATCTGGGCACAGGTTTATCCTGGTGGTGGTGGATCATGCCACCAGGTACCCAGAGGCTATTCCCCTTAGGACCACCACAGCACCTGTAGTGGCAAGGGCCCTCCTGGGAATTTTCTCAAGAGTGGGCTTCCCTAAGGAGGTTGTATCAGACAGGGGCGCAAACTTTATGTCTGGATACTTGAAAGCAATGTGGAAGGAGTGTGGAGTGACTTACAAGTTCACCACACCCTATCACCCACAATGCAATGGTTTAGTTGAGAGATTCAACAAAACCTTGAAGGGCATGATTAAAGGGCTCCCAGAAAAGCTCAGGCGAAGATGGGACATACTCTTGCCCTGCCTTTTATTTGCATACAGGGAGGTGCCTCAAAAGGGGGTTGGCTACAGCCCTTTTGAACTTTTGTTTGGTCACCCTGTCAGGGGTCCATTGTGCCTGGTAAAGGAAGGATGGGAGTTACCTCTCAAGCCCCCAAAGCAGGACATAGTGGACTATGTACTTGGTCTCCGCTCCAGGATGGCTGAGTACATGAAAAAGGCAACTAAAAACCTTGAGGCTAGTCAGGAACTCCAAAAAGCCTGGCATGACCAAAAGGCTGTACTGACTGTTTACCAGCCAGGGCAGAAGGTGTGGGTGCTGGAGCCAGTGGCCCTAGCAGCCCTCCAAGACAAATGGAGTGGACCCCATACCAGAAGGGTGAGGTTACCTATTTAGTAGACCTAGGAACACCCAGGAGTCCCCACAGGGTTCTCCATGTCAACAGATTGAAACTGTTGGAAACGGGGTTACCGATTCCGGCACGGTAGCATGGTGCGAGGCGGGAAAGCCCCCGAAGGCAATGTGTAAGGCAGTTGTGCAGCACACTCTTACTTTGACTCAGGAATGCGCACGCAATAACGTGACACCACACTAGGCTTGTGTATTTAAAAACAAGATATTTTATATAAATCAAGGCAGCATCAGATGAGGCAGATTAATTCAGATCAACATTTAGAATCATTGCATTACTCAACTGGTGCGTACTTTCATTAAAGCATCATAGCTCATCAACTTTGTAGGCCCCTAAAAGGTCGCAGGGATCATCTCCTTAACGTAGCACCAATAATGATCACAGGGTGCAATAATAAAACATGGGCCTAAAACATGCAGTTCACCTCATGAATATTCAATTACTTGTAAAGGGCATTTCACGTTACATTTCAAACAGGGCCTGCATTCATCTAGGCGCACCCACATTCAGTACAGTGGGCGTCGCAACTCCAGTACACCTGCAACATAAAACACTTCAACTCTTGGCGGTGTACACTTCAGCTCAATTCAATTAATCACCTTCACACTAGGCAAAGACTTTGCAGTTATAAGCATATGCATCAGGCCTAGACAGTAATTACAGCAGGCGTAACGATGAGACTGGTGAACAACTTAGGGAACCCCTCAACATGTCCTTTACTCTGGGGCCTTCCTGTAAATGAGGACTTCTGTGTCTCTCAGGGGTTAATTTAGGCCAGGCCCACTCCTCTCCGGGGCCTCGCCTCGGGGGTATAATGCTTGACGACTTCCCCCTTGTTATCAATCGGGTAATGGTGGCCCCCGGCCCCAGTGGCGTTCTTGCGTGCCCTAGGGGCCTCCCGGGCTCACCTGCAGTGTGTACGTTGGTCGCTCTTCAGCGCGACTGACTCCGTTCTGGGCCGGCCCGTGTTTTGCAGGGCGGGGCCCGGACTGGGGTCCTCGGCCTTCCGGCCGGTATTGCGGGTCGTTGGGGCGATTGCGGGGAAGGGAGCGGGAGCCGGCAGTCCTCTCCGGCCAGCTTCCCGTCTCCCTCTGGTGATTCGGAGCTCTTCTCCGGCCTCCGTCGGCGCTGGGGGCATGGCGGAAGCCGGCGCCCAATCGTTGCGCGGCCTTCCCGGTGGCGCGGCCGATGACGCGGTCGGCGTCCCCGGTCTCCTGGCAACGGCATCGGCGGGGCCTGGAGGCCTTGTTCTTCTCGCTAGGACTCAGTTTCTTCACGCGAGCCCCTGGGCCGCAGCGGTGATCTTTGGGCCGCGACTTCGTCGGTGGGGCTCCCGGGCCCGGTGGTGACCTTTGGGGCTAATCCTTAGGCTTCGGTGAGGGCACGGACGGCGCACCTCACCACCACGGCCTCGGAGAGGCCTCGCTCGCCTCCACAGCTCTCCACACGCGGCGGCGGCAGCAACGGCAGATTCTAGCCACGAGGTCAGTGGCTTAAGAGTGATTCCTCCCACGTGGAGGTGCGGCGCGGTGTGCGCTGGCGGCAGGCTGGCAGGGGCTGACTTGAAAGGGTTTTAGGAACAGCCCAGCAGCAGGCAGGATTAGATAGGGGGTGAAGGTCTAGCGCTTCAGGGCACGGCGCTTTACCTGGTGCTCCCCAGTTTGGCAGTTCAGGCTTCTGGCCTTGCTGGTCGGTCAGGCCTTACAAATTAAGGTTTCTTGCGGCTGTTCTTGGTTGGTTGCTTCTTGGGGGTTTCTTCTTAGGAAGGGGGGGGAATGAGTTGGTGGTTCTGGGAGTGCGGGATGATACTTCCCAGCATGCTGAAGGTGGTTCCCTGGGTCCCCTCACGCTGGGCAAGGTCAGTGGGTGGTGGGCGTTCCTCAGCCAACTTACTACAGCAGTGCCTAAGCCTTGTCAGCAGCAGTAGTGTAGGTCTCCCCCCTAGGCCCTAAAGCCTGTACTCCGGCAGAGGTTCTCCCAGGATCAGTGGTGCCCCAACTGACTAAAAGATTTCCTCCAAACCTCTTATACCCCTAGGTCAGGTGACCCTCCTAAAGGCGGCAAAACATAACTCCTCCCACAGCCCGGAAGGTTCTGGAACCTTCCACCATGTCTGGCTATGTGGCCCAGAGGCGGGGACGGGATGGATACTGTATCCCTATGTCCCAGCCTGACCCTGGCTACTAGTGTGTGTATGTGTGCAAGGCCACTCTGCAGTAGCAGGGGCCTGTGGCAGCCATCTTGAGTGAGAGAGCACCTGCACCTCAGCACTGATTAGCAGTGGTAAGGCGCCCGGAGACCTAGGTCCAGTAAAAATACGGTGGCAAAAATGAGGCGCAAAAGGGAAAAAAACAGGGCAAGACCACCCTAGGGCTGACAGGTCTAACACGCGTCCCCCCAGCCGAAAGAGGGAGAGCTTCCCAACCTCTAGGGAGTTCTCGTCGCTAAGGCGGAAAAACCGGGAGAGACCGTCAGCGTGGTCTACACCGGGTCGATGTTCCACCCGAAAGTCCATCCCCTGGAGGGAAATGGACCACCTCAACAATTTGGGGTTTTCGCCTCTCATCTGCATGAGCCAGCGAAGGGGTCTGTGGTCGGTCTGGATCAGGAAGTGACAACCAAAAGGTATGGTCTCAACTTCTTTACAGCCCAAACCACGGCAAAGGCTTCTCGTTCGATGGTACTCCACCGCTGTTCCCGGGGAGTAGTCTTCGGGAAATGAAGGCCACTGGCTGGTCTTGGCCATCGTCATTCAGCTGCGAGAGCACAGCTCCTATGCCATGCTCAGAAGCGTCTGTCTGCACGATAAATTCCCGTCCAAAGTCTGGAGTCCTGAGCACCGGTGCGGTGCACATCGCACGTTTGAGGGTCTCAAAGGCTTCCTGGCAGGCAGCCGTCCAGATGACTCTGCGTGGCTGCTTCTTCGAAGTCAATTCCGTCAAAGGGCCCACAATGGTTCCATATCCCTTGACGAACCGGCGGTAGTATCCCGTGAGGCCGAGAAAAGCTCGGACCTCTGTTTGGGTCTTGGGGGGGCTCCCAGGCCAAGATGGTCTCGATCTTGGCTTGGAGGGGTTGCACCTTACCTCCGCCCACCAGATGTCCCAGGTACACGACAGATCCCTGTCCAATCTGGCACTTGCTGGCCTTGATGGTTAGACCAGCCCGTTGCAGAGCCTGTAGCACCTCCTGGAGATGCTCCAGATGGTCCTCCCAACTGCTACTGAAGACAGCTATGTCATCCAGGTAGGCAGCAGAGAAGGCCTCTAGGCCAGACAGCACCTGGTTCACCAACCGCTGGAAAGTGGCTGGAGCATTTTTCAACCCGAAGGGCATCACCCGAAATTGAAAGTGGCCCTCGGGGGTGGAGAACGCAGTCTTCTCCCTTGCTCCTTTCGCCATGGCGATCTGCCAATAGCCTGACGTCAAATCAATGGTACTCAGATACCGGGCTGCTCCCAGCAGGTCAACGAGCTCATCCGCCCGAGGGATCGGGTGAGCGTCGGTCTTGGTGACTGAGTTGAGTCCGCGGTAATCCACACAGAACCGAAGTTCTGGTGTGGTGCCCGGTGGGGCCGCTTTCGGCACCAACACCATCGGACTAGCCCAAGGGCTACTGGAAGGCTCAATCACCCCCAGTTCTAGCATCTTGGTAACCTCACCCTGGATACTAGCCTTGACCTTATCGGACAGCCGGTAAGACTTGGTTTTTACTGGCGGACTGTCCCCTGTGTCCACATCATGGGTACACAGGTGCGTGATCCCAGGCGTGAGGGAGAACAACGAGGCGTACTGCCCCATGACCTGGCGGCAGTCCCTCTGTTGCTCTGGGGTCAAGGATGGGGCGAGGACCACTCCCTCTACCGAGCCATCCTTCTCATGGGCCGCCAGAAGGTCTGGAAGAGGCTCACTCTCCTCCTCACTTCCATCTGTTATCATCAGGAGAGTGAGCTCTGAACGCTCCTGGTGTGGCTTCAGGCGGTTGACGTGGAACACCCTGTGGGGTTGACGGGGGGTCTTCACATCGACGACGTAAGTGGTCTGGCCTTTCCTTTCCAAGATCTCAAACGGTCCAGTCCACCGGTCCTGGAGGGCGCTAAGCTCTCCTGGCTCCATGAACCACACCTTCTGTCCAGCGTCCAACTCTACTGTCCGAGCGTTCCGGTCATACCATTTCTTCATGACGGCCTGACTAGCCTCTAGGTTGTCCGAGGCTTCCTTCCACAGCTTGGCCACTTGGCTGCGGAATGCCAGCATATAGCTGACCACATCACGGGAAGCTTCGAGGAAGACTTCTCCCACCCCTCCTTGACAAGACTGAGGGGCCCCGAACGGGGTGGCCATAGAGCAGCTCAAAGGGGCTGAAACCGACCCCTTCTGCGGCACCTCTCGGTAGGAGAAGAGCAGACAGGGTAAGAGGACGTCCCACTTCCTTCTCAAGTCCTCGGGTAGGCTCCTGATCATCCCCTTCAAGGTCTTATTGAAACGCTCCACGAGCCCGTTCGTCTGGGGGTGGTAAGGAGTGGAGAACCGGTAGGTCACTCCACACTCCTTCCACATGGCCTGCATTTAGGCCGACATGAAGTTTGTGCCCCTGTCTGACACCACGACCTTGGGGAATCCCACTCGGGTAAAAATCCCCATAAGGGCCCGCGCCACCACCGGTGCAGTGATGGTCCTCAGAGGGATTGCCTCTGGGTACCGGGTGGCGTGGTCCACCAGCACCAAGATGAACCTGTGTCCCGCAGAAGTTGGCGGGTCCAACGGCCCGACAATGTCAATCCCTACCCGCTCAAAAGGGGTACCGACAACTGGGAGAGGTTCTAGAGGGACCTTCACTTTAGTCCCTGTCTTGCCGCTCACCTGGCAAGTGGTGCAGGTCTTGCAGAAAGTGTCAGAAGTGACGCGCATCCTGGGCCAGTAAAAATGTGGGACCAAACGCGCAAACGTCTTGTCCTGGCCCAGGTGTCCTGCTAGTGGTATTTCGTGTGCCAACTCTAGCAGAAAGGCTCGGTAGCATTGGGGGACCACTACGGCCCTTGAGGACCCATGCACCGGAGCCTTAGGCTCACTGTAGAGGAGACCATCCTCCCAGTAGACATGGTAGTTACCAGTCTCTGTTCCAGTTGCTTGGGCTTCGGCCTGCTGCCGCATGCCTTCAAGCGTAGGGCACTCCTTCTGCGCCCGACAAAATTCCTCCCGGGTAGGCCCTCCTTCCACCTGCCACTCTGCAGGGGTCGGCAGGTCCCCCACGGGAACACCATCCACCTCAGCGGACTCCGGGGCCACCTCCGCGGGCTCCCCATCCATCTCACCGGGTGTCTCCTCCTGGACATCTCCTCGTCCAGCAGTGGGCTGGGCCATTATTTCAGGCTCCAACCCGGGCTGAGTTCCTTGCCGGGCAGCCATGGACCGCATGACGACGCAAGTCCATCCTGGTAATCCCAACATCTCAGCATGGGCATTGAACTCTACCTCCCTCCAGGCAGTATGTTCCAAGTCGTTACCCAGCAGACAGTCAACTGGCATGGCAGGGCTCACCGCAACCTTCAACAGGCCTGAGACTCCTCCCCACTCAAAGGGAACTTGGGCCACGGGGTAATGACCCAGGCTATTATCAGCCATAACAACCGGGTGGAATACCTCAGGAATCACCTGCTCTGGGGACACCAGCTGACGTCTCACCATCTTCATGCTGGCACCTGTGTCCCTCAGAGCCTCTACCTCCTCCCCGTTCACCAGGACCCTCTGCCGATACTTGGCAGTGTTCGAGGGTACCTGAACCCGTGGGATGATCTCTCTATCCCCCAGGGAAACTAAGGTCAAGCCTGTCCACTCACCCCCCCTACCTAGGGACAACTCCTCCCCAAGCGCTACACTGGCCACCCCGGGGCTCTTACCTCCTGTGGGGGCTGGGGTTCTCTTGCGACACTGGGGATCCCCCTTGTAGTGTCCAACCTCCCCGCACTCATAGCACCGGACAGTTCTGGGCAGCTGACTCCTGTCAGGGTAAGTGGGTTTCTGGAATCCACATTGGGATGGGGAACCTACCCCTCTCCCAGGCGGTCTATTTTGGGGGCCTTTAAAGAACTCCCTCCTTTTATCTCCCCCCTCTTTCTTCTGGGGGAACCCCTGTCCACTTTCGGGGGGTCCGCCCCGGCTCCCTTGTGGGACACCCGAGTGCTGACCCACGTGTCTGCCTCCTCTGCAAGCTCCCTCGGATTGGTCAGCTTGCGGTCCACCAAGTACTGGCGCAGCTCCGGAAAACATTTCTCTAGGAGGTGCTCTCTCAAGAACAGGTCGTACAGCCCTTTGTAATCATCAATGTTGCTGCCACGCACCCAACCCTCCAATGCCTTCCGGGCATAATCAAAAAAATCCACCCAGTTTTGTGTGTGAAGCTTGTGGCTGTTGCGGAACTTTTGGCGGTACTTCTCTGGGGTGAGGCCAAACTTCTTAAGCATGGCCTCCTTCATGATAGGGTAGTTGGTCTGATCCACCTTATCTAAGGTCAAAAGTGTGTCCCTTACTGGTGGAGGTATGTACCTGTAGAGACCTCCCCCCCAGTAGCTCTCAGGAACCCTATGGGCCACCAACGATACCTCGTACGCCGCCAACCACTTATCGATGTCATCTCCCACACTAAAACTGGTTATCACCTCTCTAGGTAGATAAAACTTGGGCTCCTGTGGAACCCCAGCAGGTACGCTGCCACCATTCAAATTGCCCTGCATCTCCATCTGCAAGGCTCGGAGCTCCAATTCCTTCAGGCTAAGCTCATGCGCAAGCTTCCTTTCTTCCATGGCTAGCCTTGCCTGTTCTCGCTCCCTGTCTATCCTAGCAAGTTCTAACTTCAATTGCCTCTCCTCCCTCCTGTCCTCAAATTCCTCTGTAGACAAACTCCCCCTGACGCACTACTGCCTGCCCTGGAACGTCTTCCTGGCAACACATTCTCGCTAACGTCAATGTGCAGTAGGTCCAGTTCTCCTGGGTCGTCTGCCTCCCTCTGCTCCTCGTCCCCTCTTCCCCCGGGTGGGCCATTACCCATGCCCTCAAAGCTTTCTGAAGCTCCTCTTTCCTGGCGCCTCGCTTGACGGACACCCCCTCTCTAGACAGAACTCCTTGAGCTGTGTCACCGTATACCTTTCTAGGTTGGCCAACTCAAACTCCATCCTGCTAGGTGGGGCCCCAGTCAATTTAGGGAAAGGGTTCTAGACTGTAGGTAGCAGGTCTAACGCAAGAATGTACACAATCAGGCAATCACAAAAGAATTCTTAGCACTTGCATTTAAATAGGTGTCCAATTGCGGCGCACACTGAGTCACTGTAGGGTGCTGCACAAACACCAGTCCTTATCCCACCGCTGAACACCAATGTTGGAAACGGGGTTACCGATTCCGGCACGGTAGCATGGCGCGAGGCGGGAAAGCACCCGAAGGCAATGTGTAAGGCAGTTGTGCAGCACACTCTTACTTTGACTCAGGAATGCGGACGCAATAACGTGACACAACACCAGGCTTGTGTATTTAAAAACAAGATCTTTTATATAAATCAAGGCAGCATCAGATGAGGCAGATTAATTCAGATCAACATTTAGAATCATTGCATTACTCAACTGGTGCGTACTTTCATTAAAGCATCATAGCTCATCAACATTGTAGGCCCCTAAAAGGCCGCAGGGATCATCTCCTAAACGTAGCACCAATAATGATCACAGGGTGCAATAATAAAACAGGGGCCTAAAACATGCAGTTCACCTCATGAATATTCAATTACTTGTAAAGGGCATTTCACGTTACATTTCAAACAGGGCCTGCATTAATCTAGGCGCACCCACATTCAGTACAGTGGGCGTCGCAACTCCAGTACACCTGCAACATAAAACACTTCAACTCTTGGCGGTGTACACTTCAGCTCAATTCAATTAATCACCTTCACACTAGGCAAAGACTTTGCAGTTATAAGCATATGCATCAGGCCTAGACAGTAATTACAGCAGGCGTAACGATGAGACTGGTGAACAACTTAGGGAACCCCTCAACATGTCCTTTACTCTGGGACCTTCCTGTAACTGAGGACTTCTGTGTCTCTCAGGGGTTAATTTAGGCCAGGCCCACTCCTCTCCGGGGCCTCGCCTCGGGGGTATAATGCTTGACGACTTCCCCCTTGTTATCAATCGGGTAATGGTGGCCCCCGGCCCCCAGTGGCGTTCTTGCGTGCCCTAGGGGCCTCCCGGGCTCACCTGCAGTGTGTACGTTGGTCGCTCTTCAGCGCGACTGACTCCGTTCTGGGCCGGCCCGTGTTTTGCAGGGCGGGGCCCGGACTGGGGTCCTCGGCCTTCCGGCCGGTATTGCGGGTCGTTGGGGCGATTGCGGGGAAGGGAGCGGGAGCCGGCAGTCCTCTCCGGCCAGCTTCCCGTCTCCCTCTGGTGATTCGGAGCTCTTCTCCGGCCTCCGTCGGCGCTGGGGGCGTGGCGGGAGCCGGCGCCCAATCGTTGCGCGGCCTTCCCGGGGGCGCGGCCGATGACGCGGTCGGCGTCCCCGGTCTCCTGGCAACGGCGTCGGTGGGGCCTGGAGGCCTCGTTCTTCTCGCTAGGCCTCAGTTTCTTCACGCGAGCCCCTGGGCCGCAGCGGTGATCTTTGGGCCGCGACTTCGTCGGTGGGGCTCCTGGGCCCGGCGGTGACCCTTGGGGCTAATCCTTAGGCTTCGGTGAGGGCGCGGACGGCGCACCTCACCACCACGGCCTCGGAGAGGCCTCGCTCGCCTCCACAGCTCCCCACATGCGGCGGCGGCAGCAACGGCAGATTCTAGCCACGAGGTCAGTGGCTTAAGAGTGATTCCTCCCACGTGGAGGTGCGGCGCGGTGTGCGCTGGCTGGCAGGGGCTGACTTGAAAGGGTTCTTGGGGACAGCCCAGCAGCAGGCAGGATTAGATAGGGGGTGAAGGTCTAGCGCTTCAGGGCACGGCGCTTTACCTGGTGATCCCCAGTTTGGCAGTTCAGGCTTCTGGCCTTGCTGGTCGGTCAGGCCTTACAAATTAAGGCTTCTTGCGGCTGTTCTTGGTTGGTTGCTTCTTGGGGGTTTCTTCTTAGGAAGGGGGGAATGAGTTGGTGGTTCTGGGAGTGCGGGATGATACTTCCCAGCACGCTGAAGGTGGTTCCCTGGGTCCCCTCACGCTGGGCAAGGTCAGTGGGTGGTGGGCGTTCCTCAGCCAACTTACTACAGCAGTGCCTAAGCCTTGTCAGCAGCAGTAGTGTAGGTCTCCCCTAGGCCCTAAAGCCTGTACTCCGGCAGAGGTTCTCCCAGGATCAGTGGTGCCCCAACTGACTAAAAGATTTCCTCCAAACCTCTTATACCCCTAGGTCAGGTGACCCTCCTAAAGGCGGCAAAACATAACTCCTCCGACAGCCCGGAAGGTTCTGGAACCTTCCACCATGTCTGGCTATGTGGCCCAGAGGCGGGGACGGGATGGATACTGTATCCCTATGTCCCAGCCTGACCCTGGCGACTAGTGTGTGTATGTGTGCAAGGCCACTCTGCAGTAGCAGGGGCCTGTGGCAGCCATCTTGAGTGAGAGAGCACCTGCACCTCAGCACTGATTAGCAGTGGTAAGGCGCCCGGAGACCTAGGTCCAGTAAAAATACGGTGGCAAAAATGAGGTGCAAAAGGGAAAAAACAGGGCAAGACCACCCTAGGGCTAACAGGTCTAACAGAAACCATATGTGGACAGGGCAGACATGGGCTTGCTCATGGCTACTGATGAGGGACAGGAGGAAGAGAGTGACCCACTCCCTGACCATCTCTCACAGAACCCTGATGATGGGTCAGTGGATGGTGTAGCCTTGGCAGGCAGCCTCACTGCCCAACAGCAAACTGATTGCAGGCAGGTGCTCAATCAGTTCAGGCACATATTCTCTCTGACTCCAAGTCAGACCACCTGGTGCACTCATGAAGTGGACACTGGGGACAGTCTGCCTATTAAAAATAAGATTTTTAGGCAACCTGACCATGTCAGGGACTGTATCAGGACAGAAGTCCAGAAGATGTTGGATTTGGGAGTTATTGAACCCTCAGATAGCCCTTGGGCTAGTCCAGTGGTCCTTGTGCCAAAACCTCACACCAGTGGTGGGAAAAGAGAGATGAGGTTTAGTGTGGACTACAGGGGTCTCAATGCAGTCACTAGGACTGATGCCCATCCAATACCCAGGGCAGATGAGCTAATAGACACTTTGGCATCAGCCAAGTATCTAAGCACATTTGACCTAACAGCTGGCTACTGGCAGATCAGACTAGCTGATGATGCAAAGCCAAAAACAGCATTCTCAACCCCTAGTGGGCATTATCAATTTGTGGTAATGCCCTTTGGTTTGAAGAATGCACCTGCCACTTTTCAGAGGTTGGTGAATACAGTCCTTACAGGTCTGGAAGCCTATAGTGCAGCATATCTAGATGATATTGCTGTCTTTAGCTCCACCTGGGAGGATCACCTGGTCCACCTCAGAAATGTTTTACAGGCCCTGCAGAAAGCAGGCCTGACTATCAAGGCCACCAAGTGCCAGATAGGGCAGAGTCAGGTTGTGTACCTGGGCCACCTTGTGGGTGGAGGCCAGGTTCAACCCTTGCAGAGCAAGATCCAGGCCATCATGGACTGGACTGCTCCAACTACCCAGACTCAGGTGAGAGCCTTTTTAGGCCTGACTGGGTACTATAGGAGATTTGTCAAGGGGTATGGATCAATAGTAACACCCCTGAATGACTTAACTTCCAAGAAAATGCCCAAAAAGGTTCAGTGGACAGTTAGCTGTCAAAAGGCATTTGATGACCTAAAGCAGGCCATGTGCACTGCTCCCATTCTCCAGAGTCCTGATTACTCCAAGAAGTTCATTGTCCAAACAGATGCATCTGAATTGGGGGTAGGGGATGTACTGTCACAATTGAATGATGAAGGTCAGGATCAGCCAGTAGCTTATGAAGGCTGACCCCTAGAGAGAAACGTTGGTCAGCCGTAGAGAGGGAGGCCTTTGCTGTGGTTTGGGCTCTGAAGAAGCTGAGGCCATACTTATTTGGCACTCACTTCCTTGTTCAAACAGACCACAAGCCCCTCTTATGGCTAAAACAGAGGTTAAAGACAACCTTTATTGAAAGCTATCCTAGTGGTAGCTATGGAGAGCAGCCTTCAGGCTAAGTCTTGAAGGAATGTAAAGCAGCTTGTTTTACCAGTCTATAACCTCTTGAGTGACCAAATGAAAGAGGACCACACCAGGTATATATTTAAAATATATGTATTTAGTCTTAAACACACCCTTCTAGTCTCTTTATGAGGCTAGAGTTCGAAGTACATACGTTACAAGTCAGTAATCAACAGTAATAGCACAAATACACGTTTGAGCCCTAGGGGCGTACCAAACCATATACCAATAAAGTGGAATAACCACGACTGAGCTAGACACAGGGCCTAGAGCCTGTACAAGTGCTTGGCCCTCAAGGAACCACCCAAGGTAGTGACACAGGGGACCCACGGGGGACGCGTGCAGTGGGAGAACACAGCCGCGAGCTGCAGTTGACTTCTATGGGGAATGTCGCGGTTGGAGTTTTAAAGAAAAAGGACACTTAGAGGAGGACTTGGAGCAAACCCCTTTAGAACTGGGTTGGTCTAGAGTCTATACCCACGGGAGCACCGGAGTACTCGAGTTACCTCACCCAGGGGAGCCGGGTGCATAGGTGTCTTTCGGGGTCGGGTTTCGTCGTCGTTTTCTATGGCGATCTGCTGCAAAGTGCTGCTGGCGGCAAAGTCGAAAGTGTTCGGGTGGATCCAAAGGTGGATCGAAGATCTGAAGAACCTGAAAGCAGAGGGGACAGAGTCTGGGTCACTAGCCAGTGACCAGGAAGGCGAGGAGCAGATGCCCACCGATGTTGAGTGCTTCAGGTAGGTTGACGGTCGTCTTGACTCTTCAACGACGAGGTCCAGGAGGCGTCGATGACAACCAGGAGCTGGATTCGAGCTGTTCCATGACGTCTGTCGATTGCAGGGGTGTCGGCGACCAGATTGGACCCAACAAGCCTTGGCAACGGCAAGTCTTGGAGAAACAAAGAAAGGACGGTGATGCAGACCAGCAAGGTCTGGGGGACTCACCCAGCAAGGGTAAGTCAGGGCACGTCTGGAGCAACCAGGGAAGCCCAAGCAGAAGAAGATTGGCCTTCGGGAGGGCCCACTAGCCAACGGACTAGCGACCACAAAGGAGCCTCGAGTGGACACACTTGGAGCTGGCTTACCGGACACTCGTGGAGTGGAGGCCAGTGATCTTCAGTGAAATCGGTGCTGGAGGCCAGGGCTACTCGGAGCCCAAAGCACAACTTCGTGGGAGACCAGGAAGAGGATGCACTTGCAAATGTTCTTGGTGCCCAGGGGTCACGGTTCCACGCTACCCACGATAGCCACGGGCCTCAGCTTCACTGGGGACTCAGGGTAGCCTCGGTGAAGTCTGGAAATCTACCTCTGGTGTTGCAAAGACTTCGGCGTCCAGCGGGAGCTTCAGCGATGCAGACCGGACAATTGCTTCTTAGGTGCCTGCCAAGCAGGGGAGTCACTCCTTGACCCCAAGGGAGATTCTTCAGTCCTGTAATCTTAAAGTAGAGCGTCGAAGGTCCAGGATTCAGTGTCAGAGTTTCGTCCAGGGTAATCTAAAGTCTTAAGGACTGGGGTCCCATACTTATACCAAGTTAGGGGGTTGGACATACTCTGGGGACCCACCAATGGGAGGGTCAGGGAAGAGGGGTGGTTACACCCATTCCCTTTGTCCAGTTTCGCGCCAGAGCAGGGGCTGGAAGCCCCTGAACCGGTTTGAACTGGGGTATGCACAGGGACACCAAATGTGCCCCCAGTGCTGGACTTCAAAGCACTTTGAGAGTGCACCCACCCAGCCCCAATACACATCAGCCTGTCTGGGAGGTGGTTACACCTCCCTGCAACAGGAAACCTATTGTCCAGGCCTCCCGTGCCGGAGTTTCGGTCGGCAGCAGGAGGCCAGACTCGTGTCTGTGGCTGCAGCATCCATTTTGTGATGCCAGGGCTCTGTAAAGTTAATACTGGGTATGCCGGTTGGCACATGTCTCTCCCTCTAGAAGGGTGGAATGCTACCCCCGCCGCCAGAACTGGCGGGGGGGTAGTATTCCAAGATGTTTGACACCAAACACAACATGTTTCCGTGCAGCTATCCCAAAGTTAGCATTTAACGCGAGGTTATAATGCACTTAAGAGTATATGGTCAGGCTGCACTGCAAACAGCATCAGAGGAGGTACTCCGAATGCTGCAGAGGGGCTCTGCTCATGCAGGGGCACCCTCTCACATAAAAACCAAGCCCTCTGCCTTCAGGATTGTCAAGGCCTGCCATAGGAGGGACTTATAGGTTTATATGTGTGTGCAATGGTAGTGATATAGGTAGCCTATACCACTGTAAGGGGTGCATGCACCACCTTACCCAGGCTGCAGTAGCAGACCTGTGGTGTCATTTTGGAGGGCCTTCCAGGGGTGGCACAATACATGCTTCAGCCCCTGGTAGGCCCCTGGGGGACCTATGCCCTGGGTACATAGTATACCATATACTAGGGACTTATAAGGGCACCCCAGAATCCAATCAGAGAAGTACCTAAGGTACTTGGAACCCATTTAGAGAGGAAGCAGCTAGGCTGGGGACCTGAATAGCAGGGCCCCAGCCAGACTAAAGTCAGAATACAGTGAAGCATCAGCAAAAAGTGGGGGTACCCATAAGAGGCAGATCCTACTCTCCTACACTTGGGGCAGATTTTGCAGCAGTGCTTTATTATCGACCCCTGTAACAAAAGCAGCAGCGGTGCTTCACACTAGCACCAATCGCTCCAAAACTGGACCCATCCTTCCAGCCCACCGGGAAAGCGCCTGATGCCTGCCACTGCCAGTCCGGCCCTGCCAATAGGCTCCGTATGGTAGGGCCAGTCCGACTCAATTGCCAAGGCTGGTTTGTGTTCCCAGTCCGGCCCTGACTGTAAACAATTTTAAGAACTGCCATCAATATAAAAATTCTGAGCGTCTAGGGTCCCAGATAAATGAAAGACTTAATTGAGCTGCAAAAAATTGTGTTTTGGTGCCTTTTGATAGGCTCAGCACATAACCCGCTTAGACCTCTAATGTTATTAGCTATCACTTAAGTTGCATCTTTGGATGTGGCGGTGTCCTTTCATCAGAAGTCCTGAAAACCCAGGTCCACAGCTTGCACAACTGTGGCTCTATGGGGTAATGAACTCAATCAAAAATTATAGATTCTTGACAAGAGGAAATGGTGATGGGAGCAGTGCAGAGATGAGAAATTGAGATTAATCAGAGGAGAGTGTGAGGACAGAAAACATGACAAGGGAAAAAAAGAAGGATTACAAAAAAGAATGGTATACAACGAGGTGGATGTAATAAGAGTAAAGTAGTGAGAAGGGAAGAGAAGAATTATGACAGAAGCACTGGTTAGAGCGGAGCAGCAGAGTGAGGTGTCATAAAGTAGAGAATGTGATGAACATGGTGTTAGAGGTGTATGAATGAGGATAGAGCCCGAGAACGAGGAGTGAAGTGTGTGATGGGAATAAGGTGACTGATGGATCTGAGCTGAGAAAGGGACGAGAGGTGAGTAGAGAGAGGTGGTGGAAGAGACTGGTAAAGGATTAGGGTGATGAGCATTAAAGGTGATCAGAGAGGAGCGTTATGAGCAAATGCTAAATTGTGTGTTGGGCAGAGAAGGAGTGTTAGGAGAGTGGTAGCACAGAAGGCAGCAGGGACTGATGGGTGGGAGGTGTAGGAGAGTAGGATCTGCTTCACATGGGTACCCCCACTTTTTGCTGATGCTTCACTGTTTTTCGACCTTAGTCTGGCTGGGGCCCTGCTAATCAGAACCCCAGCCTAGCTGCTTCCTCTCTAAAATGGTTTCCATGTACCTTAGGTACATCTCTGATTGGAATCTGGAGTGCCCTTATAAGTCCCTAGTATATGGTATACTATGTACCCAGGGCATAGGTACCCCAGAGGCCTACCAGGGGCTGCAGCTTGTATTATGCCACCCCTGGAAGGCCAGCCAAAATGACACCACAGGTCTGCTACTGCAGCCTGGGTAAGGTGGTGCATGCACCCCTTACTGTGATATGGGCTACCTATATCACTACCTATATACACACATATAAACCTATAAGTCACTCCTATGGCAGGCCTTATCAATCCTGAAGGCAGAGTGCTTGGTTCTTATGTGAGAGGGTGCCCCGGCATGAGCAGAGCCCCTCTGCAGCGTTCGGAGACCCTTCTCTGATGCTGTTTGTAGTGCAGCCTGACCATATACTCTTAAGTGCATTATAACCTTGCGTTAAATGCTAACTTTGGGATGGCTGCACGGAAACATGTCGTGTTTGGTGTCAAACATCTTGGAATACTACCCCCCGCCAGTTCTGGTGGGGGGTAGCATTCCACCCTTCTAGAGGGAGAGACATGTACACACCGGCCTACCCGGTAACTTCTTTACAGAGCCCTGGCATCACAAAATGGATACCACTGCCACAGACACGGGTCTGGCCTCCTGCTGCTGACTGAAACTCCGGCAGGGGAGGCCTGGACAATAGGTTTCCTGTCCAAGGGAGGTGTAACCACCTCCCCAGACAGGATAATGTGTATTGGGGCTGGGCGGGAGCACTCTCTGGTGCTTTGAAGTCCTGCACTGGGGGCTCATTTGGTGTCCCTGTGCATACCCCAGTTCAAACCAGTTCATGGGCTTCCAGCCCCTGCTCTGGCGTGAAACTGGACAAAGGGAATGGGTGTAACCACCCCTCTTCCCTGACCCTCCCATAGGTGGGTCCCCAGAGTATGTCCAACCCCCTAACTTAGTATAAGTATGGGACCCCAGTCCTTAGGACTTTAGATTACCCTGGACGAAACTCTGACACTGAATCCTGGACCTTCGACGCTCTACTTCAAGATTAGAGGACTGAAGAATCTCCCTTGGGGTCAAGGAGTGACTCCCTGCTTGGCAGGCACCTAAGAAGCAATTGTCCGGTCTGCATCGCTGAAGCTCCCGCCGGACGCCGAAGTCTTTGCAACACCAGAGGTAGATTTCCAGACTTCCCGAGGCTGCCCTGAGTCCCCAGCGAAGCTGAGGCCCGTAGCTGTCGTGGGTAACGTGGAACCGTGACCCCTGGACACCGAGAACTTTTGCAAGTGCATCCTCTTCCTGGTCTCCCACGAGGTTGTGCTTTGGGCTCCAAGTAGCCCTTACCTCCAGCACCGACTGCATCGAAGATCACTGGCCTCCACTCCACGAGTGTCCCGTGAGCCAGCTCCAAGTGCGTCCACTTGAGGCTCCTTTGCGGTTGCTAGTCCATTGGCTAGTGGGCCCTCCCGAAGGCAACTCTTCTTCTGCTTGGGCTTTCCTGGTTGCTCCAGATGTGCCCTGACTTACCCTCGCTGGGTGAGTCCCTCAGACCTTGCTGGACTGCATCAACGTCCTTTCTTTGTTTCCCCATGGCTTGCCGTTGCCAAGGCTTGTTGGGTCCAATCCGGTCGCCGACACCGCAGCAATCGACAGACGTCGTGGGACAGCTCGAATCCAGCTCCTGGTCATCGTCGATGCCTCCTGGACCTCGTGGCTGAAGAGTCAAGACGACCGTCAACCTACCTGAAGCACCCGGCAGCGGTGGGCATCTGCTCAACGCCTTCCTGGTCACTGGCTAGTGACCCAGACTCTGACCCCTCTGCTTTCAGGTTCTTCAGATCTTCGATCCACCCTTGGATCCACCCGGACACTTTCGACTTGGCCGCCAGCAGCCTGCTGCAGCAGATCGCCATTGAAAACGACGACGAAACCCGACGACAAAAGACACCTATGCACCCGGCTTCCTGGGTGAGGTAACTCGAGTACTCCGGTGCTCCCGTGGGTATTGACTCTAGAACTGCCTAGTTCTAAAGGGATTTGCTCCAAGTCCTCCTCTAAGTGTCCTTTCCTTTTAAAATTCCAACCGCGACTTTCCCCATAGAAGTTAACGGTGGCTCGCGGCTGTGTTCTCACACTGCACGCGTCCCCCGTGGGTCCCCTGTGTCACTACCTTGGGTGGTTCCCTGTGGTCCAAGCACTTCTACAGGCTCTAGGCCTTGTGTCTAGCTCAGTCGTGGTTCTTATACCACTTTATTGGCATATGGTTTGGTACGCCCCTAGGGCTCAAACGTGTATTTGTGCTATTACTGTTGTTAACTGACTTGTAACGTATGTACTTCGAACTCTAGCCTCATAAAGAGACTAGAGGGGTGTGTTTAAGACTAAATACATATATTTTATATATATACCTGGTGTGGTCCTCTTTCATTTGGTCACTCAAGAGATTATAGACTGGTAAAACAAGCTGCTTTACATTCCTTCAAGACTTAGCCTGAAGGCTGCTCTCCATAGCTACCACTAGGATAGCTTTCAATAAAGGTTGTCTTTAACCTATCTCCAATAAGGGGTTGTTTGTACTGGTGCAAGGTGCCCACTATAATTAGTGGACAGCATATACCAGGCCAACTTCTCACATTGGTGTGCAGCGTGTGGGATTCCAGCTTACAGTAAGTTCTACTGAACTTAGAGTTGTGTGTTAAGGGCTAGCACACCCTTTCTACAACTCAAGAGAGTTTAGTAGGCCACACTAGAGTAGGTAGTGCATACACCACACCTCACTAGTAATGTCTTCAAGGCCAGGAACCAGTGGGCTTCTTCCCTCCAAGTATGATGATCTCCCATTCTAGGAATTGAGAGCATTGTGCAATACTAGGAAGCTGAAGACAGGCAAAAGGGCCAGCACCCAACAACTCAGACAGGTACTTCTGTCAGATGATCTCAGAGGACCCCCTGGGTCTGAAGGGGTAGGCAGAGAGGGTGGGGCAGAAAATGAGGAAGGGGTCAGAGGGGAAGAAACCCAGGACCCCCCCTCTGAAACTGGCCAGGAAGGTGACAATGACCTTGACCTGGAAAACCCAGCTATTCCTGTGGAGGAAGAGGAGGATCAGAATGACCTCCCCTTTGTCCCACCAGGAAGAGTTGTGAGTGTGCCTAGAAGGTCCAGATATCCTTCACAGGAGTCTAACCATTCTGACACTTCAATAGGGACCTCTGTTTCCTCTCATAGGAGGGAATCCTCCAGTGAGAGGAAAGAGAGACTGCTCAAGTATGGAGAAGTTCAGTTGAGACTCAGAAGAGAGCAGTTGGATATAGACAGGGAGTCCCTAGAGCTTGAAAGGCAAAGAAAAAGTTGGGACTAGAGTCCCATGGTGGCAGCCATTTCCCCAGAGATAGGGAAAGGTCTTATGACCATAGAAACCTGAGCAAGATTGTCCCTCCCTACCAGAGTGGGGATGACATCCACAAATGGATTTCTGCACTGGAGAGGGCCTGTAAAGTACAGAGGGTCCCTCAGGAGCAGTGGGCAGCAATCTTGTGGCTCTCCTTTGCAGACAAAGGTAGAGATAAGCTCCTCTCTGTTAGAGAAGAGGATGCTGATAATTATCCAGTCTTAAAAAGTGCATTGATTGATGGGTTTGGCCTAACCACTGAACAATACAGGTTAAAGTTCAGAGATACCCAAAAGGCACAGAATCAAGACTGGGTGGACTTTGTTGATTGTTCTGCTAAGGCTCTGGAAGGTTGGTTAGTGGGCAGTAAGGTATGTGACTTCAAAGGATTGTACAATCTTATCATGAGGGATCAGATTCTTAATAACTGAAAAAATCAGCTGTTGCATCAGTACCTGGTGGACTCTGATCTGACCTCTCCCCAAGAATTGGGAAAGAAGGCAGACAAATGGGTCAGAACCAGGGTGAGGCAGAAGGTACAGAACCAAGGTGGTGACCCAAAGAAGCAAGATTCTAAGAACTCTGACAAGGGTGGGGAGAAGGGTAAAGACCAAAGGTCTTCACAAGGCCCCCAAAAATCTTCTTCAGGTGGGGATTCACAGTCTAACAAAGGGAAAGGCCAAAAGAAACCATGGTGCAAAGTCTGTAAGCAAAAGACACACTGGACCAGTGATTGCACCAAGTCCAAAGACTCTGTTCCAGCCCCCACCAATGCCCCTAAGGCACCTGTTCCCCCTAGTGCAGTTACAATTGGTGGTGGGAGTACACAAGCCAAGGGTTTAGTAGGGTTGACCCTGGGTACTGAGATGAGCTCTGGCCTAGTCAGAGAACTCACTCAGGCTGCCTAGTCTGTGATGGAGGAATGGATGTGACCTCCTCTGTAAGTCCCAGTAATCTGGGCAAGTACAGGCAACAGCCATTAATAAATGGAAAAGAGGCTTTGGCATTTAGGGACACAGGAGCAAGTGTCACCATGGTGACACAAGATCTTGTGGATCCTGGGCAGATTATACTTGGTGAAATGTACCAAGTGACCAATGCTAGCAATGTCAGAACAGACCATACTCTGGCAGTTGTTAACTTCTCCTGGGGAGGGGTAACTGGCCTTAAGAAGGTTGTGGTAAGTGCAGACCTACCAGTTGAATGCTTGCTTGGCAATGATCTAGAAATTTCAGCATGGGCAGAAGTGGAGCTCAGGACCCATGCAGAAATGCTGGGCATCCCTGCAGATGTGTTTGCTGTGACCAGGTCACAGAGCAAAATGCCTAACACTGAACAGGCCTTGGATCCTGGAACAATGGACCAAGTGCCATCCAAGGACCAAGTGCCATCCAAGGAACCTTGGTTGGCTCAGCCCCAATGCTACTCAACTCCACACTCAGGTCAGAAGCGCGCCGCACCTATACCAGTCAGGAGCTGTTACAGATAAAGAATGAGCAAGTTAGCTGTCTTATTAGGCACACTACATGCCCGACAATCATGGATATAGAGGGACCCTTTGCTTGTCGTTCTTGTAGATTCCACAGCATTAACTACATAGATTCCCCTCGTACCCCCCTTAACATCGATGGATGGAACGGTTTTCTAGCTAATGTTAGATCACTACCTAAACATGCTACCAACATTTGGGATCTTCTCTCTTCCACTCGCCCACACCTAGGGTTTCTGACAGAAACCTGGACTAAATCCAACTCTAATCCTGCAATAGCGGTGGCCCTTCCGGAGGGTTACCATATACAAAAACAGGACAGACCACGCAAAATGGGAGGTGGCATAGCCATTGTTTACAAAGATCCCATCAAAGTCTCTATTCTAGACCAAATCTGTAATGATACACAGGAAACACTTGTTTTTAGAATTGACCTACACTCACAATTAATTTGGAAGGGAGCCTTTGTCTATCGCCCACCAGGACCTCTTTCCAATTTTACCCCACAACTAATGGAACTCATATCTCCTCACGTTATTTCAGCCAGGAATTTTGTATTACTCGGTGATTTTAACGTACACAGTGAAAATCCCACTAATCAAGAGGCGGCCTCATTTCTGGCAGATTTGTCCTCACTCAATCTTAATAAAATTAACAGCGATCCTACGCATCGAGCAGGACATACGCTAGATTTAATTTTAACAAACTCTCCCAACATTACTTGTGGGGCAACCTGCCCCCTGATCTGGACGGATCACTCAATGATAGAGTTTAGCATTAGTGGCCCCAAGGAACTCTCTGCTCCTAAATTACTCACCAAAAAGAGTTATAGACAATGGCATAAAATTACGCCTACACAGTTTCAAGATACTTTTATCCCTCCACGGATCTCGAAATCTGACAGTACAGTGCAGCAGTTAGCCTCCTTCAATACCAGTTTAATGTTCACCATTGACCACCTAGCCCCTTTGAAACTATGCCCTACTATTAATAAGCGCCAGCAGGCAGCTTGGTACTCGGTCTCCTTACGGACTGAAAAAAGTCAATGTAAGAAACTTGAACGCAGATGGCGCCACTCTCAAAACCCACAGGATAAAGACCGATTCAAACAAGCCATAAACCAGTACCATAAAAACCTAAAAACGCCCGCAAGACTCACATTGCATCCCAACTTGAACAAGAAAGTAATGCTCCGAGAAAGCTCTATCAGATCCTACAAACCTTTATTAACCCTAAGGCTTGTGACGCTGAAGCTGCCCCTTCCCAAGTTTTGTGTGACAATATAGCTATCTATCTTACTCAGAAAATTGATTTAATCTATGATAAAATCATGACAGCTAAGGACTTACAAATAGGCCCCAAGACTGACCCCCTTCCAACTACTCCTAATGATGCTTCTCTGGAGAATTACCCGATACTTACTCCGGAGGAGACAGAGGCCCTCCTTAAGTCGGTTAAATCGGGATCCCCACTAGATCTTATCCCGGCTAGAGTTGCCATGACTCTATTTAAAGAATTAGCCGAACCTATCTGCTCGATCCTGAATAGTTCCATGAAGGAAGGCATTCTCCCCCAGAATGGAAAGCTGCACAAATTCTCCCTATCAAGAAAAACTCTAAAATCTCCACGGAGGATGTTTCAAACTATCGCCCCATCTCGCTGCTTCCTTTACTGAGTAAGCTCCTAGAAAAGCACATTAATAAGCATCTGTCCAATTTTTAGAATCTTCCAACTGTCTGGACCCCTCTCAGTCTGGTTTCAGACCCAGGCACAGTCACGGAGACTGCATTGGTGGAAGTTACAGACAACATAAGAGCGCAGCTCGACGGTGGCCGGGCAGTACTTTTGGTGCTGCTTGACCTGTCCGCTGCGTTCGATACCATCTCCCACCAAATCTTAATGGGAAGATTAGAGGGCACAGGCCTCAAAGGGAATGCCCTGAAATGGATTGGGAACTTCCTGTCCGAAAGAACACAGACCGTTCATCTGGGCCCTTTCCGCTCACAGACTACCAAGGTGACTAAGGGAGTACCACAGGGCTCCTGTCTGAGTCCTACTCTCTTCAATATTTACGTCTCCCCTTTGGCAGGACTATTGAGAAAGTTAGGATTTAGTCCCATATCCTACGCCGACGATACCCAACTCCTCCTCTCCTTCGACAAAACAAGTTCAGATACTCAGGCTATTTTTGCAGAGGGCATGAAATCTATCGCGGAATGGATGAAGGATAACTTCCTCCAAATGAATACAGGAAAGTCAGAGATAATGTTGTTTGGAGAAGCAACAGTTAGATGGTCCCCAAGTTGGTGGCCGGAGATTCTGGGTTCCGCCCCCAATCCAAAATTGATAGTAAAAAACCTGGGGGTCAAAATAGACCAGAAACTGACACTGGGGGAACACAATTCCACAACAGTGGGAGTCTGTTTTCATAATCTCAGCCTTCTTAGGAGAGTCTTCCCCTTTCTACCACTGTCAACCCGGAAGACCTTGGTACAGGCTCTGGTGCTGAGCCGTCTGGATTACTGCAATGCTCTGCTGATTGCAGCTAACGAAAACTCCCTGAACAAACTGCAGATAGTCCAGAACGCGGCGGCCCGTTTGGTGGCTAACGCTCCCCCAGAACTGAATCTCTCCCCCTCCTTAGGGAATTACACTGGCTCCCAGTGCGGAAGAGGGTTAAATTTAAGATTTGCTGTATGGCCTTTAAATCTTTAAACAACTTAGGCCCCAGTTATCTAAAGGACAAATTAGTCAGGTACCTGCCCTCCAGATCTCTCCGCTCCGAATCTAAAGCCCTGCTCCTTGTCCCCCGCTTCCATAGAGCGCGACAGGGCGGTAAAGCCTTCTACTACTTGGCCCCACGCTACTGGAATCAACTCCCTATCCATTTACGACTATGCACGGACTATCTTAAGTTCAGAAAATTGTTAAAGTCGACTCTATTCTAATTTAGCATCCCCTTGGAGTTCTATAGCAGTTCAAGCGCGGAGATACCCTGATGGGGTGATTCGGGCGCTTTATAAATAAATAAAAATAAATAAAAAATAAAAAACAAGAGGAGGAGTAGTAGGGTAAAGGCAGTGCCTTTCCCCTTGGCTCAGAAGGAAGATCAGTCTCTTCAGGGAGATGATCTCAGTCCTGAGGAGGAACTGTCCCAGAGGAGCTTGAGCCTGATCAGGTTGAGTTCTTAGGGACAGGGGGCCCTTCCAGGGCAGATCTGAGCCAGGAGCAGCAGAGCTGCCCCTCTCTTGAACCCCTCAGACAGCAAGCTGCTGCTGAGGCTGCTGGGAAAGCTAGTGGTCCCCATACAGTGTATTGGGATGATGGACTCTTGTACTCAGAGTGTAGAGACCCCAAGCCTGGTGCCACCAGGAGGTTGGTTATACCTCTGAAGTTCAGGGGCTTCCTATTGACCCTAACCCATGACATTCCTTTAGCAGGTCACCTGGGCCAGAACAAGACTTGGGACAGAATTGTCCCTCACTTTCACTGGCCCCACATGTCTGAAGACACCAAGGAGTTTTGTCGCTCCTGTGTAACCTGCCAGGCCAGTGGCAAGGCAGGTGGCACTACAAAGGCCCCCTGATACCACTACCTGTGGTGGGGTTCCCTTTGAAAGGGTGGGGATTGACATTGTTGGTCCCATGGATCCCCAAACAGCATCTGGGCACAGGTTTATCCTGGTGGTGGTGGACCATGCCACCAGGTACCCAGAGGCTATTCCCCTTAGGACCACTACAGCACCTGTGGTGGCAAGAGCCCTCCTGGGAATTTTCTCAAGAGTGGGCTTCCCTAAGGAGGTTGTATCAGACAGGGGTGCCAACTTTATGTCTGGATACTTGAAAGCAATGAGGAAGGAGTGTGGAGTGACTTACAAGTTCACCACACCCTATCACCCACAATGCAATGGTTTAGTTGAGAGATTCAACAAAACCTTGAAGGGCATGATTAAAGGGCTCCCAGAGAAGCTTAGGCGAAGATGGGACATACTCTTGCCCTGCCTTTTATTTGCATACAGGGAGGTGCCTCAAAAGGGGGTTGGCTACAGCCCTTTTGAACTTTTGTTCGGTCACCCTGTCAGGGGTCCATTGTGCCTGGTGAAGGAAGGATGGGAGTTGCCTCTCAAGCCCCCAAAGCAGGACATAGTGGACTATGTACTTGGTCTCCGCTCCAGGATGGCTGAGTACATGAAAAAGGCAACTAAAAACCTTGAGGCTAGCCAGGAACTCCAAAAAGCCTGGCATGACCAAAAGGCTGTACTGACTGTTTACCAGCCAGGACAGAAGGTATGGGTGTTGGAGCCAGTGGCCCCAGCAGCTCTCCAAGACAAATGGAGTGGACCCCATACCATTGTTGAACAGAAGGGTGAGGTTACCTATTTAGTAGACATAGGAACACCCAGGAGTCCCCACAGGGTTCTCGATGTCAACAGATTGAAACCATATGTGGACAGGGCAGACATGGGCTTGCTCATGGCTACTGATGAGGGACAGGAGGAAGAGAGTGACCCACTCCCTGACCTGCTCTCACAGAACCCTGATGATTGGTCAGTGGATGGTGTAGCCTTGGCAGGCAGCCTCACTGCCCAGCAGCAAACTGATTGCAGACAGGTGCTCAATCAGTTCAGGCATATATTCTCTCTGACACCAAGACAGACCACCTGGTGCACTCATGAAGTGGACACTGGGGACAGTCTGCCTAGTAAAAATAAGATTTATAGGCAACCTGACCATGTCAGGGACTGTATCAGGACAGAAGTCCAGAAGATGTTGGATTTGGGAGTTATTGAACCCTCAGATAGCCCTTGGGCTAGTCCAGTGGTCCTTGTGCCAAAACCTCACACCAGTGGTGGGAAAAGAGAGATGAGGTTTTGTGTGGACTACAGGGGTCTCAATGCAGTCACTAGGACTGATGCCCATCCAATACCCAGGGCAGATGAGCTAATAGACACTTTGGCATCAGCCAAGTATCTAAGCACATTTGACCTAACAGCTGGCTACTGGCAGATCAGGCTAGCTGATGATGCAAAGCCAAAAACAGCATTCTCAACCCCTAGTGGGCATTATCAATTTGTGGTAATGCCCTTTGGATTGAAGAATGCACCTGCCACTTTTCAGAGGTTGGTGTATACAGTCCTTACAGATCTGGAAGCCTATAGGGCAGCATATCTAGATGATATTGCTGTCTTTAGCTCCACCTGGGAGGATCACCTGGTCCACCTCAGAAATGTTTTGCAGGCCCTGCAGAAAGCAGGCCTAACTATCAAGGCCACAAAGTGCCAGATAGGGCAGAGTCAGGTTGTGTACCTGGGCCACCTTGTGGGTGGAGGCCAGGTTCAACCATTACAGAGCAAGATCCAGACCATCATGGACTGGACTGCTCCACTACCCCGACTCAGGTGAGATCCTTTTTAGGCCTGACTGGGTACTATAGGAGATTTGTCAAGGGGTATGGATCAATAGTGACACCCCTGAATGACTTAACTTCCAAAAAAATGCCCAAAAAGGTTCAGTGGACAGTTAGCTGTCAACAGGCATTTGATGACCTGAAGCAGGCCATGTGCACTGCTCCCATTCTACAGAGTCCTGATTACTCCAAGAAGTTCATTGTCCAAACAGATGCATCTGAATTGGGGGTAGGGGCTGTACTGTCACAATTGAATGATGAAGGTCAGGATCAGCCAGTAGCTTTTATTAGCAGAAGGCTGACCCCTGGAGAGAAACGTTGGTCAGCCATTGAGAGGGAGGACTTTGCTGTGGTCTGGGCTCTGAAGAAGTTGAGACCATACTTGTTTGGTACTCACTTCCTTGTTCAAACAGACCATAAGCCCCTCTTATGGCTAAAACAAATGAAGGGGGAAAACCCCAAACTGCTTAGGTGGTCCATTTCCCTACAGGGGATGGACTATACAGTGGAACATAGACCTGGGAGTAACCATGCCAATGCAGATGGACTCTCTAGGTACTTCCACTTAGAACATGAAGACTCAACTGGACAAGGTTAGCTTAATGTCCCTACATTTGGGGGGGGGGGTTGTGTAGGAGAGTTGGATCTGCTTCACATGGGTACCCCCACTTTTTGCTGATGCTTCACTGTTTTTCGACTTTAGTCTGGCTGGGGCCCTGCTAATCAGAACCCCAGCCTAGCTGCTTCCTCTCTAAAATGGTTTCCATGTACCTTAGGTACATCTCTGATTGGAATCTGGAGTGTCCTTATAAGTCCCTAGTATGTGGTATACTATGTACCCAGGGCATAGGTACCCCAGAGGCCTACCAGGGGCTGAAGCATGTGTTATGCCACCCCTGGAAGGCCAGCCAAAATGACACCACAGGTCTGCTACTGCAGCCTGGGTAAGGTGGTGCATGCACCCCTTACTGTGATATGGGCTACCTATATCACTACCTATATACACACATATAAACCTATAAGTCACTCCTATGGCAGGCCTTATCAATCCTGAAGGCAGAGTGCTTGGTTCTTATGTGAGAGGGTGCCCCTGCATGAGCAGAGCCCCTCTGCAGCGTTCGGAGACCCTTCTCTGATGCTGTTTGTAGTGCAGCCTGACCATATACTCTTAAGTGCATTATAACCTCGCGTTAAATGCTAACTTTGGGATGGCTGCACGGAAACATGTCGTGTTTGGTGTCAAACATCTTGGAATACTACCCCCCCGCCAGTTCTGGCGGCGGGGGTAGCATTCCACCCTTCTAGAGGGAGAGACATGCACACACCGGCCTACCCGGTAACTTCTTTACAGAGCCCTGGCATCACAAAATGGATGCCACTGCCACAGACACGGGTCTGGCCTCCTGCTGCTGACTGAAACTCCGGCAGGGGAGGCCTGGACAATAGGTTTCCTGTCCAAGGGAGGTGTAACCACCTCCCCAGACAGGATAATGTGTATTGGGGCTGGGCGGGAGCACTCTCTGGTGCTTTGAAGTCCTGCACTGGGGGCACATTTGGTGTCCCTGTGCATACCCCAGTTCAAACCGGTTCAGGGGCTTCCAGCCCCTGCTCTGGCCCAAAACTGGACAAAGGGAATGGGTGTAACCACCCCTCTTTCCTGACCCTCCCATAGGTGGGTCCCCAGAGTATGTCCAACCCCCTAACTTAGTATAAGTATGGGACCCCAGTCCTTAGGACTTTAGATTACCCTGGACGAAACTCTGACACTGAATCCTGGACCTTCGACGCTCTACTTCAAGATTAGAGGACTGAAGAATCTCCCTTGGGGTCAAGGAGTGACTCCCCTGCTTGGCAGGCACCTAAGAAGCAATTGTCCGGTCTGCATCGCTGAAGCTCCCGCCGGACGCCGAAGTCTTTGCAACACCAGAGGTGGATTTCCAGACTTCGCCGAGGCTGCCCTGAGTCCCCAGCGAAGCTGAGGCCCGTAGCTGTCGTGGGTAACGTGGAACCGTGACCCCTGGACACCGAGAACTTTTGCAAGTGCATCCTCTTCCTTGTCTCCCACGAGGTTGTGCTTTGGGCTCCGAGTAGCCCTCGCCTCCAGCACCGACTGCACCGAAGATCACTGGCCTCCACTCCACGAGTATCTTGTGAGCCAGCTCCAAGTGCGTCCACTCGAGGCTCCTTCGCGGTTGCTAGTCCGTTGGCTAGTGGGCCCTTCCGAAGGCAACTCTTCTTCTGCTTGGGCTTTCCTGGTTGCTCCAGATGTGCCCTGACTTACCCTTGCTGGGTGAGTCCCTCAGACCTTGCTGGTGTGCATCAACGTCCTTTCTTTGTTTCCCCATGACTTGCTGTTGCCAAGGCTTGTTGGGTCCAATCCGGTCGCCGACACCGCAGCAATCGACAGACGTCGTGGGCAGCTCGAATCCAGCTCCTGGTCATCGTCGACCCCTCCTGGACCTTGTGGCTGAAGAGTCAAGACGACCGTCAACCTACCTGAAGCACCCGGCAGTGGTGGGCATCTGCTCATCGCCTTCCTGGTCACTGGCTAGTGACCCAGACTCTGTCCCCTCTGCTTTCAGGTTCTTCAGATCTTCGATCCACCCTTGGATCCACCCGGACACTTTCGACTTGGCCGCCAGCAGCCTGCTGCAGCAGATCGCCATTGAAAATGACGACGAAACCCGACGACAAAAGACACCTATGCACCCGGCTTCCCTGGGTGAGGTAACTCAAGTACTCCAGTGCTCCCGTGGGTATTGACTCCTAGAACTGCCTAGTTCTAAAGGGATTTGCTCCAAGATCTCCTCTAAGTGTCCTTTCCTTTTAAAATTCCAACCGCGACTTTCCCCATAGAAGTTAACGGTGGCTCGCGGCTGTGTTCTCACACTGCACGCGTCCCCCGTGGGTCCCCTGTGTCACTACCTTGGGTGGTTCCCTGTGGTCCAAGCATTTCTACAGGCTCTAGGCCTTGTGTCTAGCTCAGTCGTGGTTCTGATACCACTTTATTGGTTTATGGTTTGGTACGCCCCTAGGGCTCAAACGTGTATTTGTGCTATTACTGTTGTTAACTGACTTGTAACTTATGTACTTCGAACTCTAGCCTCATAAAGAGACTAGAGGGGTGTGTTTAAGACTAAATACATATATTTTATATATATACCTGGTGTGGTCCTCTTTCATTTGGTCACTCAAGAGATTATAGACTGGTAAAACAAGCTGCTTTACATTCCTTCAAGACTTAGCCTGAAGGCTGCTCTCCATAGCTACCACTAGGATAGCTTTCAATAAAGGTTGTCTTTAACCTATCTCCAATAAGGGGTTGTTTGGACTGGTGCAAGGTGCCCACTATAATTAGTGGACAGCATATACCAGGCCAACTTCTCAGAGGAGGGTGATCGAGCCAGAGAGGGTGATGGAGACAGAAGAGAAGGGAACCTGCCAGTCACACTTTGGAAAAGACTGTTCCATCTAGAGGCACTCACATGAGCCATACATTTCCACTTCATCCCCCTTAAAATACTTTCTACTCAAAGGACTTAGGGGCATATTCACAAGGACTTATCGCCGAGTTATCGCCACCTTAACGCATCAAAAGTGGAGATAGATTTAACGCCCCATTCACAAGCGTGTGCAAACTGCAGACATCGCCAGTATTCCCGCGATAACTGCCCCAAAATTTATCTCCACGGGTGACACCACCAACTAACCCTAATGAGATGCAGAGTAGGCGTTCCTGTGCAAAAACACACGAAAACACCACTACCCCACTTTCACAACGAACTGCCAGATCTGCGATGCGAGTCAAAACCACGTGATAAGCCGCGGTAGCAGCAGGTATTTAACACCTGCCTCTTGCTGGTGTAAAGCAGGACGACTACCTGCAGTAGGCAACGGAGCCCCGCACACAGCCACACCCGAAGAACAACCGACGCCATGGAGCTACTCATCATGCAGCTCGAAGCCCCAACAGGGCCACAACACCCACCGCCACCACCCCCAGGATCGCCACCACCCCCAGGATCCGGACCCGCACACCCCCCCCCCCGGACCACCACAGAGGCAGCGCAGAGTAAGGCAGCGGACCTACCGAAAACGCACCAGTCTCACAGACCTAACGCCCGAGGAAGTCATTGCCCACTACAGGCTCAAACGGACAACCATCCTCCGCATCATGACCCACATCAGCCACAGGCTGACGGTCCCAACAAAGCGGACCAACAACATCCCTCCGCAGACAAAGCTGCTGGCTGTGCTGCACCTGTTGGCCTCTGGTACCTTCCAACCAACAACTGCCAGAGTCGGAGGTGTCTCACAGCCAGCCCTATCAAAGTTCCTCACACCTGTCCTGGATGCCATCATCAGCTTCATACCCCAGTACCTTCACTTCCCCCACACTGCGCAGGAACAGCTGCAGACCAAGCAAGGCTTCTACGCCATTGCTAGATTCCCACACGTGTTGGGGGCCATTGACTGCACACATGTCCCACTTGTGCCCCCTGCGGACACTGCACACATCTACCGCAACAGAAAGCACACGCATTCCATCAATGTGCAGGCAATAGTGGACCACCGGGGAATGTTCACCAATGTTGTCGCAAACTACCCAGACAGTGTGCACGATTCCTACATCTTCCGACAGTCCATCATCAACCAGCGCTTCCAGGATGGCACATATGGAACTGGACTGCTCGTTGGTAAGTACCAAATCTACACACCACACACCTCAAAGCCACCATCACACAACGCACAACTGTGGGAATGCACACGTGACCAAACACCATACAACATGTCAATCAACATGCCCACCTACCAGACACGACAACACAACTCCATTGGGATCCTGGGCTTCCCATGTACACAATCCAGCTATATCATGGCACCACAGCCACACAACAGCTGAACGTGTGGAGAGGCGGAAAGCAGGCATGTGAGAAGGATGCAAGTGACCCATGAATGGGAATGTACACAACGACAAGTGAGGCGTGAATGTGCTGGACAGACCTGGGTATGCAAACCACAGATATGTCCATGCAGACATTAACTGCTGGTGTCTGGAGAGTAGTGAACAGTGGACGCAACGATGTCATCCCAGGCTGTGGGTCAGATCGCGGAAATGCCGCTCGCTGCGTCCCCCCCTGTGTGCGTGAGCGTAGTGGGTTGACCCGGCTTACGCCAGGCCTGCGCAGGGGTGTGGACAAAAACCCTGTGGCGCAGAGCGTGGTGCTCTCCCGGAATGGCCAACGTCACTGCCAGGGCGGCGCCTCTCAGCCCGCCACGAGGCCGACGCCGTGAGCAGCGGGCCTGCGAGCCTGCTGCACCCTAGGCCGCTGATACCCAGACCAGGCCTGCCTGCCCCAGCGCTCCAAGGCCGCACTGCTCACCTGCCGACACCGTTGTGTGTCAAAGAGGGCCCACCACGTGCCGGTGCTAGCTCCAAGACCCATGCCCGCGACCTTGGCAGCCTCCTCAGCCATCGCTGTCCTCCGTGACACAGGCCCCCAGGAGTCCTCATTCGTTGACATACTCCACCGCTGCAGCCGGCCTACACTGCAGTCCAGTATGTCCCACATCTAGAACTGAGTCTTCATTAATCAATGGCAGAGTCCATGCCAGTGAACGCAGGGTGAGGAGTGAGTGAAAGATGCGTTTCAGTCCGGTGGAAACACGGATCACCGTTACGGAGGAGGTCAACCAGTAGCAAGGACTGACCTGGTGCCACTAACCCTGTGCGCCGTGAGTGACCGTCAGCCTCCGGCCGAACATTGTTGGTGTCTGAGCCTGTGGCCTGGGGGTTGTCATCAGCAACGGGCAGGTACGGACTTGGTGTTAGGCATGAGTCTGTGGCATTCATATCCGCCATGTTGCCGGACACAGCTGGTATGTGCCCTCTGCATCATGCCCTGGGGGTACACCTCCCACTCTCCCCCGAGACACTCCGCGAAAACCACCTTTGATATGTACGAGACCCTGCTCTGCCCTCATGACCCTACCCCAGTCTCCCGCAAGTCAGCGTCCCGTGGCGGTAGGCCCTTGTCAGCCGCTGTGCATCCGGGGCCACTCAACTCAAGTCATGCTCCCTTGCTGTTCGAACATTGCATTCCTGAGTGCCTGATGACTGTTGAAGTTGTTGCCAGCACCAGCTACTCCCTGAGGGCTGGCTTACACTCACTCCACACACAGCCAGCACAGGCGTCACTGGACTAGTGGGCCTGCCAACACATCATGCCGAACCAAGTATTGACTCTTTTCTCTCTGCACTGTCACAGGTGATCAAGGATATGCACTCTGCCCTTGGATGATGACACCCCTCCGAGACCCGAACACACCCGCCCAGAGGCAGTACAATGCGGCCCACATACGCACCAGGGGCATCGTGGAACGCACATTTGGCGTGTTGAAGTCACGTTTCAGGTGCCTGGACGGCACAGGTGGAAAGCTCCTGTATAGCCCAGACATCGTGTGCAAGATGATCGTTGCATGTTGTGTGTTGCACAACATCTGTGTACGCACCATTGCCCCATGGATCCAAGTTCCAGAAGTACCGGACGATGATGAGGATGATGGGACAGGTGGCCCACATCCCACTGCAGCTGCGGCAGGAATGGCCCGTAGGAACACCCTCATTGCCAATTTCTTCTCATGAGCATGTCACATTGTGGCCGTCCCTGGCAATCATGGGACAGTACAAAATGTCCACAAGCACAGCATGTCTGAATAAAAATTATTTGCAGGTTACAGGTTGCACTTGTACATTGTCATGTCACAGTTTCCTGCTGTGCCAGATGTGATTGGCCATGTTGTGCACATATGCGGCACCAGTTGTGTCCTGTGTTCTGTTGTGGAGGTGTTGCTGTTTGTACCAGAATGTTGTCAATGTCGAGGTGCACTTATTCTTATGTGCGTATGCTGCACGGTGGGTGAGTCGCTCCTGCGGCTCTGATTTGGCTGCCACTTATCCCTTTCATGGGGTGTGCCTTTCAGTTCTGTGCTTCCACAGTGCTGAGATGCTGCAGACTTGAGTAACTTGTGCTCTTTGTCGAGTTGTGACTCTTGGGCATGGTTTGTCCGCAGATGTGTCGTTGACGTCAGGGGTTGTTTGGGCAGGTGGTTGTGTCCGAGTGTGACCTGCTCCTTTCCGTTTGTGGTCCGCACTCAGCCACCTCAGTGTCGTGCCGTGTACATTGTCATGATGATTGGACTGCAGCCATGCTACTCGTCATGTGGTGTCTCTTGCATTGTCAGTGTGGCTGACGTATGTGCATGTTTGCTGTGTTTCGCACGTGTGCATGTGTTGGTTGTGTGATTGTTGATGTGTTGGGTGGGTGCCCCTTTGGGCACGTGGTGTACGTGGGACTACTTGGTGTTTGTGTGTGTGCCGAAGTGTTCCCGTGGGATCAGGGACATGATCCTGAGTCATTGTGGGTGTGCAGTGTGCTCTGCTTAATTGTGCATGTGTGCCATTGTGCCCATCTCCCCCCGGCCCCCCACTTCCTGGTCAGTACGCACCCTGTTGATGTAGTGTCGGGTCATGTTGGGCAGTGTCCGGACCCCAACTCCTGTCACCGTCTCCCGACTGGTGACTGTGGCCACCATCTTCTCCATGTCATTCAGCTCCTGGTGTTCTGCTGGCCCCCCTCCTCCGAAGTGCGTTGCTGCTTTCGTGTTGGCAGCGAGTTTCTGCTTGGTTTTGCCATTCACATCAATCCAGCGCCTCTTGTCCTCTTCCATTGTCCTCCTCGGCGCTGCGACGGCATTCACATGGTCCGAGATGGTGTGCCATCTTTGCCTCTTTGTTGCCAATGACACGTTGGAGGTGACGTACAGTTGGTGGTGGTGTTCTATCTCATCTGTGGCGATAATCAGGTTTTCCTGCAGACTTCCTCTTCCTCTTCTCATTGCCCTTCCACGAGCCCTGGATTCCTGGGTGTTCCTCCGTGGGGATTGTGGGGTTCATGTTGTCCTCTGCAGTCGGTCAGGGTGCATCCGTGGTACTCCGCAGTTGATTTCCTTTTTAGTGGCATTTTCCGTATGCTGTTCTTGTGCTTTTTCCCGCATTACGCGTGGGTATTGCTGGCCTCTCGCTGGTTATCACTGTTTTCTTATCGCGTTTGGGCCCATCGCGTCTTTTTACGCTTTGGGGTTTGTGTTTTTATCGCCGTCGCAGTGGTTGTATCACGGACTTTGGCCGCGGTTTCGGGAGGCTATCGCATGGTACCGCCGTGTTGTGAATTCCACGTTAACACGGGGTTATTTTCCCGCGATAGACTGCGATGTGTAAAGTTGCGTTAACATTTTTGGGGGATGTTTAGCGCACGTTCTTGTGAATATCCCCCTCAGAGCCGAATATTGGTTGAAAAGCTAAACAGCAAATTACAATTCGAGTCGTAATCCTCAGATGAGTGCTCGCTCTTGGCCCAGGAAAGAATCAGGCTGGCATTTGCTCTTTCAATTGTTATTACATTTATTTGAAGTAAATGGACACCAGTGGGATCTTCAAAAAGTCACACATCGCTTTATAATCTCTTTAAAATATGCAGCCCTCCAAGCCTTTGTAGATCTTGTGCACACACACACACACACACACGCACCCACGCACGCACCCACACACACACACACACACACACTGTGCATAATCCAGGCCTTGGTGCTGCCGCTGTTTGAAACGCTGAGAGCTGCCAGCGGAGAAGAGGTGCAGGGCGCCAGGATTACTAAATCCACTTCCGCCCACCCACACAAGCACAACCGCTTGTACCGAAGCAGTTCAAGCTTCCTTTACATACACAAAATGATTACCCCGTAGGCAGCAGTGAAGGTGAGGCTGACAGAAGAGGGTGAGGTGGAGAGACCCAAGGCTGAGATGGAGAGAGAGGAGGTGGTGTTTCAAAGAGGGGATGTTGAAGCAGAGAGGGGAGGGAGATAGGCAGCTGTGTGCGAGGGGGAGGAGAGTGAGGCAAAGAGAGGAAAGATGCTGAGGAAGAAAGAGTGAGACTGGAGAGCTGAAGAGAAGAAGCAGGTGGGCGAGGAAGAGAAAGGAGAGAAAGGCATGGCAGAGAAAGAAAGGTGGACAGAGAGAGAAGAATGAAGTATAGACAAGAATAAGATGGAAGACGAAACAGTGATAGGACAGTGAGGTAATGAGAGAGGAGATTGAGGCAGAATAAGAGGCGATGATGGGAGGAAGATTAGCGTGAGGTAGAGAGAGAAAGAGGAAGCCACTGCAGGGAGAGAAGAGCATGAGATGGCAAAAGATGGGTGAGACGAGAACGAGGATGGTGAGGTGAAGAGAGACAACACAGAGGCAGGAAGATGCAGAGGGTGAAAAGAGCAAGGTGAGGTGGAGGCAGAGGAGGGTGAGGTAGAGTAGAGAAGTGTCGAGAATGTAGGGTGTGGTGGAGAGAAAGGAGGGGGAGACAGAGAGAAAGGAGACTGACACAGAGAAAGCAAAAGAGATGAAGAACCTAGAACCAAAACAAAGCCTTAGAAATAGAGCTAAAAATAGTGAGCACCACCCCCTCAGTGTGCTGAATATGCAGATTATCCCCCTGCAAGACTACCCAGCATGCCCAGGCCCAGCTCTCAGACACTCAAGAGATGCTAGGCAATCCATCCATCATCATGGCCCACCCATGCTTCATGGCCCTCCCATGCTTCTTCATGACCCACCCATGCTTCTTCATGGCCCTTCCATGCTTCTTCATGGCCCACCCATGCTTCTTCATGTCCCACCCATTCTTCTTTGTGGCCCTCCCATGCTTCTTCATGGCCCACCCATGCTTCTTCGTAGCCCACCTATACTTCTTCGTGGCCCTCTCATGCTTCCTTGTGGCCCTCCCATGCTTCTTTGTGGCCCTCCCATGCTTCCTCATGGCCATCCCATGCTTCTTCATGGCCCACCCATGCTTCTTCGTAGCCCACCCATACTTCTTCATGGCCCTCCCATGCTTCTTCATGGCCCACCCATGCTTCTTCATGGCCCTCCCATGCTTCTTCATGGCCCTCCCATGCTTCTTCATGGCCCACCCATGCTTCTTCATGGCCCACCCATGCTTCTTCGTGGTCCTGCCAGATCCTGGATCCTAGAGCCAGGCCCGGATGGAAGTTCCAACAAAGCAAAGGAACTAGAGAGGAGAAGTCGAAGAAAGAAAACAGGGATGAAAAGGAGAACGAAGAACAGGAAAGATGATTGAAGGAGGGAATGGGAGAGAAGAAGGGCAGGGAGGGAGAGACTAGGGATGAGGAGGAGACATAATCACAAATGAGGAAAATGAGAGAGCAGAGCAGAAGAAGACAGGAGAACATGAGAGAAGAGGGAGAAAGAAAGCAGGGACGTGGAGGAGACAGAAAAACAGGAAAGATGTAGGAGGGAAACGAGACAGGAGAAGAGCAGCGGGGGGGGGAGAGACCAGGGGTGAGGAGGAGAAAGGCTCACAGATGAAGGAAACAAGAGAGTAGAGCAAAAGAGGGAGAACCCATAGGGATGAGGAGGAGGTGGGAGAACATGTGAGAAGAAGGAGGAAGAGAACAAGGATGAAGAGAAGATGGAAAAACAGGAGAGATGAAGGAGGGAAACGAGACCGGCAAAGAGCAGAAGATAGAGGGAGAGAAAAGCGATGAGGAGGAGACAGACGAGCTGATGAAAGAAGGGAACGAGAGGAGAAAAACAGGGCGAGAGAGAAGTGCGACAGATAGAGAGAAGGATAGAGAAAAGACAGGAATCTAGTGGAAGAGAGTGAACTGGAAGGAGTAAGTAAAAGGATGAGCAGAGGATGGGTGAAGAGAGCCCTGGAAGGGAGAGTGTAGCTGAGAAGAGGGTGACTGCGAGCAGGAGAGCAGCGTGGAGGGTGAGGAAGAGCGAGGAGACGAGAGTGAGATTTAAGGACAGAGAAAGAAGGAAGGAGCCAGGGAATAGAGCCCAAAGACAAGGAAAGAGGCAAGAGATGGGGAAGAGGGGAACGGGAGAAGCTGGTGAGAGACCAGTGTACACACAAGACAGAGAGCACAGCAGCAGGAGAGAGAGGGAGAAGGGAACATAAGCAATGATGAATAGAAATAGAAGAAGGGGGGAGTGAAGAAAGGCCTGAGACAGACCAGCATACTCAGTGAACAAGAGCAACGGAAGACAGACTCACTCACATGTAGGTAGGACAGACAGACATGAAACTCATCCATCCAGTGTCTAATCTGAGCCGGTGGTTGCAGGTGGGGCCCGCCAGCACTCATTTTTGGATAACAGTACCCTTTCTTCCTCATGAGCATTTGACCCAGAGCAAGAGAGAGCAAAACACATTAGGGGAAAGAAAGGAGGAAGAGAAAGAAGGAAAATGGAGACAGCAGGAGCCTGCAAGCGTGAGATAAAGGGGCAGGGAGCATCTGGTGCTGGATAAAGGAGCCATGAGGTGGAAACAAGACTACACAGCCTCAGTATTCAGCACATGGACAGTCAATAGCATTGGCAGAGCAAAGGTGGCCCTGGCACCAGGGCCGTAGCTTCAGGGTAGATGTATGTCGTGCGGCACTGCCCAAATAAATCCAAGAGAAGTACTCTTTCAACTGATGCACTACTTTTTAGATTTCATTAACAGTGGCAGAAGTAGGCACCAGTCTCAGGCTTCCAGGCACACTACTGGCAATAAAAGACTCAAAAGGTGTTGGGACGAATGCAATTATTACAACCACTGACAATCCCTTGGGGCAGAATTCAAAACAATTGTTTTTGCCCACCTCTTGCGACTCAAGAAAGAGCGCCTGATTTAGGGTTTGCCAAACAGGGTGGTGGAGGACATTACGTCTACCACCTTCCCACCCTGCCTTTACTCTGCCTGCAAACGGTAGAGACATCCACAGACATGTCTATACATTGCCATGAACCGCCATCGTGGAGGTTCATTTCAATGTAGGAAAGTTTTTATGGTTGGCTCCATTAAACATGACGGCTGGCTGCCAAACTTTTCCAACGTTTTGCATTTTCCAATTACAAACTTCTGACCCCCCCTACCATGGGAGTTTTCTTCCATGGTGTGGGGGGTCGTTTTTCTTTTCTTTACTGTCCCTCACCTCCAAGATTTACCTGGTGGTGACCGAACACCTGGCGGTGAGAGAGAGAGAGAGAGAAAAAAAGCCATCCGACAGTCCACTCTAAATATATAAATAGGGGGGGGGGGGCATGGCCAAGAAGGCGGCGAGATAAGACGTGCCTGTCTGTCTCTCCTGTCGACGGCCCGGTAAAGCACCGGCCTTGGGCCATCTACAGCAGCAGGGGAAAGTGCTTTGGAGCAGCGGCTACTCCCGGGACCCGGGAAGAGATCGGAGACCGCCTGAACAAACTGCCATTCGCTCCAGAGAACGACGCGGTGGGATCCGACTCAGGGCCGCAGTCTGGCGGAGCGGAAGCAGGAGACTCCGGCTCGGAGCGAGGGAGAGGCCCGGACCCCCGAGGACACCACAAGGGACACCCGCTTGCTGCCTGGACGACCCAGCACTGAAATAGAGGCGGTGAGCGAGAGTGGGAGTGCCCCAGACGAGGGCCTGCAGACGCGGGACCGCACCGGGAGGCCTGTTGGGAGTGACGCGCCTGCCATTTTGGGGAGAGGACCGGCAACGGACTTGGGCCGGGGAACGGCCGGATTCGGGCCCTGCTGCCAGAGGCGTCCCTAAGCCGGGATATTTCAGGCGAGTGAAGGGGCATCGGGAGAGGCCCACAACCGGTGACCAGCACTAGAAGCAGGTACCGGGGGTCGGGCCGGCACAGCAGCGCGGACCTGGGAGCCCGGGGAACGGCCATTGCTCATACGGCCTAGAGCGCAGTACCCCCACTGGACTCAGGGCGAAGGGCACGGGGGAAGACCTCACATCGGACCAAGGGGAGCGCAGATACCCAAGCACAGCGCGGAGGGGGCGACCCGGCGGATCAGACGCCAGTAGTGGTGCGCCCAGTCTCAATGGCCTGGTGGCTCCCAGGCGGGGCGACCTGCAGCATTCCAGTGGTTCTTCCATCTCGCGGACTCACCTGGCCTTGATAGGGCCGCAGCTCACCTACACCGGGGTCCATAGCTGCGACCGGGAACTTTCGAGCACGTCCGCCATTAGAGGCGACCGCCGAGGGTGGGGCCTGGCGGCCTACGGAAGCGGCCCGGCTAGGTCCGGGTGCGGTTTGTGGGCTTACCGTTCGCCCCCCGCTCGACCCTGGTGGCTGATTGGAGCTGGGGGGCACAGGCTTGCGGCCCTTTCACTGGAATTGAGCAGCATCCACCACGAGGCACGCAGGCCTGAGACCTGCCAGCGGAGTTGGACCACCACGGCTAGGAGCCAGTCACCACATTGCACCATGCACTTGGGGCTTAACCAGGGGTGTGGCCCCATAACCCCTTGCCTAAGGGAGCTCGGACACTTTGGGAGGGGGGAACCGTCGGGCCCCGAGGAGAGGCGACCTTTGGCATCCTCAACAGGGTCCCCTCATAGCGATTGGTGCCTGCCAACGTGTAGAAGTACACGAGCGAGACTACGGTACCTATCAACCTTCCCCTGTGACATATTATTCTTGCTGGGCGTATCCTGGGGCCCCCCAACACGAGCGGAGGCAGGTATAGACTGAGCGGGCCGGCGGCAGCGTGTCACCCACTTGGTGAGATACAAAGCGGAGACTCCACGCCTCCACGTTATAGCCCGGGAGACTCAACATCAGGCTCTGATCAGCCCTGCTATACCACCGCACATCCCATCCTGCAAAGGAAGAATATGTCCTCCACCCGTGGGAAGAAGGACAAAATGCTAAAGGAGCTCTTCGCACGTGCACCTGGCGGTGCCACAGCAGATCCCTTATCTACAGGCAACACCTCCTCCGCACAGATGGACGGGCCCAAAGAGGAAACAGTGACACAGGCTTTCCTGGAGTCCCTATTTACGGCACTTCGCGATGATCTGCAGACGGTCAAACGCGACCTCACCTCTGAAATTAAGGATGTACGCAGAGATGTCGACAGCATTGGCGAGAGGGTTGCTGCGTTGGAGGATAAAAGCGACGGCAGGGACACTGAGATGACGGCCCTACAACAGGAGGTTATCCGCATCCATGACCAACAGGTGGACTTGCAATCACACCTTGAGGACTTGGAGAACCATTCCTGTTGTCATAACATTAGAATTCAAGGAGTGAGAGCAAACGAGGAGGCCGGCGACATCTTCACGTACTTGAGAGAACTTTTCAATCACATCCTGGGCAATCCGCTCGATGCAGACCTTAAATTAGACAGGGTGCACAGGGTGGGCCTGCCACGCTCCGACAAAGCCCCCCCATCAGACATACTAGTGTGCGTCCAGGACTTTTGCACAAAGGAGGAGATTCTCTGCAAAGCCAGACTGATGCATCCGATCTCATTCCGTGATCAGCAGCTGGTCCTGTACCAAGATCTAGCAGCACTCACCCTGCAAAAGCAGAAGGCCTTCAGGCCTATCACGGCGCATCTGCACCAGCGCAACATCTCATACAACTGGGGCCACCCATTTAGACTTATCTTCCGGCTGGATGGTAAGCTCTACCAACTCCGCTCCCTCTCTGAGGCAAGCCGACTGCTAGGTGTCGATATTCCGGACGACACAGAGGGAGGCGGCAGCCCTACTCACGAGTCGGGAGATGCACGACCATGCTGGCGGCTACAAGGAAGGCGACGCCGCACCAAACGACCCGACCCTACGGAAATCTCGAAAGGCCAGCAAGCGGTGTTGGACGCTCTGCCGGAGGCCCTGGCAAAGACACAGTCCCCGTGATTGACACACAGTCCGCTGATTCTTCCTGGCTTTGCTGTTGGGCGGCTGGCGGAGGGGACGGGGGGCGACCTTGGCCACAACATGGCCCCCATGAAGACACATTGCCGACCGTTTACGGATGACGGACTGAACTATACTTCTCGAACTTTTCTCGGCGCCCCTTGCGTCAACCACTTCAGAAGTTTTTGTTCTTTTCATTTTTCCATTGTTTTTGGGGCTTCCCATCCACTGACCTCTGATCGCCACAGCCAAGCGTTAGGTATATTAGGTGTCCCTCATAGCTGCACAGCGACTAGTATAAATGGGTTCTATTCCAGGACCCTCCACCGCACGGTAGCCCCAAGGCCCTAAATGCCGCTTAACACACTCAGAGTCCTCACGCTTAATGTGAGAGGGCTCAATAACCCTGTCAAACGCCGGGCCATCCTCTCCTACCTGGAGAGTTCTGGCTTTGATATCTGCCTCCTGCAAGAGACGCACCTCCTCCCGAAAGATTGTCATCGACTCAGGTCCTGCGCGTTCCCCACACAACTCTTCTCATCGATGTCCTCCAAGACAGCAGGGGTAGTGATCTTAGTCTCCCCGACATTCAAAGGGAAGGTGACACACAAGGTGGCAGAACTTAAGGGTAGGCTGCTTAAGTACCAATTCACGATCGGGGGACACTACCTGGTTATAGGGTCCATATACGCACCCAACGAAGGACAGCAACGGTTTTTCCATACGGCGCTGACTGAGGCTACTGCGACGACAGAAAAGGGAATTTTACTGGGGGGTGACCTCAACTTGGTATTCGACAACAACCTAGATAGGTCTTCCCAACGCACAGGTCAGGTAGGCGCTCTGTCCCATGCAGGATTGGCCCGGCTCGTTGACTTAGGCTTAGTAGACCTTTGGAGACGCTTTCACCCGCAGCTCCGAGAATACTCCTACTACTCTAGCGCCCATAAAACCTATGCGCGTCTTGACAATCTGATAGGCTCAACAGCGCTTCGCGACATTACACAGTCAGTGGACATTCTGGCAGCGGCGCTGTCCGACCACGCACCGGTGGTGGCCACCCTGACCCTCCCACCCATTACACGACCAGCGAGACGGTGGCGTCTACGGGACACCCTTCTGCAACATGCAGATGTGGTTGCCCAGATACAGAAAGCACTTGACGAGTACCTAAGACATAATGACAACCCTGACACATGCATGTCCACCAGGTGGGAGGCCCTGAAGGCAGTAATCAGGGGCAAACTCATCGCCATATCGTCCGCAGACAACGCGGAACGCAAGCTTGTGAGGGAGGATCTCACACAGAAAGTGCGGGAACTGGAACAAATGCATCAACGCACCGGGGCCCCCCGCATCTGGCGCCAACCGATGGCGGCCCGAGCTCAGCTAGCGGCTATCGATCAGGGCAGAGTATGCTGCCCTACGCTTGCGCCACTCTTTCTACGTCGGGGGAGACAGGTGCGGGTGGCTCGCTCCTTATATGCCCGGGCTCATAAACCCCGACCAGGCCGGGTTCATCCCCCAGCGACAGACCAGTGATAACACCAAGAGGGTCCTCCATCTCATAGAGAAGGCATCGCGTATTCCGGGGGACTATATGTTGCTCACCATCGACGCCGAGAAGGCCTTCGATCGGGTTCACTGGCCCTACCTAGAGCGGGTCATGACTCGCATAGGCCTGGGAGAGAGAATGAGGACGCTCATTCTAAATTGCTACCATTCACCCACCGCCTCGGTGAGAGCCAACGGACATACCTCCGCTCCGTTCCCCATCAGTAGAGGCACTAGACAGGGGTGCCCTTTGTCGCCCCTGCTCTTTGCCTTATACATGGAACCGATGGTGCAGCGAGTCCGAGAGCACCCACAAATTACTGGCATCCTTTTTGGAGGTGACACCCACACTATTAGCCTCTATGCGGATGATGTCCTCGTTACCCTGGCGGACCCGGAGACCGCCCTGGGGGCCTTTCTGGGGGAATTGGACGCTTTCGCAAAAGCCTCTGGTTTCAAAGTAAATATCACGAAATCCACTGCCCTAAATCTGTCTTTGTCACCACAGACGCAGACACGCCTCCAAAACCGGCATCCCATACAATGGTCTAACGGGACTGTCCCATACCTGGGAATTCTCTTAGCGCCCACACTACAGGCCACGGCATCGGTAAACTATGCCAAATTACACACGCAAATCCGCTCTGATTTGCAGCGATGTAAACACTCCCCTATTTCCTGGCTAGGGCGCATCGCAGCTATCAAAATGACTGTTCTACCCAAAATTCTCTACATCTTTCAGACTCTCCCCCTGCAGCCACCTACTGGCTGGCTGCGTCGGGTACAGTCGGAACTCTCTCTCTTCATCTGGCAGGGCCGCAAACCAAGATTGAAGAGCACGGTCAGCTTCCTGCCACCTAACGAGGGGGGGCTGGGGATCCCAGATATTACTCTCTACTACAAAAATGCGCAATTGCGGCATCTGGTCGAATGGAGCTGCACCGAGTCGGAGAAGCACTGGCTATTCCAGGATCAAGCAGTGGCGGGCACCTCCCTTATGAAGGTCCCCTTCCTTAAGAAATCGCAGAGACCGCCCAATCTCTACGCCTCGCACATCACCCGCACCACATTAGCTACATGGGACCAGACCAGTAGGAGATATGGACTGACTACCTTCCCCTCCCCCCTCACACCACTCTTCGATAATCCAGACTTCAGCCCAGGGGTAGGTGAGAATTCCTTTCCACTATGGAGAGCCTCTGAGTGCCGTGCGCTGGGCCATTTGTTTGATGTCGACTGCATCATCTCCTTCACCCAGCTTAGATCTGATTATGCCCCCCCCCCCCCGAGTCCGAAAGGCTGCGTTATTTGCAGATAAGACATTGGGCATTACACCCGGACATCAGACCGCAGGTACACAGACATCTCACTCCTTATGAACGGTGGCTGGTTACACGGTCCTCAAACAAGAAATTGCTCTCGGACCTATATAAAATGCTGATCACTCGATATACACACGTATACAATGCAGGCCGTATACGCTGGGAGAGGGACCTCGGCCGAGAACTTAGCAGCAAAGAATGGGAAGGGGTATATTACAGGGCGCGACATACCGCGAGCCATATGGGTCTCACAGAAACACTAACTAAATTAGCATCTTATTGGTACTACACCCCTGAACGGCTACACCAGATGGACCCTAAGCACAACCCAGACTGTTGGAGAGGGTGCTGGAAAAAGGGAACGCTGGTTCATCTCCTTTGGGACTGCGAACACTTACAACATTACTGGTCTCAAATCCTGGACGAAATCGACAAACACCTCGACACAGAGCTCCCCAGGATCCCAGCTTACGTGCTCTTGGGCACCCCGAATCCTCTCACATACCCCCTAAAGTCCAGAAGAGGGCGACAGATAGCTATGGCCTTGGGTACAGCCACGCAGAACATACTAATACATTGGAAGACCCCCAGGATCCCAACTCACACAGGCTGGCTGCAGCGGCTTTGGCACATACTGGGGATGGAAAAGATCTCTCTCACGTTAGCGGGGAAAGGCTCGACGTTCGGCGAGCTCTGGCAGCCATTCTTAACTCTCCTGGTTCAGGAATTTCGAGAACTGACATGCCCCAGATATTTGCGCCTGCTGCGCCTTACTGCACCAGACACGACTAGCCAGCGGGATCCGCCATAATAGAGACACCTCACGACACAACAGCATACCTTACAGGCAGTGGATGGGGAAGGGGGGGGACACGGGAGGGGGGCGGGAGTGTTCTGGTTAATTTTTCATTTCTCCTTTCTTGTTCCTGCCGGCGCTGAATGTTTATCTTGGGGTTCTGCATAACCCACATATTGAGCCTCTCTCCGCAGTGCGCATGGACATGCTGGCAGCCGACTTAATAAAAAGATTTAAACCTAAATATTTAAATAGGGCAGATGGTCGATTCTCTTACTTATGATGGCAACTACTCTGTTGGGCCATCGGAGAAAGTGTCACACCGACCGAGTATATTTTACTCGATCAGACTAAAACTCAAGGCCCACCTAAGCTAAAATTACGCAGGCGGGCCTTGAGTTTAATGGACAGGTACTGCTTCGCTGTTGCAATGGAGTTTTTGTCTGCCAAACTCCAAATCAGCCCCAGAAGCCCACCCAATGCAAATGAGTACTTACAACCATGCCCCTTCCTGCACAAAAACAACCCTTCCAACAACGCAGACACCCATGCACCATGCGCAAGGCAGCCAAAACGGTGCCAGCGCAGGGAAATTACAGGAGTGTGCTGCATATCACAAATACAGTGCATTCCTGCCCTTTCCTTTTGATGCAGGGCAGCAACTTACTGTGACTTACTGAAGAGACTTACTGCGCTGCCCTGCGTCAACAACTTGTAAATGAGACCTTTATTCTTTCACAAATGAAGCACTGCCTGCATCAGTGCAAACTGTAATGTCACATTCATTAACCCTGCTCTACAGAGGGGCCAGACCCCACTAAAGCCACTCCTTTCACTCATCTGTAATCATTGCTGTGCTATTATACCTCCTGCTGGTGCACACCGCTCGTAAGGGACTGACCCAATGACATAGAAGAGCCTGGTGAAGTGCATGCGCCTTCCCTGGGCTTTCAGGGCGCTGTAGCTTAGATGTATCCTCCATCTGAAGTAACAGTGGTCATGCCTGCACGGTCACATTTGCAGCTGTTGCCGAACTGGGGCCATATTATGTATTAGGGCGCACTTTCCCTGTTTGCACCTGGTGCACCTTAAAACAGGTGCATCGGGGGCAAACAGAGAAAGTGCGCCTTATTGCATAGAATGCGCTGCCCCCGGGGCAGCTCATTCAAGTGAAATACGGAGCGGCTTTGAAGCAGCCGCTCCTTGTGTCACTGTGCAGGTGATAACCCGAAGGGGGATTAGAGATTCCCTTGTAGGCGGGTGCAGTCAGTGACTGCACCCACCTGTAAAGGGATGTCTGGGAGGTCCTTGTAGGTGGCACACTGTCAGTGCACCTCCTGAGAGTGTCTTTGCCTCTGAGCCCGCGTCTGTAATACAGCGCAGGTGCAGAGGCAAAGGGATTCCCTCATTTGCATGGGGCACGCCCCCATGCAAATGATGGAACACCCCCTGAAGATAGCGCTGGTGCTTTAAGTGCACCAGTACTTTCAGTATTACAGAAGGGCTGCACTAGCATCTGCGGCCCCTTCTGTAATACCAAAGTGCCATGGGGGTGCAAAGCGGGCGCAAGCCCCATTGCACCCCAGGGCACTTTCTGTAATATGGCCCCTAGGCCCGTATTACAGAGAGGGCGCTGTCCTTGTTTGTGCCACGGTGCACCTCTGGGCACCAATGCTGAATTTGTAAAAGAATGAGTGCCGGGGCCCAAAGCTCTGCTCGGAAGCCTGCCGCCGATGCCATTAAATGTTTGGCACTGAATACCAAAGGTGAGTAGTCTTGAGTCCACTTCCTGCCTCGTTAACCGGCTATCAGACACTCCCTGCCCCGATATCTCACAATGGTAGTTCCTTGCCTTCTCCCTTTGTGACGGCTTTTCATCTTTCTCTTCTCCTTCTTTCCTCTTTGTGTCTTTGTCCCAATCTTGCAAATGTCTAATGAGGAAAAGTGAGTGGTGGTCCCCAAAAATGAGTGCCGTTGTGCACCACTGGCACCTACCAGCGCAAATTAAGCATTTCGGTTGTATGACGGAATAACGCATGCCATTACAACGCATGCTGTTATTACGCCGTCAGTACTACACATGTGGCTTTAGCATGCATGCCTTTAATACAAAAACTTTTACCACGCATATGCCTTTACCATTCATGCCTTTACCATTCTGATTTTGTTGTAAAGGCATGCGTGGTAAAGGCATATTCGTTGGTAAATCCTGCGTGGTAAAGGCTTGCGTCATAAAGACGCATTTGTTGTAAAGCCTTCGTTGTAAAGGCATGCGTAATTCAACCTTCGTTGAAAAGGCTGTTTCCCCTGCTGGGCGGCAACAGGGGCACTGCGCCCTACTACAACTAATGTGCTGCCCACAGGGCAACTGCAAAGCCCCGCCTGCCCTCAGGCAGCGCATTCAGTGAAATATGAAGCTGTTTCAATGCCGCTCCATGTTCCACAGCGCAGGCGGCTGGTTGCACTTTAAAGAGGAGAGAGGGATCCCCTAGCACGCGGGTGATTTGAATGACTGCACCTGTCTGCAGGTGGATGTCTGGGGGTTCCATGGGACCCCCTTTCATCCATCGAGAGAGCTATGCTGGGGGGGACTCACTGACAGTGCATGACTTTTTTTGTGGCACATCAGTGCACCTCATAAGGGCCGGTTTATTTCTACGTCCGCGTCCATAATACAGCGCGGGCGCAGAGGCAAAGTGATTCCCTCACTTGCAAAGGGCCACACAGTACGTGAGATGCCAGAACTGGGCATTGAGGCTGGCACTGAGAGGAATGGAGACCCTCCCGGAGGGCATTACTGCTTTCCCTTCCCAGTTCCACCGCCCCAGCTGCGTGTGATTCCTCAGGACTCTGCCCTATGCCATGCTCGGTCATGCTCCCAGGCCGCAGTGGAGAGACTGAACAAGGCTGGCCCTAGGCGATCTGGCCATAAGAGGCGTGCGCCTGTCCCATGTCAGTTGCCAGGGTTACGACATGGGCCGCCGGATGGACTAAGAGCTTTCACCAGTCGCTCTGACTATCTCTGTGATGGAGACAGTTGTATGTGTCTTAGAACCAATAGATGCGGCTTCCCAAGGGTGAATGCTCCTCTTCGAGTGCAGGCGGATTGATACTAAGTGATCAGGCCCCAGACTCCCAAACTATCTGCAATCCCTTCAGACCACAGGACACAGGAGCCTGGGCGCCGCTTCAGCCACAGTGATGCGGTCTTTGCTGATGCCTGGTCGGAGCATGGGACCCCTTTTAAGACTTCAAACCTTTGACCCCTGGTTACTTTGTAAAGTAAAGAGTGCCGCTGCCCAAAGCTCTGCTCAGGAGACTGCGGCCGGAGCTACTTAATATCGGTGCGCCGAATACCCATGGCATGGCAATAGACCCCGCAGTGCGGGAGAGGGGGGAGGCACCAGCTCCAGGGAGTGCCCCCTCCGAGTACCGTGCACGCAGGTCTGCGAGCTCCTGACTGGGTCCGAGTGTGCCCCCCCCTCAATGCACTCTGCGGGGGGGCTCCCTCAAGTTTCGTTACACCATTGCCGAATACCAAGGCTGCAAAGTCTTGAATCCACCTCCTGCCTCTTTAATCCACCGCCAGGCACTCCCTGCCCATTTATCTCTCTCTTGCAGGTTCCTTCCTTCTCCCTTTGTGACGGTTTTTCCTTCTTTCTCTTCCTTCTTCTTTCCTCTTTATATGTTTCTCCCTCTCTTCTTCCCGTGAAATATCTGATGAGGAAAAAATGAGTGCTGGTGACGTCCACCAGCTCAAATTAAGCACTGCCTTGCATTGTCCAATGTGAGTCATTGCTTTGTCTTAACTGTACCTGCTGCGCTCGTGAGCTCTTGCTCATGCTAGCCAGGCCTAGAGAAGTGTCCATCTCTGACATTTCAAGTGTCTCTCACATCTTGGCCCAAGAGACGCCAAGAAAGTTTACATTGTTGTGACAACCTAAGGCCGCCGGTAGGACTTGGCCTTTTTGGCTAAAGTTCCCTAAACTTTTTGCTTTCCCCCTAGACCGTTCTCCTGACATAGAGTTGCCAATTTAGATGCTCTGGGTACTTTGCCACTGCTGATCAGTGTCAAAGTACAAGGGTTCCCTGTGTAAAGTGTAATGGTAATTGGTTGGCCATGATTGGTATGTTTGCCTTACTAGTAAAGTCCCTAGTGATGTGCACTGTGTGTGCCAGGGCTAGTAATGCAAGGGCGCGCGGAGAAGGGAACTCAGACCTGCAGTGTAGGGCATGCGCGCAGTTTGGTAAGTTAGCATGTTGTCCTGACAAGTGCAACCACTTGTCAGGCCTTACTTTCCCTTTTGCGTACACAGTGGGCACCCCTGTGGTAGGTCCCGGGTAACCGCTGGGCAGGGTGCAGTGTAAGTAAAAGGCAGGACATATACTGAGGTGTGTGATATGTCCTGACAGTGAAAAACACTCCATTTCGTTTTTCACTGGTGAAAGGCCATCCTGCCCATAGGACAGAATGGGGGAGGCTGGGTATTGTGTTTGTTAGCCTAGTTTCCCATAAGTTTAAAATGGAGAGGTGAAGTTTAGTATGTATGAACTCACAGTGTTATAACACATCTTTCTATGAATGTGGTTGTGTCACTGTGTGTTCAGAAACCACTCTTTTAGAAAGTGGCTGAGTTTTGTGCTTTAAGCATTTCTGTGTGTCTCTGCTGAATGTGGATTGACTGTCTGGATCTGAGAGGGGAGAGGAGCTGGGGGAGGTCTTGACCCAGGGAGGGGTTGAGATGGCACCAGGCTGACCTGCATCTGGAGAGTAGGCAGAGGAGAAACCCCGGGAGGTGAAGAGGCCTGGGTTCCGGCTATAAAACAATTGACCCATCTCCGGCTGAGTGATTAAGGATCCAGACCCCCAGTATCAGAGGGAGAAAGGTGACACTGGGAGGGAGACAGCCAGAACTGATTTAGGCAGGGGTCAGGGAACCCTGAGCACAACGGACTTCAAAGACATTTAGGGGTATAACTATGAGAGCTGAGACCCCTGAACGTGGGAATAGAAATGGATTGAGACTGAAAAGGCTTGGACCCATTTCGTGGTCAAGAGGAACCTCTGCTAAGGAAGGAACAACTGAAGAGACTGCTGGGAAGGACCGACCCTTGCTTCGTGATCTGGGGCTGGTCTGCAGTTTGCTGTTTTAACCAAGGAAGAGGCTGTTGGGACTGTGCTTTGTGCGCTGGGTCCCCCTGCTTGAAGAATACTGTGCTTCGTGCTGTGTCTTGTTACCCCAAGGGCCCGAGGTGAGCTGGCTCCCTGTTTGGAAACACAGGAACATAAAAGTTTCCGGAGAAGTTTCAAGCGGTGCGGTGGGCGCGTGTTGTGGCAGCTTGAGACCCTCGGAAGGTGTGCTGTGTGATCTTGGACACACGGAGGAGAAGTGAGACTCGGACGCGCTGGGTGCGTGTCGTGGTGCACAGGAGGCGTTGGTGAAGAGCGCCTGGTCAACGTGTGCATCGAAGGTGAAGTGAGTCTCGGACACGCTGGGTGCGTGTCGTGGTGCACCGCAGGTGTTGGTGAAGAGCGCCTGGTCAGCATGTGCATTGGAGGTGAAGTGAGACTCGGACGCGCAGGGTGCATGTCGTGGTGCACCGCCGGCGCTGGTGAAGAGCGCCTGGTCAGCGGGTGCATCGGAGGTGACGGGAGTCTCGGACGCGCAGGGTGCGTGTCGTGGTGCACAGGAGGCGTTGGTGAGGAGCGCCTGGTCAACGTGTGCATTGCAAGTGGAGTGAGTCTCGGACGTGCAGGGTGCGTGTCGGGGTGCACCGGAGGCGCTGGTGAAGAGCGCCTGGTTATCGAGTGCACCGGAGGAGAAGTGAGGCTCGAACACGGTGAGCGTGTCGGGGTGCACCGGAGGCGTTGGTGAAGAGCGCCTGGATATCGGGGCACCGGAGTTGGAGTAAGTCTCAGTGAAGCAGTGTGCGTGCTTTGGTGCAACCTGGGACTGTGGAGGTGATCGGCTGATCATCGTGTGCACCGGAAGAAAGTGAGTCTCTGCAGCGCGGTGTGCGTGACTTGGTGCCAACTGAGACCGCAGGAAGGAGTGCCTGGTGAACGTGCACTCGGAGTCGAAGTGAAGTCTCATCAGCGTTGTGTGTGTGGCTTCGGGCCAGAGGAGACCCGGAGGGTGCTGTGGTGAACGTGCACCCGGAGTAACGTAATCTCAGAGGCGTGGGGTACGTGTGCCCTGCGGCCGCCTGAGACTTTCCTAACAGTCACGGCCCGGCAGCCCCGGAGGAGCTGAGCTGCCAGGCCGAGCCGCTGAGGCCCATTGAGAAAGTTCTGCACGGAAGGCCTAGTTCACTGAAGGAGGAGAGTGGGGTCGCGCCCCCAGGTAACGTGGATCACTGCCTGGGCGGGGTGCGGGCTCGGAGGGACACTCTCTCGGCTTCTCAGTCCTTCTGGCGACGTGAGCCTTTGCTTCGGCTCAGATTGGGGACTGTACTGTGTTCAGGAGTGGCAGTACTGGGGGCTGAGTGAGAAGCTGTACTTTATGTCATCGTTGATACGTGCGGGGGGGGGCAACTGTTATCGAAGAGGCTGACTGTCGTAATACACATTGCCAATATTGCTGCTAATGAACTGCCGGACTGTCTTATGACGCCTGACATTATTTCTGCATAACGAAGTACACGATTGTAGCGCTACGCATTGCATTATTGATCCCTTGCAAAGTACAGGATTGTAGCGGCCCGCATTGCATTATTTCTTCATTGCAAAGTACATGATTGTAGCTAAGCATTGCATTATTCCTTAATTGCAAAGTACATGATTGTAGCTACGCATTGCATTATTCCTTCATTGCGCAGTACATGATTGTAGCGGTACGCATTGCATTATTTCTTCATTGCGCAGTACATGATTGTAGCGGCGCGCATTGCATTATTTCTTCATTGCGCAGTACATGATTGTAGCGGCGCGCATTGCATTATTCCTTAATTGCAAAGTACATGATTGTAGCGGTGCGCATTGCATTATTTCTTCATTGCGCAGTACATGATTGTAGCGGCGCGCATTGCATTATTTCTTCATTGCAAAGTACGTGATTGGGGTGTGACGCATTGCATTATTCCTTCATTGCAAAGTACATGATTGTAGCGGCGCGCATTGCATTATTTCTTCATTGCATAGTACGTGATTGGGGTGTGACGCATTGCATTATTCCTTCATTGCGCAGTACATGATTGTAGCGGTACGCATTGCATTATTTCTCCCATTGCAAGGTACCGGGGTGTATCATTACGCATTGTATTATTTCTCCTTGGCCCAGCACAGGATAGGATTGTATCGTTACGCAGCACACTATTGTTTGTCCATTGCAACGTGTGTGATTCTAGCATTACGACCAGCATAGCATTTTGAAAGCGGTGGTTGGGATTTGAACCTACCAGCCAGCCGGAACGAATATTACCCTTTATTATATGTTGGCTTTTGTATCGTGTGGTCTGATCGTATATCTTTTTATATAAAGTTTATACTTTTTTATCAAACTCGTGTGGAGTCCATTTGTGGTGTCACCAGGGGTTGCTGTCGGTGTGGTTGCACATACTGTACACTCGTGCCTTGGAGATAGGCCTGGCTGCTCGTGCAAAGCTACTAAGGGGGTGAGCAGGGCTATCTCAAACCGTGTCCTTACTTGGCCTAACGTTGAGTGAGGAGTCCCGGGTCTCGCATTTGGTGACAGTGGTGCGGGACTGGGACTCCGGCTTCCAACACCGCCTTCTGCCTTTCTCTTCACCTCAGCCCCAGGCAGCACGTGTCTCTGCTTGCTGAGAATCTGTGAGCTATGTGTCTTCGCCGGAAAGTTCACCTTTAAAGTGTTTATTCTTTTACATTATGACAAGTTTTGATGTCATCGTTAGACCTGATACCCGGATGCTCACTTTGAAAACACCCAGGGGCAGATTTACAAGAACTGGCGCATCTCTGCATATCAGCAGAGATGTGCCAGTTAATTTGCGTGACGCAAAAAAACCCTTGCGCCACCATGGATGTGTCGCATTTACAATGCGGCGCACCGTGGCGCAAGGATAGACATATGCGTGGCGCATCTTTTGGCGTACAGGCAGCGCATTGCTGGAGTTGTGTCGCAAGTGCGATGCAACTCCAGCAATGCTTCGGAATGCCTATTCCTATTGTGCTGCGTCACTCCTTACGCCTGCTTCAAGCAGGCTTAAGGTTTTGACGCAGTGGCGTCGTAGAAGTGACGCAGTGAAATCTTGTAGATTTCACTGCGTCACTTTTACGAGGCTTTCTTACGTCGGAACGCCCACCCTGCATACATTATGCCTGACGCAGGTATAATGTAGCGCAGGGCTTTACAACGTGACACATCTCCCTAGATGCGTCACGTTGTAAATGTGTTGCAACGTGGCGCATTGTTTATGATGCCGCTGCGTCACAGAAGTGACGCAACGGTGGCATAAAGTTGTCGCAAGGGGCTTGTAAATCTGCCCCATAGTGCTTCGGGTTGTGGAATAGACCATTCGAGAGAGGTGCTGCGGGGCGGAGGGGGGGGCGGTTACTGCACATCACAGAGGGCATTTTTCAGGTGTTCCAGCTCGGTGAGGGCTGGCTGGACTTAAATCCTAGCTTCTCCACTGGATGTGAGGATGTGGCTGCCGACTTTAGAACTGGGGAACTAGATTCGAGTCTCAGCGTCGACTCAACATCCTGTGATTCTAGGCAAATCACTTAATCTCCCCGTGCCCAAAAATTAAGAACAAAAAATGAATGTGTCCCTGTGTAAGGTAACTGGTGCTCATGTAAAGCGCTTCAATACCTTCGGGTAGAGTTCGCGCTATATGAAACTGCAAAGCAAAAGTAATTCAAGCCACACAGCTCTGGACAGAATAACAACCGCACCACGTCTGTGATTGTTGAACTGTTAGGAGGTGTTTGTTTAGTTGACAAATTAAGTTTAAAATGGCCCTGACTTAACATTATTGCAATTAACAGTGGTTTATATTTACCTCATTGAAGCAAAAGATCACAGAACGCCACACGGCTAGAAAACGTTCCCCGTCTTTTTTTTCCCTTTATCTAGCGTAGAAAGACTTTCTCCAACTCTTAGAAATGCTGCACAGAACATTGGCAGCGTTTGTACATTTATCGGTGCCAATAAAGCAGTATTTATTGTCCTGCTCTGTAAAACATGGGTGGGGAGGGCGCTCTCGGGGCCCGGCTGCCAACAAGCCTCCTGTGGCACCCGGCTCTTTCTCTGGCAGAATAAAGGCCTTGGCCGCCACAAAGAGGGCGCCATGTGCTGCTATGCCGCCCAGGGCCGGGTCCCATTAACAGGGCCTCTTGACCAGCAGGGGCCCCGCCGTGTTCCTTTTCAGCCCTTTGTCTGCTCAGATAGGAAGACGGGAGTGGGGAGCACCCGTGGGGGCTTTCATGAGAGCTCTCTGTGCACAAACAGGCACGAGGCGCCAGCACGCGCCACCCACAGGCACGCGCACGTGGGGGGAGTGGCCTGGCAGGTCTTGGTCTTAGACGGTGGGTGGGGGTGGCCTGGGTCTTGGACGGTGGGTGGGGGTGGTCTGGGTCTTGGACGGTGGGTGGGGGCGGCCTGGGTCTTGGACGGTGGGTGGGGGTGGGGGTGGCCTGGCAGCTATGGGTCTTGGACGGTGGGTGGGGGCGGCCTGGCAGGTATGGGTCTTGGACGGTGGGTGGGGGTGGCCTGGCAGGTCTGGGTCTTGGGCGGTGAGGTACGGGGTTGGCCTGGCAGGTCTGGATTTTGGAGGGTGGGTGGGGGTGGCCTGGCAGGTCTTGGACGGTGGGTGGTGGCGGCCTGACAGGTCTCGGTCTTGGACGGGGGAGAGGGGTGGCCTGGCAGGTCTGGGTCTTGGGCGGTGGGGTACGAGGTACGGGGTTGGCCTGGCAGGTCTGGATTTTGGAGGGTGGGTGGGGGTGGCCTGGCAGGTCTTGGGAGGTGGGTGGTGGTGGCCTGGTTCTTGGACGGTGGGTGGGGGTGGCCTGGCAGGTCTGGGTCTTGGAGGGTGGGTGGGGGCGGCCTGGCAGCTCTGGGTGTTGGACAGTGGGTGAGGGTGGCCTGGAAGGTCTGGGGCGGTGGGTGGGGGTGGCCTGGCAGGTCTGGGTCTTGGATGGTGGGTGGGGAGGGCAGGCAGGTCTGGGTCTTGGACGGTGGGGGGTGGCCTGGCAGGTCTGGGTCTTGGAGGGTGGGTGGGGGTGGCCTTTGTCTGCTCAGAGAGGAAGACGGGAGTGGGGAGCACCCGTGGCGGCTTTCTTGAGAGCTCTCTGTGCACAAACAGGCACGAGGCGCCAGCACGTACCACCCACAGGCACGTGCACGTGGGGGGAGTGGCCTGGCAGGTCTGGGTCTTGGACGGTGGGTGGGGGTGGCCTGGGTCTTGGACGGTGGGTGGGGGTGGTCTGGGTCTTGGACGATGGGGGGTGGCCTGGCAGGCCTGGGTCTTGGAGGGTGAGTGGGGGTGGCCTGGCAGGCCTGGGTCTTGGACAGTGGGTGGGGATGGCCTGGCAGGTCTTGGACGGTGGGTGGGGGTGGCCTGGCTGGTCTGGGTCTTGGGCGGTGGGGTACGGGGTTGGCCTGGCAGGTCTGGATTTTGGAGGGTGGGTGGGGGTGGCCTGGCAGGTCTTGGACGGTGGGTGGTGGTGGCCTGACAGGTCTCGGTCTTGGACGGGGGAGAGGGGGTGGCCTGGCAGATATGGGTCTTGGACGGTGGGTGGGGGTGGCCTGGCAGGTCTGGGTCTTGGACGGTGGGTGGGGGCGGCCTGGGTCTTGGACGGTGGGTGGGGGTGGCCTGGCAGGTCTTGGATGGTGAGTGGGGGTGGCCTGGCAGGTCTGGGTCTTGGGCGGTGGGGTACGGGGTTGGCCTGGCAGGTCTGAGCTTTGGAGGGTGGGTGGGGGTGGATTGGCAGGCCTGGGTCTTGGACGGTGGGTGGGGGTGGCCTGGCAGGTCTTGGACGGTGGGTGAGGGTGGCCTGGCAGGTCTGGGTCTTGGGCGGTGGGCGGAGGTGGCCTGGCATGACTGGGGCAGTGGATGGGGGCCGCCTAGCAGGTCTGGGTCCTGAACGGTGTGTGGGGCGGCCTGGCAGGTCTGGGTCTTGGGCGGTGGGTAGGGGTGGTCTGGTTCTTGGGCGGTGGGTGGGGGTGGCCTGACAGGTCTCGGTCTTGGACAGGGGAGAGGGGGTGGCCTGGCAGGTCTGGGTCTTGGACGGTGGGTGGGGCGGCCTGGGTCTTGGACGGTGGTGGGGGTGGCCTGGCAGGTCTGGGTTTTGGACGGTGGGTGGGGGCGGCCTGGCAGGTCTTGGACGGTGGGTGGTGGTGGCCTGGCAGGTCTGGGTCTTGGATGGTGGGTGGGGGTGGCCCGGCAGGTCTGGGTTTTGGATGGTGGGTGGGGGTGGCCTGGCAGGTCTGGGTTTTGGATGGTGGGTGGGCGCGGCCTGGCAGGTCTTGGACGGTGGGTGGGGGTGGCCTGGGTCTTGGACGGTGGGTGGGGGTGGCCTGGCAGGTCTGGGTCTTGGGCGGTGGGTGGGGGCAGCCTGGCAGGTCTGGGGCGGTGGGTGGGGGTGGCCTGGCAGGTCTGGGTCTTGGAGGGTGGGTGGTGGTGGCCTGGCAGTTCTGGGTCTTGGACGGTGGGTGGGGGTGGCCTGGCAGGTCTTGGACGGTGGGTGGGGGTGGCTTGGCAGGTCTGGGTACTGAAGGGTGGGTGGGGGTGGCCTGGCAGGTCTGGGTCTTGGGTGGTGGGGGGGTGGCCTGGGTCTTGGAGGGTGGGTGGGGGTGGCCTGGCAGGTCTGGGTCTTGGGCGGTGGGTGGTGGTGGCCTGGTTCTTGGACGGTGGGTGGGGGAGGCCTGGCAGGTCTGGGTCTTGGAGGGTGGGTGGGGGTGGCCTGGCAGCTCTGGGTGTTGGACGGTGGGTGGGGGTGGCCTGGCAGGTCTGGGGCGGTGGGTGGGGGTGGCCTGGCAGGTCTGGGTCTTGGATGGTGCGTGAGGGTGGGCAGGCAGGGCTGGGTCTTGGACGGTGGGGGGGTGGCCTGGCAGGTCTAGGTCTTGGAGGGTGGGTGGGTGGGGGTTGCCTTTGTCTGCTCAGAGAGGAAGACGGGAGTGGGGAGCACCTGTGGCGGCTTTCATGAGAGCTCTCTGTGCACAAACAGGCACGAGGTGCCAGCACGCGCCACCCACAGGCACGCGCATGTGGGGGTAGTGGCCTGGCAGGTCTGGGTCTTGGACGGTGAGTGGGGGTGGTCTGGGTCTTGGACGGGGGGTGGCCTGGCAGGCCTGGGTCTTGGAGGGTGGGTGGGGGTGGCCTGGGTCTTGGACAGTGGGTGGGGGTGTCCTGGCAGGTCTTGGATGGTGGGAGGGGTGTGGCCTGGCAGGCCTGGGTCTTGGACGGTGGGTGGGGGTGGCCTGGGTCTTGGACGGTAGGTGGGGGTGGCCTGGCAGGTCTTGGACGGTGGGTGGGGGTGGCCTGGCAGGTCTGGGTCTTGGGCGGTGGGGGGTTGGCATGGCAGGTCTGGGTTTTGGAGGGTGGGTGGGGGTGGCCTGGCAGGCCTGGGTCTTGGATGGTGGGTGAGGGTGGGTGGCCTGGCAGGTCTTGGACGGTGGGTGGGGGTGGACTGGCAGGTCTGGGTCTTGGGCGGTGGGTGGGGGTGGCCTGGCAGGTCTGGGGCGGTGGGTGGGGGCAGCCTGGCAGGTCTGGGTCTTGGGCGGTGGGTAGGGGTGGTCTGGTTCTTGGATGGTGGGTGGGGGTGGCCTGGCAGGTATGGGTCTTGGACGGTGGGTGGGGGCGGCCTGGCAGGTCTGGGTCTTGGACGGTGGGTGGGGGCGGACTGGGTCTTGGACGGTGGGTGGGGGTGGCCTGGCAGGTCTTGGACGGTGGGTGGTGGTGGCCTGGCAGGTCTGGGTCTTGGACGGTGGGTGGGGGTGGCCTGGCAGGTCTGGGTTTTGGATGGTGGGTGGGGGTGGCCTGGCAGGTCTGGGTTTTGGACGGTGGGTGGGGGCGGCCTGGCAGATCTTGGACGGTGGGTGGGGGCGGCCTGGGTCTTGGACGGTGGGTGGGGGTGGCCTGGCAGGTCTGGGTTTTGGACGGTGGGTGGGGGCGGCCTGGCAGGTCTTGGACGGTGGGTGGTGGGTGGTGGTGGCCTGGCAGGTCTGGGTCTTGGACGGTGGGTGGGGGTGGCCTGGCAGGTCTGGGTTTTGGAAGGTGGGTGGGGGTGGCCTGGCAGGTCTGGGTTTTGGACAGTGGGTGGTTGCGGCCTGGCAGATCTTGGACGGTGGGTGGGGGTGGCCTGGGTCTTGGACGGTGGGTGGGGGTGGCCTGGCAGGTCTGGGTCTTGGGCGGTGGGTGGGGGCAGCCTGGCAGGTCTGGGGCGGTGGGTGGGCGTGGCCTGGCAGGTCTGGGTCTTGGACGGTGGGTGGGGGTGGCCTGGCAGGTCTTGGACGGTGGGTGGGGATGGCTTGGCAGGTCTGGGTCTTGAAGCGTGGGTGGGGGTGGCCTGGCAGGTCTGGGTCTTGGGCGGTGGGTGGGGGTGGCCTGGGTCTTGGAGGGTGGGTGGGGGTGGCCTGGCAGGTCTGGGTCTTGGGCGGTGGGTGGTGGTGGCCTGGTTATTGGACGGTGGGTGGGGGTGGCCTGGCAGGTCATGGTCTTGGAGGGTGGGTGGGTGGGGGTGGCCTGGCAGCTCCGGGTGTAGGACGGTGGGTGGGGGTGGCCTGGCAGGTCTGGGGCGGTGGGTGGGGGTGGCCTGGCAGGTCTGGGTCTTGGATGGTGGGTGGGGGTGGGCAGGCAGGGCTGGGTCTTGGATGGTGGCGGGGTGGCCTGGCAGGTCTGGGTCTTGGAGGGTGGGTGGGGGTGGCCTTTGTCTGTCTCAGAGAGGAAGACGGGAGTGGGGAGCACCCGTGGCGGCTTTCATGAGAGCTCTCTGTGCAGAAACAGGCATGAGGTGCCAGCACGTGCCACCCACAGGCACTTGCATGTGGGGGGAGTGGTCTAGCAGGTCTGGGTCTTGGACGGTGGGTGGGGGTGGCCTGGGTCTTGGATGGTGGGTGGGGGTGGTCTGGGTCTTGGATGGTGGGGGTGGTGGCCTGGCAGGCCTGGGTCTTGGAGGGTGGGTGGGAGTGGCCTGGCAGGCCTGGGTCTTGGACGGTGGGTGGGGGTGGCCTGGCAGGTTTGGGTCTTGGAGGGTGGGTGGGGATGGCCTGGCAGGCCTGGGTCTTGGACGGTGGGTGGGGGTGGCCTGGCAGGTCTTGGACGGTGGGTGGTGGTGGCCTGGCAGGTCTGGGTCTTGGACGGTGGGTGGGGGTGGCCTGGCAGGTCTGGGTTTTGGAAGGTGGGTGGGGGTGGCCTGGCAGGTCTGGGTTTTGGACAGTGGGTGGTTGCGGCCTGGCAGATCTTGGACGGTGGGTGGGGGTGGCCTGGGTCTTGGACGGTGGGTGGGGGTGGCCTGGCAGGTCTGGGTCTTGGGCGGTGGGTGGGGGCAGCCTGGCAGGTCTGGGGCGGTGGGTGGGGGTGGCCTGGCAGGTCTGGGTCTTGGACGGTGGGTGGGGGTGGCCTGGCAGGTCTTGGACGGTGGGTGGGAATGGCTTGGCAGGTCTGGGTCTTGAAGCGTGGGTGGGGGTGGCCTGGCAGGTCTGGGTCTTGGGCGGTGGGTGGGGGTGGCCTGGGTCTTGGAGGGTGGGTGGGGGTGGCCTGGCAGGTCTGGGTCTTGGGCGGTGGGTGGTGGTGGCCTGGTTATTGGACGGTGGGTGGGGTGGCCTGGCAGGTCTGGGTCTTGGAGGGTGGGTGGGTGGGGGTGGCCTGGCAGCTCTGGGTGTTGGACGGTGGGTGGGGGTGGCCTGGCAGGCCTGGGGCGGTGGGTGGGGGTGGCCTGGCAGGTCTGGGTCTTGGATGGTGGGTGGGGGTGGGCAGGCAGGGCTGGGTCTTGGATGGTGGCGGGGTGGCCTGGCAGGTCTGGGTCTTGGAGGGTGGGTGGGGGTGGCCTTTGTCTGTCTCAGAGAGGAAGACAGGAGTGGGGAGCACCCGTGGCGGCTTTCATGAGAGCTCTCTGTGCAGAAACAGGCACGAGGTGCCAGCACGCGCCACCCACAGGCACGCGCATGTGGGGGGAGTGGTCTGGCAGGTCTGGGTCTTGGACGGTGGGTGGGGGTGGCCTGGGTCTTGGATGGTGGGTGGGGGTGGTCTGGGTCTTGGATGGTGGGGGTGGTGGCCTGGCAGGCCTGGGTCTTGGAGGGTGGGTGGGAGTGGCCTGGCAGGCCTGGGTCTTGGACGGTGAGTGGGGGTGGCCTGGCAGGTTTGGGTCTTGGAGGGTGGGTGGGGATGGCCTGGCAGGCCTGGGTCTTGGACGGTGGGTGGGGGTGGCCTGGCAGGTCTTGGAGATGGTGGGTAGGGGTGGGCTGGTTCTTGGCCAGTGGGTGTGGGTGGCCTGGCAGGTCTGGGTCTTGGACAGGGGAGAGGGGGTGGCCTGGCAGGTATGGGTCTTGGACGGTGGGTGGGGACGGCCTGGCAGGTCTGGGTCTTGGACGGTGGGTGGGGGTGGCCTGGCAGGTCTGGGTTTTGGACGGTGGGCGGGGGGGCCTGGCAGGTCTTGGACGTTGGGTGGTGGTGGCCTGGCAGGTCTGGGTCTTGGACGGTTGGTGGGGGTGGCCTGGCAGGTCTGGGTTTTGGACGGTGGGTGGGGGTGGCCTGGCAGGTCTGGGTTTTGGACGGTGGGTAGGGGCGTCCTGGCAGGTCTTGGAAGGTGGGTGGGGGTGGCGTGGCAGGCCAGGGTCTTGGACAGTGAGTGGGGGTGGCCTGGGTCTTGGACAGTGGGTGGGGCTGGCCTGGCAGGTCTGGGTCTTGGGCGGTGAGTGGGGGTGGCCTGGCAGGTCTGGGTTTTGGACGGTGGGTGGGGGTGGCCTGGCAGGCCTGGGTTTTGGTCGGTGGGTGGGGGCAGCCTGGCAGGTCTTGGACGGTGGGTGGGGGTGGCCTGGGCCTTGGATGGTGGGTGGGGGTGGCCTGGCAGGTCTGGGTCTTGGGCGGTGGGTGGGGGCAGCCTGGCAGGTCTGGGGCAGTGGATGGGGGTGGCCTGGCAGGTCTGGGTCTTGGAGGGTGGGTGGTGGTGGCCTGGCAGTTCTGGGTCATGGACGGTGGGTGGGTGGGGTGGCCTGGCAGGTCTTGGAGATGGTGGGTAGGGGTGGGCTGGTTCTTGGCCAGTGGGTGTGGGTGGCCTGGCAGGTCTGGGTCTTGGACAGGGGAGAGGGGTGGCCTGGCAGGTATGGGTCTTGGACGGTGGGTGGGGACGGCCTGGCAGGTCTGGGTCTTGGACGGTGGGTGGGGGTGGCCTGGCAGGTCTGGGTTTTGGACCGGTGGGTGGGGGGCCTGGCAGGTCTTGGACGTTGGGTGGTGGTGGCCTGGCAGGTCTGGGTCTTGGACGGTTGGTGGGGGTGGCCTGGCAGGTCTGGGTTTTGGACGGTGGGTGGGGGTGGCCTGGCAGGTCTGGGTTTTGGACGGTGGGTAGGGGCGTCCTGGCAGGTCTTGGAAGGTGGGTGGGGGTGGCCTGGCAGGCCAGGGTCTTGGACAGTGAGTGGGGGTGGCCTGGGTCTTGGACAGTGGGTGGGGCTGGCCTGGCAGGTCTGGGTCTTGGGCGGTGAGTGGGGTGGCCTGGCAGGTCTGGGTTTTGGACGGTGGGTGGGGGTGGCCTGGCAGGCCTGGGTTTTGGACGGTGGGTGGGGGCAGCCTGGCAGGTCTTGGACGGTGGGTGGGGGTGGCCTGGGTCTTGGACGGTGGGTGGGGGTGGCCTGGCAGGTCTGGGTCTTGGGCGGTGGGTGGGGGCAGCCTGGCAGGTCTGGGGCGGTGGATGGGGGTGGCCTGGCAGGTCTGGGTCTTGGAGGGTGGGTGGTGGTGGCCTGGCAGTTCTGGGTCATGGACGGTGGGTGGGTGGGGTGGCCTGGCAGGTCTTGGACGGTGGGTGGGGGTGGCTTGGCAGGTCTGGGTCTTGAAGGGTGGGTGGGGGTGGCCTGGCAGATCTGGGTCTTGGGCGGTGGGTGGGGGTGGCCTGGGTCTTGGAGGGTGGGTGGGGGTGGCCTGGCAGGTCTGGGTCTTGGGCGGTGGGTGGTGGTGGCCTGGTTCTTGGACGGTGGGTGGGGGTGGCCTGGCAGGTCTGGGTCTTGGAGGGTGGGTGGGGTGGCCTGGCAGCTCTGGGTGTTGGACGGTGGGTGGGGGTGGCCTGGCAGGTCTGGGGCGGTGGGTGGAGGTGGCCTGGCAGGTCTGGGTCTTGGATGGTGGGTGGGGGTGGGCAGGCAGGGCTGGGTCTTGGACGGTGGGGGGTGGCCTGGCAGGTCTGGGTCTTGGAGGGTGGGTGGGGGTGGCCTTTGTCTGCTCAGAGAGGAAGACGGGAGTGGGGAGCACCCGTGGCGGCTTTCATGAGAGCTCTCTGTGCACAAACAGGCACGAGGCGCCAGCACGCACCACCCACAGGCATGCGCATGTGGGGGGAGTGGCCTGGCAGGTCTGGGTCTTGGACGGTGGGTGGGGGTGGCCTGGGTCTTGGACGGTGGGTGGGGGTGGTCTGGGTCTTGGACAGGGGGTGGCCTGGCAGGCCTGGGTCTTGGAGGGTGGGTGGGGGTGGCCTGGGTGTTGGACAGTGGGTGGGGGTGGCCTGGCAGGTCTTGGACGGTGGGAGGGGGTTGGCCTGGCAGGCCTGGGTCTTGGACGGTGGGTGGGGGTGGCCTGGGTCTTGGACGGTGGGTGGGGGTGGCCTGGCAGGTCTTGGATGGTGGGTGGGGGTGGCCTGGGTCTTGGACGGTGGGTGGGGGTGGCCTGGCAGGTCTTGGGCGGTGGGTGGGGGTGTCCTGGCAGGTCTGGGGCTGTGGGTGGGGGCAGCCTGGCAGGTCTGGGTCTTGGGCGGTGGGTAGGGGTGGTCTGGTTCTTGGGCGGTGGGTGGGGGTGGGGGTGGCCTGACAGGTCTCGGTCTTGCACAGGGGAGAGGGGGTGGCCTGGCAGGTGTGGGTCTTGGATGGTGGGTGGGGGCGGCCTGGCAGGTCTGGGTCTTGGACGGTGGGTGGGGGGCGGCCTGGTTCTTGGACGGTGGGTGGGGGTGGCCTGGCAGGTCTGGGTTTTGGACGGTGGGTGGGGGTGGCCTGGCAGGTCTTGGACGGTGGGTGGGGGTGGCCTGGCAGGTCTGGGTCTTGGACGGTGGGTGGGAGTGGCCTGGCAGGTCTGGGTTTTGGACGGTGGGTGGGGGTGGCCTGGCAGGTCTGGGTTTTGGACAGTGGGTGGGGCGGCCTGGCAGGTCTTGGACGGTGGGTGGGGGTGGCCTGGGTCTTGGACGGTGGGTGGGGGTGGCCTGGCAGGTCTGGGTCTTGGGCGGTGGGTGGGGGCAGCCTGGCAGGTCTGGGGCGGTGGGTGGGGGTGGCCTGGCAGGTCTGGGTCTTGGATGGTGGGTGGGGGTGGCTGGCAGGTCTGGGTCTTGGGCTGTGGGTGGGGGCAGCCTGGCAGGTCTGGGGCGGTGGGTGGGGGTGGCCTGGCAGGCCTGGGTCTTGGACGGTGGGAGGGGGTGGCCTGGCAGGTCTTGGACGGTGGGTGGGGGTGGCTTGGCAGGTCTGGGTCTTGAAGGGTGGGTGGGGGTGGCCTGGCAGGTCTGGGTCTTGGGCGGTGGGTGGGGGTGGCCTGGGTCTTGGAGGGTGGGTGGGGGTGGCCTGGCAGGTCTGAGGCGGTGGGTGGGGTGGCTTGGCAGGTCTGGGTCTTGAAGGGTGGGTGGCGGTGGCCTGGCAGGTCTGGGTCTTGGGCGGTGGGTGGGGGTGGCCTGGGTCTTGGAGGGTGGGTGGGGGTGGCCTGGCAGGTCTGGGTCTTGGGCGGTGGGTGGTGGTGGCCTGGTTATTGGACGGTGGGTGGGGGTGGCCTGGCAGGCCTGGGTCTTGGAGGGTGGGTGGGGGTGGCCTGGCAGCTCTGGATGTTGGACGTTGGGTGGGGGTGGCCTGGCATGTCAGGGGAAGTGGATGGGGGTGGCCTGGCAGGTCTGGGTCTTGGATGGTGGGTGGGGGTGGGCAGGCAGGCAGGGCTGGGTCTTGGACGGTGGCGGGGTGGCCTGGCCGGTCTGGGTCTTGGAGGGTGGGTGGGGGTGGCCTTTGTCTGCTCAGAGAGGAAGACAGGAGTGGGGAGCACCCGTGGCGGCTTTCATGAGAGCTCTCTGTGCACAAACAGGCACGTGGTGCCAGCACGCGCCACCCACAGGCACGCGCATGTGGGGGAGTGGCCTGGCAGGTCTGGGTCTTGGATGGTGGGTGGGGGTGGTCTGGGTCTTGCATGGTGGGGGTGGTGGCCTGTCAGGCCTGGGTCTTGGAGGGTGGTTGGAAGTGGCCTGGCAGGCCTGGGTCTTGGACGGTGGGTGGGGGTGGCCTGGCAGGTTTGGGTCTTGGAGGGTGGGTGGGGGTGGCCTGGCAGGCCTGGGTCTTGGACGGTGGGTGGGAGTGGCCTGGCAGGTCTTGGAGATGGTGGGTAGGGGTGGGCTGGTTCTTGGCCGGTGGGTGTGGGTGGCCTGGCAGGTCTGGGTCTTGGACAGGGGAGAGGGGAGAGGGGTGGCCTGGCAGGTATGGGTCTTGGACGGTGGGTGGGGGCGGCCTGGCAGGTCTTGGTCTTGGACGGTGGGTGGGGGCGGCCTGGGTCTTGGACGGTGGGTGGGGGTGGCCTGGCAGGTCTGGGTTTTGGACGGTGGGTGGGGGGCCTGGCAGGTCTTGGACGGTGGGTGGTGGTGGCCTGGCAGGTCTGGGTCTTGGACGGTGGGTGGGGGTGGCCTGGCAGGTCTGGGTTTTGGACGGTGGGTGGGGGTGGCCTGGCAGGTCTGGGTTTTGGACAGTGGGTAGGGGCGGCCTGGCAGGTCTTGGAAGGTGGGTGGGGGTAGCCTGGCAGGCCAGGGTCTTGGACGGTGAGTGGGGGTGGCCTGGGTCTTGGACAGTGGGTGGGGCTGGCCTGGCAGGTCTGGGTTTTGGGAGGTGAGTGGGGGCAGCCTGGCAGGTCTGGGGGCGGTGGGTGGGGGTGGCCTGGCAGGTCTGGGTCTTTGAGGGTGGGTGGGGGTGGCCTGGCAGTTCTGGGTCTTGGACGGTGGGTGGGGGTGGCCTGGCAGGTCTATGACGGTGGGTGGGGTGGCTTGGCAGGTCTGGGTCTTGAAGGGTGGGTGGAGGTGGCCTGGCAGGTCTGGGTCTTGGGCGGTGGGTGGGGGTGGCCTGGGTCTTGGAGGGTGGGTGGGTGGGGGTGGCCTTGCAGGTCTGGGTCTTGGGCGGTGGGTGGTGGTGGCCTGGTTCTTGGACGGTGGGTGGGGGTGGCCTGGCAGGTCTGGGTCTTGGAGTGTGGGTGGGGGTGGCCTGGCAGCTCTGGGTCTTGGATGGTGGGTGGGGGTGGGTAGGCAGGTCTGGGTCTTGGACGGGGGGTGGCCTGGCAGGTCTGGGTCTTGGAGGGTGGGTGGGGGTGGCCTTTGTCTGCTCAGAGAGGAAGACGGGAGTGGGGAGCACCCGTGGTGGCTTTCATAAGAGCTCTCTGTGCACAAACAGGCACTAGGCGCCAGCACGTGCCACCCACAGGCACACGCACATGGGGAGTGGCCTGGCAGGTCTGGTTCTTTGACGGTGGGTGGGGGTGGCCTGGCAGGTCTTGGACAGTGGGTGGAGGTGGCCTGGCAGGTCTGGGTCTTGGGCGGTGGGTGGGGGTGGCCTGGCAGGTCTGGGATGGTGGGTGGGGCGGCCTGGCAGGTCTGGGTCTTGGACGGTGGGTGGTGCGGCCTGGCAGGTCTGGGTCTTAGGCGGTGGGTAGGGGTGGTCTGGTTCTTGGGCAGTGGGTGGGGTGGCCTGGCAGGTCTGGGTCTTGGATGGGGGAGAAGGGGTGGCCTGGCAGGTATGGGTCTTGGACGGTGGGTGGGGGCGGCCTGGCAGGTCTGGGTCTTGGACGGTGGGTGGGGGCGGCGTGGGTCTTGGACGGTGGGTGGGGGTGGCCTGGCAGGTCTGGGTTTTGGACGGTGGGTGGGGCGGCCTGGCAGGTCTTGGACGGTAGGTGGGGGTGGCCTAGCAGGTCTGGGTCTTGGATGGTGGGTGGGGGTGGCTGGCAGGTCTGGGTCTTGGGCTGTGGGTGGGGGCAGCCTGGCAGGTCTGGGGGCGGTGGGTGGGGGTGGCCTGGCAGGCCTGGGTCTTGGACGGTGGGAGGGGTGGCCTGGCAGGTCTTGGACGGTGGGTGGGGGTGGCTTGGCAGGTCTGGGTCTTGAAGGGTGGGTGGGGTGGCCTGGCAGGTCTGGGTCTTGGGCGGTGGGTGGGGGTGGCCTGGGTCTTGGAGGGTGGGTGGGGGTGGCCTGGCAGGTCTGAGACGGTGGGTGGGGGTGGCTTGGCAGGTCTGGGTCTTGAAGGGTGGGTGGCGGTGGCCTGGCAGGTCTGGGTCTTGGGCGGTGGGTGGGGGTGGCCTGGGTCTTGGAGGGTGGGTGGGGGTGGCCTGGCAGGTCTGGGTCTTGGGCGGTGGGTGGTGGTGGCCTGGTTATTGGACGGTGGGTGGGGGTGGCCTGGCAGGCCTGGGTCTTGGAGGGTGGGTGGGGGTGGCCTGGCAGCTCTGGATGTTGGACGTTGGGTGGGGGTGGCCTGGCAGGTCAGGGGAAGTGGATGGGGTGGCCTGGCAGGTCTGGGTCTTGGATGGTGGGTGGGGGTGGGCAGGCAGGCAGGGCTGGGTCTTGGGCGGTGGCGGGGTGGCCTGGCGGTCTGGGTCTTGGAGGGTGGGTGGGGGTGGCCTTTGTCTGCTCAGAGAGGAAGACAGGAGTGGGGAGCACCCGTGGCGGCTTTCATGAGAGCTCTCTGTGCACAAACAGGCATGTGGTGCCAGCACGCGCCACCCACAGGCACGCGCATGTGGGGGAGTGGCCTGGCAGGTCTGGGTCTTGGATGGTGGGTGGGGGTGGTCTGGGTCTTGCATGGTGGGGGTGGTGGCCTGTCAGGCCTGGGTCTTGGAGGGTGGTTGGAAGTGGCCTGGCAGGCCTGGGTCTTGGACGGTGGGTGGGGGTGGCCTGGCAGGTTTGGGTCTTGGAGGGTGGGTGGGGGTGGCCTGGCAGGCCTGGGTCTTGGACGGTGGGTGGGGGTGGCCTGGCAGGTCTTGGAGATGGTGGGTAGGGGTGGGCTGGTTCTTGGCCGGTGGGTGTGGGTGGCCTGGCAGGTCTGGGTCTTGGACAGGGGAGAGGGAGAGGGGAGAGGGGGTGGCCTGGCAGGTATGGGTCTTGGACGGTGGGTGGGGGCGGCCTGGCAGGTCTTGGTCTTGGACGGTGGGTGGGGGCGGCCTGGGTCTTGGACGGTGGGTGGGGGTGGCCTGGCAGGTCTGGGTTTTGGACGGTGGGTGGGGGGCCTGGCAGGTCTTGGACGGTGGGTGGTGGTGGCCTGGCAGGTCTGGGTCTTGGACGGTGGGTGGGGGTGGCCTGGCAGGTCTGGGTTTTGGACGGTGGGTGGGGGTGGCCTGGCAGGTCTGGGTTTTGGACAGTGGGTAGGGGCGGCCTGGCAGGTCTTGGAAGGTGGGTGGGGGTAGCCTGGCAGGCCAGGGTCTTGGACGGTGAGTGGGGGTGGCCTGGGTCTTGGACAGTGGGTGGGGCTGGCCTGGCAGGTCTGGGTTTTGGGAGGTGAGTTGGGGCAGCCTGGCAGGTCTGGGGCGGTGGGTGGGGGTGGCCTGGCAGGTCTGGGTCTTTGAGGGTGGGTGGGGGTGGCCTGGCAGTTCTGGGTCTTGGACGGTGGGTGGGGGTGGCCTGGCAGGTCTATGACGGTGGGTGGGGTGGCTTGGCAGGTCTGGGTCTTGAAGGGTGGGTGGAGGTGGCCTGGCAGGTCTGGGTCTTGGGCGGTGGGTGGGGGTGGCCTGGGTCTTGGAGGGTGGGTGGGTGGGGGTGGCCTTGCAGGTCTGGGTCTTGGGCGGTGGGTGGTGGTGGCCTGGTTCTTGGACGGTGGGTGGGGGTGGCCTGGCAGGTCTGGGTCTTGGAGTGTGGGTGGGGGTGGCCTGGCAGCTCTGGGTCTTGGATGGTGGGTGGGGGTGGGTAGGCAGGTCTGGGTCTTGGACGGGGGTGGCCTGGCAGGTCTGGGTCTTGGAGGGTGGGTGGGGGTGGCCTTTGTCTGCTCAGAGAGGAAGACGGGAGTGGGGAGCACCCGTGGCGGCTTTCATAAGAGCTCTCTGTGCACAAACAGGCACTAGGCGCCAGCACGTGCCACCCACAGGCACACGCACATGGGGGGAGTGGCCTGGCAGGTCTGGTTCTTTGACGGTGGGTGGGGGTGGCCTGGCAGGTCTTGGACAGTGGGTGGAGGTGGCCTGGCAGGTCTGGGTCTTGGGCGGTGGGTGGGGGTGGCCTGGCAGGTCTGGGATGGTGGGTGGGGGGGGCGTGGCAGGTCTGGGTCTTGGACGGTGGGTGGTGCGGCCTGGCAGGTCTGGGTCTTAGGCGGTGGGTAGGGGTGGTCTGGTTCTTGGGCAGTGGGTGGGGGTGGCCTGGCAGGTCTGGGTCTTGGATGGGGGAGAAGGGGTGGCCTGGCAGGTATGGGTCTTGGACGGTGGGTGGGGGCGGCCTGGCAGGTCTGGGTCTTGGACCGGTGGGTGGGGGCGGCGTGGGTCTTGGACGGTGGGTGGGGGTGGCCTGGCAGGTCTGGGTTTTGGACGGTGGGTGGGGGCGGCCTGGCAGGTCTTGGACGGTAGGTGGTGGTGGCCTGGCAGGTCTGGGTCTTGGACGGTGGGTGGGGGTGGACTGGCAGGTCTGGGTTTTGGATGGTGGGTGGGGGTGGCCTGGCAGATCTGGGTTTTGGATGGTGGGTGGGGCGGCCTGGCAGGTCTGGGTCTTGGAGGGTGGGTGAGGGTGGCCTGGCAGTTCTGGGTCTTGGATGGTGGGTGGGGGTGTCCTGGCAGGTCTGGGTCTTGGGTGGTGGGTGGGGGCAGCCTGGCAGGTCTGGGGCGGTGGGTGGGGGTGGCCTGGCAGGTCTGGGTCTTGGAGGGTGGGTGGGGGTGGCCTGGCAGTTCTGGGTCTTGGATGGTGGGTGGGGGTGGCCTGGCAGGTCTTGGACGGTGGGTGGGGGTGGCTTTGCAGGTCTGGGTCTTGAAGGGTGGGTGGGGGTGGCCTGGCAGGTCTGGGTCTTGGGCGGTGGGTTGGGGTGGCCTGGGTCTTGGAGGGTGGGTGGGGGTGGCCTGGCAGGTCTGGGTCTTGGGAGGTGGGTGGTGGTGGCCTGGTTCTTGGACAGTGGGTGGGGGTGGCCTGGCAGGTCTGGGTCTTGGAGGGTGGGTGGGGCGGCCTGGCAGCTCTGGGTCTTGGGTGGTGGGTGGGGGCAACCTGGCAGGTCTGGGGCGGTGGGTGGGGTGGCCTGGCAGGTCTGGGTCTTGGAGGGTGGGTGGGGGTGGCCTGGCAGTTCTGGGTCTTGGATGGTGGGTGGGGGTGGCCTGGCAGGTCTTGGACGGTGGGTGGGGGTGGCGTTTGCAGGTCTGGGTCTTGAAGGGTAGGTGGGGGTGGCCTGGCAGGTCTGGGTCTTGGGCGGTGGGTTGGGGTGGCCTGGGTCTTGGACCGGTGGGTGGGGGTGGTCTGGGTCTTGGACGGGGGTGGCCTGGCAGAGCTGGATCTTGGAGGGTGGGTGGGGGTGGCCTGGGTGTTGGACAGTGGGTGGGGGTGGCCTGACAGGTCTTGGACGGTGGGAGGGGGTGGCCTGGCAGGCCTGGGTCTTGGACGGTGGGTGGGGGTGGCCTGGGTCTTGGACGGTGGGTGGGCGTGGCCTGGCAGGTCTTGGATGGTGGGTGGGGGTGGCCTGGGTCTTGGACGGTGGGTGGGGTGGCCTGGCAGGTCTTGGGCGGTGGGTGGGGGTGGGGGTGGCCTGGCAGGTCTGGGGGCGGTGGGTGGGGGCAGCCTGGCAGGTCTGGGTCTTGGGCGGTGGGTAGGGGTGGTCTGGTTCTTGGGCGGTGGGTGGGGGTGGCCTGACAGGTCTCGGTCTTGGACAGGAGAGGGGGTGGCCTGGCAGGTGTGGGTCTTGGATGGTGGGTGGGGGCGGCCTGGCAGGTCTGGGTCTTGGACGGTGGGTGGGGGCGGCCTGGGTCTTGGACGGTGGGTGGGGGTGGCCTGGCAGGTCTGGGTTTTGGACGGTGGGTGGGGGTGGCCTGGCAGGTCTTGGACGGTGGGTGGTGGTGGCCTGGCATGTCTGGGTCTTGGACGGTGGGTGGGAGTGGCCTGGCAGGTCTGGGTTTTGGGCGGTGGGTGGGGGTGGCCTGGCAGGTCTGGGTTTTGGACAGTGGGTGGGGGCGGCCTGGCTGGTCTTGGACGGTGGGTGGGGGTGGCCTGGCAGGTCTGGGTCTTGGGCGGTGGGTGGGGGCAGCCTGGCAGGTCTGGGGCGGTGGGTGGGGGTGGCCTGGCAGGTCTGGGTCTTGGACGGTGGGTGAGGGTGGCTGGAAGGTCTGGGTCTTGGGCTGTGGGTGGGGGCAGCCTGGCAGGTCTGGGGCGGTGGGTGGGGGTGGCCTGGCAGGTCTGGGTCTTGGACGGTGGGTGGGGGTGGCCTGCCAGGTCTGGGTCTTGGGCGGTGGGTGGGGGCAGCCTGGCAGGTCTGGGGGCGGTGGGTGGGGGTGGCCTGGCAGGTCTGGGTCTTGGACGGTGGGTGGGGGTGGCCTGGCAGGTCTGGGTCTTGGGCGGTGGGTGGGGGTGGCCTGGGTCTTGGAGGGTGGGTGGGGGTGGCTTGGCAGGTCTGAGACAGTGGGTGGGGGTGGCTTGGCAGGTCTGGGTCTTGAAGGGTGGGTGGGGGTGGCCTGGCAGGTCTGGGTCTTGTGCGGTGTGTGGGGGTGGCCTGGGTCTTGGAGGGTGGGTGGGGGTGGCCTGGCAGGTCTGGGTCTTGGGCGGTGGGTGGTGGTGGCCTGGTTCTTGGACGGTGGGTGGGGGTGGCCTGGCAGGCCTGGGTCTTGGAGGGTGGGTGGGGTGGCCTGGCAGCTCTGGATGTTGGACGTTGGGTGGGGGTGGCCTGGCAGGTCAGGGGAAGTGGATGGGGGTGGCCTGGCAGGTCTGGGTCTTGGATGGTGGGTGGGGTGGGGGTGGGCAGGCAGGCAGGGCTGGGTCTTGGACGGTGGCGGGGTGGCCTGGCCGGTCTGGGTCTTGGAGGGTGGGTGGGGGTGGCCTTTGTCTGCTCAGAGAGGAAGACGGGAGTGGGGAGCACCCGTGGCGGCTTTCATGAGAGCTCTCTGTGCACAAACAGGCACATGGTGCCAGCATGCGCCACCCACAGGCACGCGCATGTGGGGGGAGTGGCCTGGCAGGTCTGGGTCTTGGACGGTGGGTGGGGTGGCCTGGGTCTTGGATGGTGGGTGGGGGTGGTCTGGGTCTTGCATGGTGGGGGTGGTGGCCTGGCAGGCCTGGGTCTTGGAGGGTGGTTGGAAGTGGCCTGGCAGTTCTGGGTCTTGGATGGTGGGTGGGGGTGGCCTGGCAGGTCTTGGACGGTGGGTGGGGGTGGCGTTTGCAGGTCTGGGTCTTGAAGGGTAGGTGGGGGTGGCCTGGCAGGTCTGGGTCTTGGGCGGTGGGTTGGGGTGGCCTGGGTCTTGGACGGTGGGTGGGGGTGGTCTGGGTCTTGGACGGGGGGTGGCCTGGCAGAGCTGGATCTTGGAGGGTGGGTGGGGGTGGCCTGGGTGTTGGACAGTGGGTGGGGGTGGCCTGGCAGGTCTTGGACGGTGGGAGGGGGGGTGGCCTGGCAGGCCTGGGTCTTGGACGGTGGGTGGGGGTGGCCTGGGTCTTGGACGGTGGGTGGGCGTGGCCTGGCAGGTCTTGGATGGTGGGTGGGGGTGGCCTGGGTCTTGGACGGTGGGTGGGGGTGGCCTGGCAGGTCTTGGGCGGTGGGTGGGGGTGGCCTGGCAGGTCTGGGGCGGTGGGTGGGGGCAGCCTGGCAGGTCTGGGTCTTGGGCGGTGGGTAGGGGTGGTCTGGTTCTTGGGCGGTGGGTGGGGGTGGCCTGACAGGTCTCGGTCTTGGACAGGGGAGAGGGGTGGCCTGGCAGGTGTGGGTCTTGGATGGTGGGTGGGGGCGGCCTGGCAGGTCTGGGTCTTGGACGGTGGGTGGGGGCGGCCTGGGTCTTGGACGGTGGGTGGGGGTGGCCTGGCAGGTCTGGGTTTTGGACGGTGGGTGGGGGTGGCCTGGCAGGTCTTGGACGGTGGGTGGTGGTGGCCTGGCATGTCTGGGTCTTGGACGGTGGGTGGGAGTGGCCTGGCAGGTCTGGGTTTTGGGCGGTGGGTGGGGGTGGCCTGGCAGGTCTGGGTTTTGGACAGTGGGTGGGGGCGGCCTGGCTGGTCTTGGACGGTGGGTGGGGGTGGCCTGGGTCTTGGACGGTGGGTGGGGGTGGCCTGGCAGGTCTGGGTCTTGGGCGGTGGGTGGGGGCAGCCTGGCAGGTCTGGGGGCGGTGGGTGGGGGTGGCCTGGCAGGTCTGGGTCTTGGACGGTGGGTGAGGGTGGCTGGCAGGTCTGGGTCTTGGGCTGTGGGTGGGGGCAGCCTGGCAGGTCTGGGGCGGTGGGTGGGGGTGGCCTGGCAGGTCTGGGTCTTGGACGGTGGGTGGGGGTGGCCTGTCAGGTCTGGGTCTTGGGCGGTGGGTGGGGGCAGCCTGGCAGGTCTGGGGCGGTGGGTGGGGGTGGCCTGGCAGGTCTGGGTCTTGGACGGTGGGTGGGGGTGGCCTGGCAGGTCTGGGTCTTGGGCGGTGGGTGGGGGTGGCCTGGGTCTTGGAGGGTGGGTGGGGGTGGCTTGGCAGGTCTGAGACAGTGGGTGGGGGTGGCTTGGCAGGTCTGGGTCTTGAAGGGTGGGTGGGGGTGGCCTGGCAGGTCTGGGTCTTGTGCGGTGTGTGGGGTGGCCTGGGTCTTGGAGGGGTGGGTGGGGGTGGCCTGGCAGGTCTGGGTCTTGGGCGGTGGGTGGTGGTGGCCTGGTTCTTGGACGGTGGGTGGGGGTGGCCTGGCAGGCCTGGGTCTTGGAGGGTGGGTGGGGGTGGCCTGGCAGCTCTGGATGTTGGACGTTGGGTGGGGGTGGCCTGGCAGGTCAGGGGAAGTGGATGGGGTGGCCTGGCAGGTCTGGGTCTTGGATGGTGGGTGGGGGTGGGGGTGGGCAGGCAGGCAGGGCTGGGTCTTGGACGGTGGCGGGGTGGCCTGGCCGGTCTGGGTCTTGGAGGGTGGGTGGGGGTGGCCGTTGTCTGCTCAGAGAGGAAGACGGGAGTGGGGAGCACCCGTGGCGGCTTTCATGAGAGCTCTCTGTGCACAAACAGGCACATGGTGCCAGCACGCGCCACCCACAGGCACGCGCATGTGGGGGGAGTGGCCTGGCAGGTCTGGGTCTTGGACGGTGGGTGGGGTGGCCTGGGTCTTGGATGGTGGGTGGGGGTGGTCTGGGTCTTGCATGGTGGGGGTGGTGGCCTGGCAGGCCTGGGTCTTGGAGGGTGGTTGGAAGTGGCCTGGCAGGCCTGGGTCTTGGACGGTGGGTGGGGGTGGCCTGGCAGGTTTGGGTCTTGGAGGGTGGGTGGGGGTGGCCTGGCAGGCCTGGGTCTTGGACGGTGGGTGGGGGTGGCCTGGCAGGTCTTGGAGATGGTGGGTAGGGGTGGCTGGTTCTTGGCCGGTGGGTGTGGGTGGCCTGGCAGGTCTGGGTCTTGGACAGGGGAGAGGGGGTGGCCTGGCAGGTATGGGTCTTGGAAGGTGGGTGGGGGCGGCCTGGCAAGTCTTGGTCTTGGACGGTGGGTGGGGGCGGCCTGGGTCTTGGACGGTGGGTGGGGGTGGCCTGGCAGGTCTGGGTCTTGGACGGTGGGTGGGGGTGGCCTGGCAGGTCTTGGTCTTGGACGGTGGGTGGGGGCGGCCTGGGTCTTGGACGGTGGGTGGGGGTGGCCTGGCAGGTCTGGGTTTTGGGCGGTGGGTGGGGGGCCTGGCAGGTCTTGGACGGTGGGTGGTGGTGGCCTGGCAGGTCTGGGTCTTGGACGGTGGGTGGGGGTGGCCTGGCAGGTCTGGGTTTTGGACGGTGGGTGGGGGTGGCCTGGCAGGTCTGGGTTTTGGACAGTGGGTAGGGGCGGCCTGGCAGGTCTTGGAAGGTGGGTGGGGGTAGCCTGGCAGGCCAGGGTCTTGGACGGTGAGTGGGGGTGGCCTGGGTCTTGGACAGTGGGTGGGGCTGGCCTGGCAGGTCTGGGTTTTGGGAGGTGAGTGGGGGCAGCCTGGCAGGTCTGGGGCGGTGGGTGGGGGTGGCTTGGCAGGTCTGGGTCTTTGAGGGTGGGTGGGGGTGGCCTGGCAGTTCTGGGTCTTGGACGGTGGGTGGGGGTGGCCTGGCAGGTCTATGACGGTGGGTGGGGTGGCTTGGCAGGTCTGGGTCTTGAAGGGTGGGTGGAGGTGGCCTGGCAGGTCTGGGTCTTGGGCGGTGGGTGGTGGTGGCCTGGTTATTGGATGGTGGGTGGGGGTGGCCTGGCAGGCCTGGGTCTTGGAGGGTGGGTGGGGGTGGCCTGGCAGCTCTGGATGTTGGACGTTGGGTGGGGGTGGCCTGGCAGGTCAGGGGAAGTGGATGAGGGTGGCCTGGCAGGTCTGGGTCTTGGATGGTGGGTGGGGGTGGGCAGGCAGGCAGGGCTGGGTCTTGGACGGTGGCGGGGTGGCCTGGCCGGTCTGGGTCTTGGAGGGTGGGTGGGGGTGGCCTTTGCCTGCTCAGAGAGGAAGACAGGAGTGGGGAGCACCCGTGGCGGCTTTCATGAGAGCTCTCTGTGCACAAACAGGCACGTGGTGCCAGCACGCGCCACCCACAGGCACGCGCATGTGGGGGGAGTGGCCTGGCAGGTCTGGGTCTTGGATGGTGGGTGGGGGTGGTCTGGGTCTTGCATGGTGGGGGTGGTGGCCTGTCAGGCCTGGGTCTTGGAGGGTGGTTGGAAGTGGCCTGGCAGGCCTGGGTCTTGGACGGTGGGTGGGGGTGGCCTGGCAGGTTTGGGTCTTGGAGGGTGGGTGGGTGTGGCCTGGCAGGCCTGGGTCTTGGACGGTGGGTGGGGGTGGCCTGGCAGGTCTTGGAGATGGTGGGTAGGGGTGGGCTGGTTCTTGGCCGGTGGGTGTGGGTGGCCTGGCAGGTCTGGGTCTTGGACAGGGGAGAGGGGAGAGGGGTGGCCTGGCAGGTATGGGTCTTGGACGGTGGGTGGGGGCGGCCTGGCAGGTCTTGGTCTTGGACGGTGGGTGGGGGCGGCCTGGGTCTTGGACGGTGGGTGGGGGTGGCCTGGCAGGTCTGGGTTTTGGACGGTGGGTGGGGGGCCTGGCAGGTCTTTGACGGTGGGTGGTGGTGGCCTGGCAGGTCTGGGTCTTGGACGGTGGGTGGGGGTGGCCTGGCAGGTGAGGGTTTTGGACGGTGGGTGGGGGTGGCCTGGCAGGTCTGGGTTTTGGACAGTGGGTAGGGGCGGCCTGGCAGGTCTTGGAAGGTGGGTGGGGGTAGCCTGGCAGGCCAGGGTCTTGGACCGGTGAGTGGGGGTGGCCTGGGTCTTGGACAGTGGGTGGGGCTGGCCTGGCAGGTCTGGGTTTTGGGAGGTGAGTTGGGGCAGCCTGGCAGGTCTGGGGCGGTGGGTGGGGGTGGCCTGGCAGGTCTGGGTCTTTGAGGGTGGGTGGGGTGGCCTGGCAGTTCTGGGTCTTGGACGGTGGGTGGGGGTGGCCTGGCAGGTCTATGACGGTGGGTGGGGTGGCTTGGCAGGTCTGGGTCTTGAAGGGTGGGTGGAGGTGGCCTGGCAGGTCTGGGTCTTGGGCGGTGGGTGGGGTGGCCTGGGTCTTGGAGGGTGGGTGGGTGGGGGTGGCCTTGCAGGTCTGGGTCTTGGGCGGTGGGTGGTGGTGGCCTGGTTCTTGGACGGTGGGTGGGGGTGGCCTGGCAGGTCTGGGTCTTGGAGTGTGGGTGGGGGTGGCCTGGCAGCTCTGGGTCTTGGATGGTGGGTGGGGGTGGGTAGGCAGATCTGGGTCTTGGACGGGGGGTGGCCTGGCAGGTCTGGGTCTTGGAGGGTGGGTGGGGGTGGCCTTTGTCTGCTCAGAGAGGAAGACGGGAGTGGGGAGCACCCGTGGCGGCTTTCATAAGAGCTCTCTGTGCACAAACAGGCACTAGGTGCCAGCACGTGCCACCCACAGGCACACGCACATGGGGGGAGTGGCCTGGCAGGTCTGGTTCTTGGACGGTGGGTGGGGGTGGCCTGGCAGGTCTTGGACAGTGGGTGGAGGTGGCCTGGCAGGTCTGGGTCTTGGGCGGTGGGTGGGGGTGGCCTGGCAGGTCTGGGATGGTGGGTGGGGGCGGCCTGGCAGGTCTGGGTCTTGGACGGTGGGTGGTGCGGCCTGGCAGGTCTGGGTCTTAGGCGGTGGGTAGGGGTGGTCTGGTTCTTGGGCAGTGGGTGGGGGTGGCCTGGCAGGTCTGGGTCTTGGATGGGGGAGAAGGGGTGGCCTGGCAGGTATGGGTCTTGGGCGGTGGGTGGGGCGGCCTGGCAGGTCTGGGTCTTGGACGGTGGGTGGGGGCGGCGTGGGTCTTGGACGGTGGGTGGGGGTGGCCTGGCAGGTCTGGGTTTTGGACGGTGGGTGGGGGCGGCCTGGCAGGTCTTGGACGGTAGGTGGTGGTGGCCTGGCAGGTCTGGGTCTTGGACGGTGGGTGGGGGTGGACTGGCAGGTCTGGGTTTTGGATGGTGGGTGGGGGTGGCCTGGCAGGTCTGGGTTTTGGATGGTGGGTGGGGGCGGCCTGGCAGGTCTGGGTCTTGGAGGGTGGGTGAGGGTGGCCTGGGAGTTCTGGGTCTTGGATGGTGGGTGGGGGTGTCCTGGCAGGTCTGGGTCTTGGGTGGTGGGTGGGGGCAGCCTGGCAGGTCTGGGGCGGTGGGTGGGGTGGCCTGGCAGGTCTGGGTCTTGGAGGGTGGGTGGGGGTGGCCTGGCAGTTCTGGGTCTTGGATGGTGGGTGGGGGTGGCCTGGCAGGTCTTGGACGGTGGGTGGGGTGGCTTTGCAGGTCTGGGTCTTGAAGGGTGGGTGGGGTGGCCTGGCAGGTCTGGGTCTTGGGCGGTGGGTTGGGGTGGCCTGGGTCTTGGAGGGTGGGTGGGGGTGGCCTGGCAGGTCTGGGTCTTGGGAGGTGGGTGGTGGTGGCCTGGTTCTTGGACGGTGGGTGGGGTGGCCTGGCAGGTCTGGGTCTTGGAGGGTGGGTGGGGCGGCCTGGCAGCTCTGGGTCTTGGGTGGTGGGTGGGGGCAGCCTGGCAGGTCTGGGGCGGTGGGTGGGGGTGGCCTGGCAGGTCTGGGTCTTGGAGGGTGGGTGGGGGTGGCCTGGCAGTTCTGGGTCTTGAATGGTGGGTGGGGGTGGCCTGGCAGGTCTTGGACGGTGGGTGGGGGAGGCGTTTGCAGGTCTGGGTCTTGAAGGGTAGGTGGGGGTGGCCTGGCAGGTCTGGGTCTTGGGCGGTGGGTTGGGGTGGCCTGGGTCTTGGACGGTGGGTGGGGGTGGTCTGGGTCTGGGACGGGGGGTGGCCTGGCAGAGCTGGGTCTTGGAGGGTGGGTGGGGGTGGCCTGGGTGTTGGACAGTGGGTGGGGGTGGCCTGGCAGGTCTTGGACGGTGGGAGGGGTGGCCTGGCAGGCCTGGGTCTTGGACGGTGGGTGGGGGTGGCCTGGGTCTTGGACGGTGGGTGGGCGTGGCCTGGCAGGTCTTGGATGGTGGGTGGGGGTGGCCTGGGTCTTGGACGGTGGGTGGGGGTGGCCTGGCAGGTCTTGGGCGGTGGGTGGGGGTGGGGGTGGCCTGGCAGGTCTGGGGCGGTGGGTGGGGGCAGCCTGGCAGGTCTGGGTCTTGGGCGGTGGGTAGGGGGTGGTCTGGTTCTTGGGCGGTGGGTGGGGGTGGCCTGACAGGTCTCGGTCTTGGACAGGGGAGAGGGGGTGGCCTGGCAGGTGTGGGTCTTGGATGGTGGGTGGGGGCGGACTGGCAGGTCTGGGTCTTGGACGGTGGGTGGGGGGCGGCCTGGGTCTTGGACGGTGGGTGGGGGTGGCCTGGCAGGTCTGGGTTTTGGACGGTGGGTGGGGGTGGCCTGGCAGGTCTTGGACGGTGGGTGGTGGTGGCCTGGCATGTCTGGGTCTTGGACGGTGGGTGGGAGTGGCCTGGCAGGTCTGGGTTTTGGACGGTGGGTGGGGGTGGCCTGGCAGGTCTGGGTTTTGGACAGTGGGTGGGGGCGGCCTGGCAGGTCTTGGACGGTGGGTGGGGGTGGCCTGGGTCTTGGACGGTGGGTGGGGGTGGCCTGGCAGGTCTGGGTCTTGGGCGGTGGGTGGGGGCAGCCTGGCAGGTCTGGGGCGGTGGGTGGGGTGGCCTGGCAGGTCTGGGTCTTGGACGGTGGGTGAGGGTGGCTGGCAGGTCTGGGTCTTGGGCGGTGGGTGGGGGCAGCCTGGCAGGTCTGGGGCGGTGGGTGGGGGTGGCCTGGCAGGTCTGGGTCTTGGACGGTGGGTGGGGGTGGCCTGCCAGGTCTTGGACGGTGGGTGGGGGTGGCCTGGCAGGCCTGGGTCTTGGAGGGTGGGTGGGGGTGGCCTGGCAGCTCTGGATGTTGGACGTTGGGTGGGGTGGCCTGGCAGGTCAGGGGAAGTGGATGGGGGTGGCCTGGCAGGTCTGGGTCTTGGATGGTGGGTGGGGGTGGGGGTGGGCAGGCAGGCAGGGCTGGGTCTTGGACGGTGGCGGGGTGGCCTGGCCGGTCTGGGTCTTGGAGGGTGGGTGGGGGTGGCCTTTGTCTGCTCAGAGAGGAAGACGGGAGTGGGGAGCACCCGTGGCGGCTTTCATGAGAGCTCTCTGTGCACAAACAGGCACATTGTGCCAGCACGCGCCACCCACAGGCACGCGCATGTGGGGGGAGTGGCCTGGCAGGTCTTGGACGGTGGGTGGGGTGGCCTGGGTCTTGGATGGTGGGTGGGGGTGGTCTGGGTCTTGCATGGTGGGGGTGGTGGCCTGGCAGGCCTGGGTCTTGGAGGGTGGTTGGAAGTGGCCTGGCAGGCCTGGGTCTTGGACGGTGGGTGGGGGTGGCCTGGCAGGTTTGGGTCTTGGAGGGTGGGTGGGGTGGCCTGGCAGGCCTGGGTCTTGGACGGTGGGTGGGGGTGGCCTGGCAGGTCTTGGAGATGGTGGGTAGGGGTGGCTGGTTCTTGGCCGGTGGGTGTGGGTGGCCTGGCAGGTCTGGGTCTTGGACAGGGGAGAGGGGTGGCCTGGCAGGTATGGGTCTTGGAAGGTGGGTGGGGCGGCCTGGCAAGTCTTGGTCTTGGACGGTGGGTGGGGGCGGCCTGGGTCTTGGACGGTGGGTGGGGTGGCCTGGCAGGTCTGGGTTTTGGGCAGTGGGTGGGCGGGGCCTGGCAGGTCTTGGACGGTGGGTGGTGGTGGCCTGGCAGGTCTGGGTCTTGGACGGTGGGTGGGGGTGGCCTGGCAGGTCTTGGTCTTGGACGGTGGGTGGGGGCGGCCTGGGTCTTGGACGGTGGGTGGGGGTGGCCTGGCAGGTCTGGGTTTTGGGCGGTGGGTGGGGGGCCTGGCAGGTCTTGGACGGTGGGTGGTGGTGGCCTGGCAGGTCTGGGTCTTGGACGGTGGGTGGGGGTGGCCTGGCAGGTCTGGGTTTTGGACGGTGGGTGGGGGTGGCCTGGCAGGTCTGGGTTTTGGACAGTGGGTAGGGGCGGCCTGGCAGGTCTTGGAAGGTGGGTGGGGGTAGCCTGGCAGGCCAGGGTCTTGGACGGTGAGTGGGGGTGGCCTGGGTCTTGGACAGTGGGTGGGGCTGGCCTGGCAGGTCTGGGTTTTGGGAGGTGAGTGGGGGCAGCCTGGCAGGTCTGGGGCGGTGGGTGGGGGTGGCCTGGCAGGTCTGGGTCTTTGAGGGTGGGTGGGGGTGGCCTGGCAGTTCTGGGTCTTGGATGGTGGGTGGGGATGGCCTGGCAGGTCTATGACGGTGGGTGGGGTGGCTTGGCAGGTCTGGGTCTTGAAGGGTGGGTGGAGGTGGCCTGGCAGGTCTGGGTCTTGGCCGGTGGGTGGGGGTGGCCTGGGTCTTGGAGGGTGGGTGGGGGGGGCCTTTCAGGTCTGGGTCTTGGGCGGTGGGTGGTGGTGGCCTGGTTCTTGGACGGTGGGTGGGGGTGGCCTGGCAGGTCTGGGTCTTGGTGTGTGGGTGGGGGTGGCCTGGCAGCTCTGGGTCTTGGATGGTGGGTGGGGGTGGGTAGGCAGGTCTGGGTCTTGGACGGGGGTGGCCTGGCAGGTCTGGGTCTTGGAGGGTGGGTGGGGGTGGCCTTTGTCTGCTCAGAGAGGAAGACGGGAGTGGGGAGCACCCGTGGTGGCTTTCATAAGAGCTCTCTGTGCACAAACAGGCACTAGGCGCCAGCACGTGCCACCCACAGGCACACGCACATGGGGGGAGTGGCCTGGCAGGTCTGGTTCTTGGACGGTGGGTGGGGGTGGCCTGGCAGGTCTTGGACGGTGGGTGGAGGTGGCCTGGCAGGTCTGGGTCTTGGGCGGTGGGTGGGGGTGGCCTGGCAGGTCTGGGATGGTGGGTGGGGGCGGCCTGGCAGGTCTGGGTCTTGGACGGTGGGTGGTGCGGCCTGGCAGGTCTGGGTCTTAGGCTGTGGGTAGGGGTGGTCTGGTTCTTGGGCAGTGGGTGGGGGTGGCCTGGCAGGTCTGGGTCTTGGATGGGGGAGAAGGGGTGGCCTGGCAGGTCTGGGTCTTGGACGGTGGGTGGGGGCGGCGTGGGTCTTGGACGGTGGGTGGGGGTGGCCTGGCAGGTCTGGGTTTTGGACGGTGGGTGGGGGCGGCCTGGCAGGTCTTGGACGGTGGGTGGTGGTGGCCTGGCAGGTCTGGGTCTTGGACGGTGGGTGGGGGTGGCCTGGCAGGTCTGGGTTTTGGATGGTGGGTGGGGGTGGCCTGGCAGGTCTGGGTTTTGGATGGTGGGTGGGGGCGGCCTGGCAGGTCTGGGTCTTGGAGGGTGGGTGAGGGTGGCCTGGCAGTTCTGGGTCTTGGATGGTGGGTGGGGGTGTCCTGGCAGGTGTGGGTCTTGGGTGGTGGGTGGTGGGTGGGGGCAGCCTGGCAGGTCTGGGGCGGTGGGTGGGGGTGGCCTGGCAGGTCTGGGTCTTGGAGGGTGGGTGGGGGTGGCCTGGCAGTTCTGGGTCTTGGATGGTGGGTGGGGGTGGCCTGGCAGGTCTTGGACGGTGGGTGGGGGTGGCTTTGCAGGTCTGGGTCTTGAAGGGTGGGTGGGGGTGGCCTGGCAGGTCTGGGTCTTGGGCGGTGCGTTGGGGTGGCCTGGGTCTTGGAGGGTGGGTGGGGGTGGCCTGGCAGGTCTGGGTCTTGGGAGGTGGGTGGTGGTGGCCTGGTTCTTGGACGGTGGGTGGGGGTGGCCTGGCAGGTCTGGGTCTTGGAGGGTGGGTGGGGGCAGCCTGGCAGCTCTGGGTCTTGGGTGGTGGGTGGGGGCAGCCTGGCAGGTCTGGGGCGGTGGGTGGGGGTGGCCTGGCAGGTCTGGGTCTTGGAGGGTGGGTGGGGGTGGCCTGGCAGTTCTGGGTCTTGGATGGTGGGTGGGGGTGGCCTGGCAGGTCTTGGACGGTGGGTGGGGGTGGTTTTGCAGGTCTGGGTCTTGAAGGGTAGGTGAGGGTGGCCTGGCAGGTCTGGGTCTTGGGCGGTGGGTTGGGGTGGCCTGGGTCTTGGAGGGTGGGTGGGGGTGGCCTGGCAGGTCTGGGTCTTGGGAGGTGGGTGGTGGTGGCCTGGTTCTTGGACGGTGGGTGGGGGTGGCCTGGCAGCTCTGGGTGTTGGACAGTGGGTGAGGGTGGCCTGGAAGGTCTGGGGCGGTGGGTTGGGGTGGCCTGGCAGGTCTGGGTCTTGGATGGTGGGTGGGGGAGGGCAGGCAGGTTTGGGTCTTGGTCGGTGGGGGGGTGGCCTGGCAGGTCTGGGTCTTGGAGGGTGGGTGGGGGTGGCCTTTGTCTGCTCAGAGAGGAAGACGGGAGTGGGGAGCACCCGTGGCGGCTTTCTTGAGAGCTCTCTGTGCACAAACAGGCACGAGGCTCCAGCACGTACCACCCACAGGCACGCGCACGTGGGGGGAGTGGCCTGGCAGGTCTGGGTCTTGGACGGTGGGTGGGGGTGGCCTGGGTCTTGGACGGTGGGTGGGGGTGGTCTGGGTCTTGGACGGTGGGAGGGTGGCCTGGCAGGCCTGGGTCTTGGAGGGTGAGTGGGGGTGGCCTGGCAGGCCTGGGTCTTGGACGGTGGGTGGGGGTGGCCTGGCAGGTCTTGTACGGTGGGTGGGGGTGGCCTGGCAGGTCTGGGTCTTGGGCGGTGGGGGGGGTGGCCTAGCAGGTTTGGGACTTGGAGTGCCCATTCCACACAGCTCAGTCTGTAAAGCACTGATGCAATGCCTAATCAACACAGCTCAGTCTGTAAAGCACTGATGCAATGCTCATTCCACACTGCTCAATCTGTAAAGCATCAATGGAATGCCCATTCCACACAGCTCAGTCTGTAAAGCACCGATGCCATACCCATTCAACAATGCTCAGTCTGTAAAGCACCGATGCAATAGCCATTCTGCACTGCTCAGTCTGTAAAGCACCAATGCCATGTCCATTCGACACAGCTCAGTTTGTAAAGCACTGATGCAATGCCCATTCAACACAGCTCAGTCTGTAAAGCACTGATGCAATGCTCATTCCACACTGCTCAATCTGTAAAGCATCAATGGAATGCCCATTCCACACAGCTCAGTCTGTAAAGCACCGATGCCATACCCATTCAACAATGCTCAGTCTGTAAAGCATTGATACAATGCCCATTCCATGCTGTTCAGTCTGTAAAGCACTGATGCAATGCCCATTCCACACTGCTCAATCTGTAAAGCATCAATGGAATGCCCATTCCACACAGCTCAGTCTGTAAAGCACCGATGCCATACCCATTCAACAATGCTCAGTCTGTAAAGCACCGATGCAATAGCCATTCTGCACTGCTCAGTCTGTAAAGCACCAATGCCATGTCCATTCGACACAGCTCAGTTTGTAAAGCACTGATGCAATGCCCATTCAACACAGCTCAGTCTGTAAAGCACTGATGCAATGCTCATTCCACACTGCTCAATCTGTAAAGCATCAATGGAATGCCCATTCCACACAGCTCAGTCTGTAAAGCACCGATGCCATACCCATTCAACAATGCTCAGTCTGTAAAGCATTGATACAATGCCCATTCCATGCTGTTCAGTCTGTAAAGCACTGATGCAATGCCCATTCCGCACTGCTCAATCTGTAAATCATCAATGGAATGCCCATTCCACACAGCTCAGTCTGTAAAGCACCGATGCCATACCCATTCAACAATGCTCAGTCTGTAAAGCACTGATGCAATAGCCATTCTGCACTGCTCAGTCTGTAAAGCACCGATGCCATGCCCATTCCACACTGCTCAGTCTGTAAAGCACCAATGAAATGCTCATTCCACACTGCTCAGTCTGTAATGCACCATTGCAATGTCCATACCACACATCTCTAGTCTGTAAAGCACCAATGAAATGCTCATTCCACACTGCTCAGTCTGTAAAGCACTTCATGCAATGCCCATTCCACACTGCTCAGTCTGTAAAGCACCAATGCAGTGCTCATTCAGCACTGCTCCAGTCTGTAAAGCACTGATACAATCTGATCAGCAGACCACCATTGAAGCAGGAAGACTATGAGGACCCAGTCACCTATAAACTGTACTTCTACAGGAAAACATCCTTGCAAGAAACAATCCATCGTACACATTCAAATACCATGCAAATGACTCTTTCTGCTAGCCCATTAGATTACAGGTGGTACAGGGTAGCTCTCCTGGGCTTAATTCCACAACTCTGTAAGTTGGTAATCATATTGTCAGATGCAAACGGAACCCCGCTATCAGAGACTAGCTCAGCACGGAACCGTTCTCTGGAATTCAAAGAGAGTATTTATGACAGCACTAGTACAAGGTTCTGCTAAAAAGGTTATCTCAATCCAATTTGAAAATTGGGGGCTGAGGATTCGGCTTCGGGGGTCCCGGAGGAGCTGCTCCCCTCTGGGGCTGAGGATGCCGCTTCGGGGGTCCCGGAGGAGACGCTCCCCTCCGGGGATGAGGATGCGGCTTCGGGGGTCCCGGAGGAGACGCTCCCCTCTGGGGATGAGGATGCAGCTTCGGGGGTCCCCGAGGAGATCCTCTCCTCTGGGGCTGAGGATGGGGCTTCGGGGGTCCCGCAGGAGGCGCTCCCCTCCGGAGCTGAGGATGCAGCTTCGTGGGTCCCAGAGGAGACGCACCCCTTCGGGCTGAGGATGGGGCTTCGGGGGTCCCGGAGGAAATGCTCCCCTTCAGGGCTGAGGATGGGGCTTCAGGTGTCCCAGAGGAGACGCTCCCCTCAAGGGCTGAGGATGGGGCTTCGGGGATCCCAGAGGAGCTGCTCTCCTCCGGGGCTGAGGATGGGGCTTTGGGGGTCCCGGAGGAGACGCTCCCCTCCGGGGCTGAGGATGGGGCTTTGTGGGTCCCGGAGGAGACGCCCCCCAGGGCTGAGGATGGAGCTTCGGGGTTCCAGGAGGAGCTGCTCTCCTCCGAGGCTGAGCTTCAGGGGTCCTAGAGGAGCCTCTCTCCTCCGGGGCTGAGGATGGGGCGTCAGGGGTCCTGGAGGAGCCGCTCTCCTCCGGGGCTGTGGATAGGGCTTCGGGGGTCCCGGAGGAGATGCTCCCCTCCAGGGCTGAGGATGCGGCTTCAGGGGTCCCGGAGGAGATGCTCCCCTCCGGGGCTGAGAATGGGGCATCGGGGGTCCCGGAGGAGACGCTCGCCTCCGGGGCTGAGGATGGGGCTTCGGGAGTCTGGGTGGAGCCGCTCTCCTCCGGGGCTGAGGATGGGGCTTCGGGGGTCTCAGAGGAGCCACTCCCCTCCGGGGCTGAGGATGGGGCTTCGTGGGTCCCGGAGGAGCCGCTCTCCTCCGGGGCTGAGGGTGGGGCTTCGGGGGTCCCAGAGGAGCCGCTTTCCTCCAGGGCTGAGGATGGGGCTTTGTGGGTCCTGGAGGAGCCGCTCTCCTCCGGGGCTGTGGATGGGGCTTCGAGGGGTCCCGGAGGAGCCGCTCCCCTCCGGGGCTGAGGATGCGGCTTCAGGGGTCCTGGAGGAGCCGCTCCCCTCTGGGGCTGAGTATGCTGCTTCAGGGGTCCCGAAGGAGCCGCTGTGACGCTCGCATCCGGGGCTGAGGATGGGGCTTTGGGGGTCCCGGAGGAGCCGCTCCCCTCTAGGGCTGAGGATGGGGCTTCGGGGGTCCCAGAGCAGCCGCTCCCCTCTGGGGCTGAGGATGCGGCTTCTGGGTTCCCGGAGGAGCTGCTCTCCTCCGGGGCTGAGCTTCAGGGGTCCTAGAGGAGCCGCTCTCCTCCGGGGCTGAGGATGCGGCTTCAGGGGTCCCAGAGGAGCCTTTCTCCTCTAGGGCTGAGGACGTGGCTTCAGGGGGTGCAGGCATCTTCCAGTGTCGGGCAGCAGCACATGAGACCTCTGCTGCCATGTAGACCATGGTCCAGCTCTTCATCAGACGTCTCAACTCTCTCACCCCTCGGATATGTCTGCCCTCCCTGAGGGAAGTCCTCGCTCCCTCGGGTAGCTCAGAGGCTGTAGTAGAGTGGCAATCCCAGCAAGTTTGCAGGCGGTCTCAGGCCTGCTCTCTCCCCAACAGCTCCGCTCTGCTTTGCACTGCCGCTGAGGCCCTCCAGCCTCCACCTGGTAGGTGTTCGAGGCAGCTGTCTGCCTGTTCGCCAGGTCACTGCCCGTCTCTGCTCCATGTGAGCCCGTATTTTTGCCTTCACTCTGTTGGGCTGAGGATGTGGCTTCGGGGGTCCCAGAGGAGACGCTCCCCTCCGGGGCTGAGGATGGGGCTTCGGGTGTCCCGGAGGAGACGCTCCCCTCCGGGGCTGAGGATGGGGCTTCGGGGGTCCCAGAGGAGATGCTCCCCTCCGGGGCTGATGATGCGGCTTCGGGGGTCCCAGAGGAGACCCTTCCATCCGGGGCTGATGGTGCGGCTTTGTGGGTCCTGGAGGAGACGCTCCCCTTCGGGGCTGAGGATGGGGCTTCGGGGGTCCCAGAGGAGATGCTCCCCTCCGGGGCTGATGATGCGACTTCGGGAGTCCCAGAGGAGACCCTCCCCTCCGGGGCTGATGATGCGGCTTCGGGGGTCCCGGAGGAGACGCTCCCCTCCGGGGCTGAGGATGTAGCTTCGGGGTTCCCGGAGGAGACGCTCCCCTCCGGGGCTGAGGATGCGGCTTCGGGGGTCCCAGAGGAGACGCTCCCCTCTGGGGCAGAGGATGGGGCTTCGGGTGTCCCAGAGGAGACGCTCCCCTCCGGGGCTTCGGGGGTCCTGGAGGAGATGCTCCCCTCTGGGGCTGATGATGCGGCTTCGGGGGTCCCAGAGGAGACCCTCCCTCCGGGGCTGATGATGCGGCTTTGGGGGTCCTGGAGGAGGCGCTCCCCTCCGGGGCTGAGGATGCGGCCGGGGGTCCCAGGCGAGGCGCTCCCTCCGGGGGCTGAGGATGGGGCTTCAGGAGTCCCGGAGGAGCCGCTCCCCTCCGGGGCTGAGGATGGTGCTTCGGGGGTCACGGAGGAGCCGCTCTCCTCCGGGGCTGAGGATGCGGCTTCAGGGGTCCCAGAGGAGCCTTTCTCCTCTAGGGCTGAGGACGTGGCTTCAGGGGGTGCAGGCATCTTCCAGTGTCGGGCAGCAGCACATGAGACCTCTGCTGCCATGTAGACCATGGTCCAGCTCTTCATCAGACGTCTCAACTCTCTCACCCCTCGGATATGTCTGCCCTCCCTGAGGGAAGTCCTCGCTCCCTCGGGTAGCTCAGAGGCTGTAGTAGAGTGGCAATCCCAGCAAGTTTGCAGACGGTCTCAGGCCTGCTCTCTCCCCAGCAGCTCCGCTCTGCTTTGCACTGCCGCTGAGCCCTCCAGCCTCCACCTGGTAGGTGTTCGAGGCAGCTGTCTGCCTGTTCGCCAGGTCACTGCCCGTCTCTGCTCCATGTGAGCCCGTATTTTTGCCTTCACTCTGTTGGGCTGAGGATGTGGCTTCGGGGGTCCCAGAGAGACGCTCCCCTCCGGGGCTGAGGATGGGGCTTCGGGTGTCCCGGAGGAGACGCTCCCCTCCGGGGCTGAGGATGGGGCTTCGGGGGTCCCAGAGGAGATGCTCCCCTCCGGGGCTGATGATGCGACTTCGGGAGTCCCAGAGGAGACCCTCCCCTCCGGGGCTGATGATGCGGCTTCGGGGGTCCCGGAGGAGACGCTCCCCTCCGGGGCTGAGGAGGTAGCTTCGGGGGTCCCGGAGGAGACGCTCCCCTCCGGGGCTGAGGATGCGGCTTCGGGGGTCCCAGAGGAGACGCTCCCCTCTGGGGCAGAGGATGGGGCTTCGGGTGTCCCAGAGGAGACGCTCCCCTCCGGGGCTTCGGGGGTCCTGGAGGAGATGCTCCCCTCTGGGGCTGATGATGCGGCTTCGGGGGTCCCAGAGGAGACCCTCCCCTCCGGGGCTGATGATGCAGCTTTGGGGGTCCTGGAGGAGACGCTCCCCTCCGGGGCTGAGGATGCGGCTTCGGGGGTCCCAGACGAGACGCTCCCCTCCGGGGCTGAGGATGGGGCTTCAGGAGTCCCGGAGGAGCCGCTCCCCTCCGGGGCTGAGGATGGTGCTTCGGGGGTCACGGAGGAGCCGCTCTCCTCCGGGGCTGTGGTTGGGGCTTCAGGGGTCCCGGAGGAGCCGCTCCCCTCCGGGGCTTAGAATTGGGCTATGGGGATCCTGGAGGAGCCACTCCTCTCCAGGGCTGAGGATGCGGCTTCGGGGTTCCCGGAAGAGCTGCTCTCCTCCGAGGCTGAGCTTCAGGGGTCCTAGAGGAGCCGCTCTCCTCCGGGGCTGAGGATGCGACTTCAGGGGTCCCATAGGAGCCGCTCTCCTCTCGGGCTGAGGACGTGGCTTCAGGGGATGCAGGCATCTCCCAGTGTGTGGCAGCGGCACATGAGACCTCTGCTGCCATGTAGACCATGGTCCAGCTCTTCATCAGACATCTCAACTCTCTCACCCCTCGGATATGTCTGCCCTCCCTGAGGGAAGTCCTCTCTCCCTCAGGTAGCTCAGAGGCTGTAGTAGAGTAGCAGTCCCAGCAAGTTTGCAGGTGGTCTCTGGCCTGCTCTCTCCCCAGCAGCTCCGCTCTGCTTTGCACCGCCGCTGAGCCATCCAGCCTCCACCTGGTAGGTGTTCGAGGCCACTGTTTGCCTGTTCGCCAGGTCCCTGCCCATATCTGCTCCGTGTGTGCCTGTATTTTTGCCTTCACTCTGTTGTGATTCTCTGTCTCTTAATCCCATTGCCTTGGTTTTTGTTTTGTTATTATTGTGATTCTCTGTCTCTTAATCCCATTGCCTTGGTTTTTGTTTTCTTATTATTGTGCCCGGTCTGTTTTGTTTTCCCCTGCGTCCCCTTCCCGCTGCTGCTGCCCCTGCGCCCCCTCCCCCCTGATGGTCCTCGCTTCTGCCTCCCAGCTGCTCATCCCTCCCCCCTTCCCTACTTAATGGCAGCCGCGGCAGCGGAGCGCGAGCAAGACCTCTGACCCCTGGTCTCAGGCCTGCTCTCTCCCCAGCAGCTCCACTCTGCTTTGCACCGCCGCTGAGCCCTCCAGCCTCCACCTGGTAGATGTTCGAGGCCACTGTCTGCCTGTTCGCCAGGTCACTGCCCGTATCTGCTCCCTGTGTGCCCGTATTTTTGCCTTGACTCTGTTGTGATTCTTCTCTGTCTCTTAATCCCATTGCCTTGGTTTTTTAGGTCGAGCCCTGAGCCAGCGCGCAAGCGCTGCTCTGGGGTGATCTGTGGTAGTTGACTATGTGAGGGAAGCCCCGCCCACTCCCCCGCCCACTTTTTCATTGGCTTGTGTCTTTGTCCTTTTTAAATGCTGCCTTCCGATTGGTTTATAGGCTGCTAGTCAATCCTTATGACAGCCATATCGTCATTTGTATCCTTCCATGGCTATGGGCCCCTTTACTTCGTGTTTCATGAGCACTATTTTCTTCCCGTGCCCCCCCTCCCGCTGTCCGTGCCTTCTCTCCCGCCTCCCCACTCCCGTTGTTCATGCCTTCTCGCAAACCCGCACTCCCGTTTGCAATGCAATAGGTCTTGCGTAAATGCGAGTCCTATTGCATTGCAAATGCTTGTGTTTTGTTATTATTGTGATTCTCTGTCTCTTAATCCCATTGCCTTGGGTTCTGTTTTGTTATTATTGTGCTCGGTCTGTTTTGTTTTCCCCTTCGTCCCCTTCCTGCCGCTGCTGCCCCTGTGGCCCCTCACCCCTGACAGTCCTCGCTCCCACCTCCCAGCTGCTCGTCCCTCCCCCTTTCCTACTTAATGGCGGCCGATGCGCGGTCGTGCAGTGGACGCGCGCAGCGGGCACGCTGCTGGCGCGCCAGAGGCGCACCAAAGGCAAGCCCATCTGCGCCCGTCCACGACCCGACCGCTACCAGCGCCAGGAACCCTGAATCTCGAACCACCCACAGATACAACTCTGCAACCCTCCTTGCACAACCCAGGAAGGAACAACAACTGCCAGCAGTCAACACTGAACACAACCCATGGCCAATTCTCCTGCCGCCACTGCTGCCAGACCTTCACCACCGCCCCAGCCGGCACCACCGCCGACGCTCTAAGATGCATTCTCCTCAATGTACGCTCCATGCACAGGCATGCAGTGGAAATCTGGAACCTCCTTGACACCCTCTCACCCGACGTCGCCTTCTTTACAGAAACCTGGACCAACGCCTCCTCCGTCCCTGACATCGCCATCGCCATCCCGGACAGATACAAGATCCAGAGGAAGGACCGAACCAACCACCCGGGAGGACGCCTCGCCATCGCACACAAAAACTCCCTCCGCCTCTCCACCTCCAGCGAGCCGAACGCCTGCACTTCCAGATCCAGACCAGCCCCAACTCCACACTCCGCGGCACCCTCGCCTACAGACCTCCGGCTCCCTGGCCCTCTTCGCCGACACCATCACCCGACCTCATCGCACCCCACGCCATCGCCACCATGGACTACAATCTCACCAACATTGGATTGAAGCAACTCGTCACCGCACCAACCCACAAGGCTGGACACACCCTCGACCCCATCTTCGCAGGAGGAAACAGCGTACACTTCAGCCACACCACACAACCCCCATGAACCGACCACCACTGCATACATTTCCTCGTCAACAAACCCAAGCCACCCAGACCCGCTCTGCGCCCCCGCGAAGGAACTGGAACAGAGTCACCGAAGACAAGCTCAGCTCCACCCTCAACCGCAACACCCCCTCCGCCGCAACCGACGCCAACCTCGCAGCCAGGGAACTCCACACATGGATCTCCAACTGTGCAGACAAGCTCGCCCCACTACATGAACCGACAGACAACGCCCCAAAAGAAGCCGCATGGTTCACCACCAACCTCCAAGAAGCCAGGCGCACCTGCAGAAGCCTGGAAAAGAACTGAAGAAACAGCAAGGCACCCGAAAACCACACCACCTACAAGGACGCCATGACGAAATACCACCAACACATCAGAACCATCAAAAGAACCTTCATCCACAACAAAATCCTCGCCAACTCCAGTAACTCAAAGGAGCTCTTCAGCTTCATCCAAGAATTCACCAACCCCCGCAGCCATGCCTTGGACATCACCCCCTCCCAGGACCTCTGCAACAAGCTTAGATCCTACTTCCACCTGAAGATTAAAAACCTCTACGACAACTTCATCGACCACATGCCTGATTCCGCAGCCATCCCGCCCTCCGTCACTGCCAGCCAGCCCACCATCTCCTCCTGGACTCTGATCACGACAGAAGAGACCGCCTCAACCATGAAAGTCATCCACTCAGGGGCCCCTACTGACCCCTGCCCACCCCACATCTACCACAGAGCCGCCACCACCATCGCACCAGAACTACGACACACCATCAACACCACCTTCAAGACCGGCATGTTCCCTGATGACTGGAAACATGCAGAAGTCAGGCCCCTGCTCAAGATTCCCTCAGCAGACCCTACGGATCTCAAAAACTACCGGCCCATCTCGCTCCTCCCCTTCGCGGCAAAAGTCGCTGAGAAGACCGTCAATGCAGAGCTGACCAAGTTCATTGAAGACAACGCCATCCTCGACCCCTCTCAATCCGGATTCCGTAGCAACCACAGCACCGAGACTGCCCTTCTCGCCACCACAGACGACATCCACACCCTCCTCGACCAAGGCCTCACAGTTGCCCTGATTCTACTCGACCTCTCAGCACCATTCGACACAGTCTCCCACCGCACACTCACCGCCAGACTACACGACGCCGGCATACAAGGAACTGCCCTCGACTGGATCCGATCCTTCCTCACTGGCAGAAGCCAAAGGATCAGACTGCCTCCCTTCCTCTCTGAACCCACAGAAGTCAACTGCGGAGTCCCCAAGGATCGTCGCTTAGCCCTACCCTCTTCAACATCTACATGGCCCCCCTCACCGCCATCGTCCGACAGCACGACCTCAACATAGTATCCTACGCCGACGACACCCAACTCATCCTCTCCCTCACCAAGGACCCCACCACCACCAGGCTCAGCTTCCAGGATGGAATGCAGGACGTCGCAACCTGGATAAGCAACAGTTGCCTGAAACTCAACTCGGAGAAAACAGAAGTCCTCATCCTCGGAACCACCCATTCAGCATGGAACAACACATGGTGGCCCACCGCCCTCGGCAGCCCCTCCACCCCCACGGATCATGCCTGAAACCTCGGCATCGTACTCGATTCCTCCCTCTCCGTGAACCGTCAGGTCAATGCCGTCGCCTCCAACTGCTTCAACACCCTCCGCATCCTCTGTAAGACTTTCAAATGAATCCCACCGAGTCAAGGAAGACAGTCACCCACGCTCTCATCACCAGCAGGCTGGACTACGGAAAGGCCCTCTATGCCGGCATCAACAAGTCCGTACTCCGTAGGCTCCAGACAATCTAGAACACCGCCTCCAGACTCGTCCTCGGTATCCCCCGACACGAACACATCAGCCAACACCTACGAAAGCTCCACTGGCTCCCCGTCGAGAAGAGAGTCACTTTCAAGGTACTCATCTACGCCTACAAATGCCTACACATCGGCCCCCAATACCTCAACCACAGAATCACCCTCCCTGTACCCAAAAGAGACCTCCGATCCACCAACCTCTTCCTCGCCATGACCCAACGCATTCACAGAGCCAGAGCAGGGGGAAGAGCATTCTCCTACATCACGGCCAAGACCTGGAACGAGCTCCCAATCGACCTCAGACGCACCCCCTCCCTGGATACCTTCAGGAAGGCCCTCAAGACCCGGCTCTTCAGATGAGCGGAACTGTTGACCAACCCCCCAGCCCCCATGCCTTGAGACCCCCTCGGGTGAGTAGCACGCTTATAATTCCCTGATTGATTGATTGATTGATTGCTCTAATCCTTTGTAGTTTGAGGCATTATACAAATGTGCCATCTATTCATTCAATCCTCGCTGTCTCTCCCCTCATTCTGAAGATCATGAATGGCAAACGTGTGGTAAACCTCCGTGTATGGTATCTGAAGCCTCTGTGTAGTGTGCGGCCCCCAGGGGTGTTAAAGAGCCGTTTTCAGCACCAGGTGCCTCCCATGGACCGCGCAGGGATCCACGCCAAGGATGAGTAGTTCATTTAACGTGGTGAGAACCAGCTTCTGGTCCCCGTAGTTTTCCTTTTTCCATCAACGCTGGTTAATGACATGAACTTTGGGCTTCGAACTTTTCCCAAATGTGATATACCTTGGATTCATTCTGGATAGCAACCTCTACCTCAAGGTACACATGGTCAAACAACAAAAGACGGCCTGGAACCAGCTCCGTTTTCTAAAGAAAATCAAACCAACCCTCCCAGAAAGCGGCTTCAGAATTGCTATTCAACTCCCCCTACTCTTGCATCTAGGTGGTGGTAACACCCTAATACAGTGGTTCCCAAACTTTTGAATCCTGAGGACCCCCATTGAGTCACCACTGGAAGCCGGGGACCCCCAAGCAATTTGTATGATTTAAATTTCAAACATTAAAACAGTAATTCAGAAAAAATAAACACACGTGCACACAAAACAAATACTCAAATTACTAAGGATTTTAGGGGCATATTTAGAAGCCCCTATCGCCATGGGAACGTCACTTTTTGCAACGTCTCAGTGGCGATAGAGGCTTCGCCTTATTACAAGGCAGCGTTAAGCCACTTAACATGGCTTAACGCTGCCTTGTAAATAAGCCCCTGTCACACAATGCCTAGCGTGAAAGGGGTGGGCAGTGTGTGTTGCGGTGGGTGTTCCACCGCAACACGCATTGATTTTGACGCTGCCCCCTATTTACAAGGGCAGCGTAAATAGGAGGTAGCGCCAAAATTAAGCCAGGGCAAACCAGGTCCTAACTTGGTAAAGCGAGGAGAAATCCTTTATTTCTCCTCGTTTTCTTTTTCAATGTGTGCTGCTTTGTGCAGCACACATGGAAAAAGCAAGCATACTTGGATTGTTTATGTTCAGGAAGGTGACCCTTCCTGCACATAAACAATCTTTTAAAAATGCCATTTTGTAACTTCCATGTGTGCTTCATTAAGCAGCACACATAGAAGTGACAAAGCGGAATTTCAAGATTGAAGGGGACCTTCCTGCACATAAACAATCTTCCACTGCATGCACACACCCTTGCACTATGGTGCAAAGGTGCCCGTGACGCTACACTGCTAAGTGTAGCGCCAGCACAAGAAGCGCAGGGCTGCACCATATTCTTGTAAATATGGGTGCAGCCCTGTGTTTCCGAAGTGGCGGAGCGTGTCGTTAAGCCAAGGAGGCTAACGACACGCTCCGCCACTTCTGTTGTAAATATCCCCCTTGGTATTTTATATTCAAAGAATTTGCAAAAAACAAAACATTTTAATGGGAAAGTTGGTGCTGCATCTCCGTGACTAACTTTTAAATGGTTGGTTTTATTTCGCAGTACGAGGCTCCTGCTCCTGCTACGGCCAGACTGGAAACCCAAAGCAGCCCTGGCAAATGTTTTCAGACCAGTGGCCATACGGTGCACACCAAGTGCAGTGTGTGAGTCTGACCACTACAAAGGGGGCTTTGGGAGGCTCTCCCCCAAGAAATTTAGGAAACATTGGTGCAGTTTAAAACACATTTATCATTATAAATTAAATTGTATTGGCTTTTAACGAATAGTAAATGAAGACCTTACTATGCACCAGGATACGACAATCTTTGTTGGGGTTCTTCAATGGTTCCCTTATTATCACCCTTCAACAGTGCCTCTCATCTCTCCATAGCCTCTCTGTCACATGTATTTCATTTGTTTTATAGTATCTCTCATACCATTGTAGGATGTCAGAGCACTTTACATCACACACATATAGCGACAATGAATCATACGTGTAAATCAGTGTATAGAAAATGTTACATAAGGCGAAAGGTACTACAATGTGTAGGATTCACATGTCATTCATACTGGTAGGCATTTTTAAAGAGTGCTTGATCCGGAGAAGCGCAAACTTGGGATTCAGAACATCAGCCAGTGGTTAGCATTGACTTAAAAAAAATAAAAATGTATTTCCGCCCAAATAAACCTTTTTAGCAGCATCAGGATAATGAAAGACTGGGAAAAAACATAAGTTACTAACTTGTCCCATGCAGTTTGCAAGCAGCTCTTTGATGACAGTTTATAGGTCACTGTGCTAGATTACGATTGTCACTTATGAACTGCAGAGTAACAAAAAAATCTCTGTGACAAAAGCAGCAACCCACTGACCAATGCACATAAAACACTGTTTTTAAAATGCATGGTACACGTTCTTTGCAGTAGGCATATTAACCCTCTGTGCTACGTTAGATTACTCAAAGCTGCAACTGGACAAAACTCTCATCTCTCCAGCAGGTGCATTAATCACTGGCGTTATTTTGACACTTTTATTGTTGCTCGAAAACTGCTAATTAGAAAAGGAACTTTGCAGTGCTTTTAAAACTGCCTCCTGGGGACCCCCTGGGAATGTGTCACGGACCCCTGGGGGTCCGCGGACCCCAGTTTGGGAAACACTGCCCTAATACAACAATTTGATCCAGCACTCCTTTTTTTTGTATCACATTATTGCATTCATATTTAAATTGCATGAAGAATGCTTCCCGTAGCCAACGCGTTTCGTCCACTCGGACTTCTTCAAGGCTACAAATGATATACATAAATAAGAATTATATTTACAATATTTACAAAACATTTACAGGAAAACAATTTTTTAAAACATTTATGCTTGTGTATTAGCATTAAGTCTCCATTACTCAGTTAAATTTATCAGTTTTGATTTGATGCAATTTGTAAATTCACTTCATGTACGTTTGATGTTATTACAGTTGAGAACATAAACACACATTTTGTGACATATCCCTTCTGAATTCACACAGTTTTTGGCATTTTATGTACACGTCATTCCACAAAAAGGCCAAATGTAACAATAAAACTCCAGGCGAGTTGGAGTAATAGTCCCTTTCTACAATTCCTGGTGGAATAAATCATTCATTCAAACATGTTTTTGCCATTTTATGTACACGTAACTCCACAAAAAAGCCACATGCAACAATAAAACTCCAGGTGGGTTGGAGTACTAGGACCATTATACAATACTTGGTGGAATAAAGCACGAATAGTATATTATTATTTTCACAATTTAATATCCTCAATAATTTCTTTTCTGAAGGATGCCCACATATTACACAAGTATACTTAAGATGTTCTTACCAAAAGGAGTATAGCTGAACTCCTATCTTGAATATTGGGTGTGTTATTTTTAATCCGTTTCCTGAGCGCGTTTCATACTAATGGGAGCAGTGATCTATTAAAATACATTCAAAAGTATCCATGAGATTTAATCCCATAGGTCCCATTGGTACAAAATATAAAAATGAAAGTTTAGAAGAAATCCTACCTCACACGGTGATACTCTTCCTCAAATTAGCATCTATTTATGATGGATATTAAAGTGGTCGGTCTTGTATTTAGACCTTAAGCCAGGGCGTGACACTATAGTCGGTGTTGCCCCATCCACCAACCTAAAGAAAGTAGTAAGAGTAACGTTAGTCAGTTGGTAATATAAATGAATTTCCAAAACAGTGCTATATCATTCCTGTTAAGCTTTAAAGTTAACCCTCTAGTGGCACATTGTGGCACGTGAAACTAGAAGGATTATTTTGACACGTGCGTTTTTAAAAACAACATAATATCAAAACCTCGGGGTCCTTGCAACATTTCATACTATCCTCATTTTTGGAGTACCAAAAATCCCTCACAAACCATCTTAATAATGGTTAATTCTATCTGGCAGATATTAGGCTTAGTTGATGGCCCTCGTGTGACCACCCGTTCCATATTATACTCGGTATATTAATTTGACGACTCTATCGCTGGGCTTTTTAGGGTGAAAAATGGAGCACCAGGATGTGTAATATCATTTCTATCGTGCTATCAACTTGGCCCCCTAGTGGCGACCCGTGGCATGAGAGACTGGAAAGATTATTTTGGCACACAAGCGCTTTCAGAGTGCGACATTATATCAAAAACCCTATGGTCCTTGCAACAGTTTGTATTACCGACATTCTTTTGAATAAAATGATCCTTAACAAATTATTTTTTAATTCTAACTGGCAGATATTGTGCTTTGCAGATGGCCATCATATGACCACCATTACCGTGATGGACAAACTCAGTCCCGGATAAAATGTGCCCGTAAGTCAATTAAAGCTGGTTACAGCTTTATCATGTATTTAAGTTGCAAGGATGTCTTAAACAATCTCTCCCATTAAGCTTAGAGGTGCCCCAATCCAAAAGGGTCCAACCCAAAAATAAACCCCACCCATTTCATATGTCACTTACTTTTGGTATGCGGTCGCTGGTGACAAACGTAGTCCCGGTAGGCTGTGTACCCGTGGCATTACTGCAGCTGCATTTAAATATCCCGCCGGTCTCTCGCACCTGAGATTAATCAGTGCGTGTATGTCCCCTAAACGTGTTTTGTTTGGCCGCCATCTTAGAATATGTTTAGATGCTTTTAAAGCGTCCATGTGCCTGGGCTTTGTTCTCAATTTTTGTAGTCTATACGACCCTTATTGAGTCTTATGTCGTGCTAATGTATAATCACGTTTTAAATGGTGGACAGAATTGTATATGTGCATAAATTTTCAAGGTGTTATGACATAGACACCTTTTGGAAAGCATTAGTGTCGCTGCCCAGACCTCAATTTACGGTCGCCATCTGGGAGTGTCATTCAATGTTAAATGCAGATTCTTGAACAGTCTATATACCCAAGCTTTGTTTTCAATCTTAAGATGTATACGTCCTTTATAGGAGTCTCAAGTTGTGTCAATACATGATCTAATCACGTTTCAGATGATAAATAAACTATATATCTACTGATTTTTTGAGTTATTGTGACTTAAACGCCTCTTTGGATAGCGTTTTATGGCTGCCTAGAGCTCGATTTGCGGTCGCTATCTTGGGGTGTCATTCAAAGCTAATAGACGCCTAACTACCTAAACTCAGTTTTAGTTCCGATATAATGTACAACCCTAGTCAGAGTCTAAAGTTATGCTGGTACATTTTTAGATTTCAGAGGGTGGACTAAATTGTATGTGGCCCTAATTTTTAGGATTTCATGCTGTGAACACATCTATAGATGGAATTAGTATTGATGTCATCTTGGTGTCTGTACAGGCGTTGTAATGGTCTAATTGTCCGCCATCCCAAAATTGTCAGTATGCTCAGGCTGGTGTAACCTATCACATCCTGTCCCCTTAAATATAGTCAAAATGTATTAATTACCGATATTAAAAGTCCTATTGCGGAAATTCTCCCAACTCATCCATTATTTAGTGGGGATCACATTGATCTCATTCTAAAGCAGGTAGGATCATGTTCTTCGCCTTCATTGAGATGAAAGAGAAATTGTTCATATTACTGTCTCAATGTGCAGATTATAATTCTAGAACCAGAGAGGCACATTTGAACCGATTGTAATCCCTATAGTGAAAGTTGTGGCAGAAGGGACATCTCTGAGTGCATGTAATATATCTCAGTTTTTATGAGACTTAATCTGGACTGCTGATTATATCAAAAACCTGATATACCCAAAATCAAAATATTGTTAACTGTTGGGTATTTACAGAAAATGATAGAATTCACTGTTTGTATTGAGTCCTAAGGATGTGGCTCTTAGGTGGCAAATCCAGCCTACCTCTGCCTGTCTTAAAGCAAGTTCCCTGTTTCCACCCCTTTCCTGTGTAGGTACATGTTCTATTGCATGAAACCAAATGGCAGTCTCCGTGGGGTGTGATTCATGTATGTGAGTTGCCACAGGATAACGGTCATCAATATTCCTAATGGCTCTCACATGCTCCTGAATTCTAGTTTTGAGGCTGCGTGTACTGCTCCCTACATAGATTTTACTGCAGGAGCAGCCTATTACATAGACTGTGTGGGTGGTGTTGCAATTGATAAAGGTGTTAATCGGGAATTCCCTGGTGGTGTTGTATCTGAATCGTGCTTTTTGTTACATCCAAGTTTACAAATTGTACATGTCCCACGAACATGGAAACCTGGTGGTTTACTGGGGAGCCACGTAGTGACATCTGTTTTCTTTTCTTTTATGTAGCTAGGGCACAGTATCCTTTTTAACGTATTACCTCTTCTATATACTACTCTTGGTCTATGGGAAACTGTGCCAGCTGGCATCCGTCCAGATGTTAAAAGATACCAGTTTCTCCTCAGAATGTTGTAGATATGGTCGCTATATGCATTTAACTGTGTAATGAATGCCACCTCCTCATGAACCCCTTTTTTCTTTGGTTGGTTTAGTCGTGGCACAAGAGTGGTTTTACGGTCCACTTTCATTACCCTAGCCTCTGCTTGGTCCACACATTTCTGTGCATACCCTCGTTCTCGAAAGTTCTTTTTTATGGTCTTGACATTCCTGACAAAGTTCTGCTCCTGACTGCAATTTCTCCTTGCTCTTACCATTTCGCCGTAAGGTATGGCGTTAATGGTCCTGCGTGGAGTGTGCACTATCAGCATGAACTATACTGTTACAGGATGTATGTTTATTATAGACATCACTTTGAATGGTGTTATTGGAGACGTAAAGTTTTAAGTCCAGAAATCCAATGGTTTCTTTTGAGTAGTTGAGGGTCAATTTGACAGTGAACCTGTTTTTATTTAGGTAGCTGTGGTATGTCAATAGTTCCTCAACTCCCCCATTCCAAATCAATATCACGTCATCTATATAACGTCCATAGAAGATGACATTGTTACTCCAGTTATGTGATCCTGGTCCCCATGCATGCTCCGTCTCATACAAACCCATAAAGAGGTTTGCATAAGACGGAGCAAACCTAGATCCCATTGCAGTCCCCTGTTTCTGCAAATACCAGGTGTTATTGTGTAGGCACACATTCATGGTCAGTATCATTCGTGCCATTTCCAACAGCATGAGAGTGTGCTCTAGAAGATGTTTAGCGTTTCTCTTGTACAAAAAATGTCTAAGACCTTTAAACCACATTCAGTTTGTATGCAGGTGTATAATCCCTCCACATCCATGGTGACAAACATTAGGTCCCCACTGTCCCAATCAAATCCTCTAGTTTGCACAGCACATCCCTACTGTCCTTTAAGTATGAGGGTAGATTTTTGACAAAGGGCTGTAAAAAGCCATCAACATATTCAGACAGACGTTCACTGGGCTCCCCATTCCCCTAAATAATTGGTCTGCCTGGAGGGAAGGGACCTCCCTTATGGGTTTTGGGGAGCATGTGGCCATCTTGGCATGGGCTTTGGTTCAACAGCCCTCTCTACTTACTCTACTTACTCTACTGAAAGAGTCCTGGTAAACCATATCAGATGGGCCATCTTGCATGGTAGAACTGTCCGTAAGCAAACCTTGATAGTAGCGCAGACCTGGGGATACATCTCACCACGCAAACCGACTGCTGGGACGGTGGTCTCATCACTCTCCCCAGCATGGCAGAGCCCTGCTTGACCTCCACGGGAGACAACTACTACACTGTTACCTACCCTCCTAATCTCTCCAAATCCGCCTCTAAATCCCTTAAACACTCCATCCTGAAAAGACATCCTGAGACCCTGATATCTGACCTTCGTCTCTCCGTGAACCAAGGCACTGTCATTAACGACCTCATCTTCCATTCCAGGAAAACGTCTCTCTGGCGCAATGCTTTCTCGAGCCTCCTCAAAGTACAGGAAGCCAGGAGCATCCCTCACGGAAAAAAACTCACAATCACTCCATCTGCAAACCTGCGGGCTGACCTTACCATCACCTTATACAACAGCGGCATTATCCTAATTCAAGGGCATCCCAAAAACCTCATCAAATTTGCGGACCTCTTCACCCTCCTTAAAAAAATATGTTCAAAACCCGTCCCAGTCCACGCTCCCGCCGGTCCACCTCTCGCCCAACCCACCAAAGGTACCTTGCCTCTCACTAACCACTCATGCCAGTAACCACGTCATTGGGCTACCTGGCCCTATCACCTTGTCACCAACACATACCAACCAATGCGTGCCCATACCACTGAACCTAGACCTTCAAGCGATCCCCGCTCTGTCGGCTTCCGAAACTCCCCCTAGGGCCCACATCAGACGCCAACCCAGCCCCGCTATCACGCATCCAGCACATTCCATCAGAAGCGTCCCTAAACCCTTAACCTCCTGCCTAAGTAACCCTCCTGCACTCCGGGCTACTGAAACTCCTACTATGGCCAACAGCACTGGTATTGAAACATTTAATAGGGCCCAGAACTCTGGTCGTTTTAGCCCCATCACTAGGCCGCAAAATCAGTCCGACGAAATCGCTCCCACCCTTTCGGCCCCCTGCCCGCAAGAGCATCCCTCTCATAGGGACACTGACCGACCTAGCCCCCTCACTCCATCCAAATAGCTAGCTTGCAACCGGCCCTCGGCCCGCCCGAACCCACCTCTAGGCTACCAGCACATTCTATCAGAACTGCTCCCGTGCAACGGGCCCCCTGCCTACCAGAACCTACCTCTCTTAGAGATATTGATAATCTCCACCGCAGAGCCACCGAACTAACACGGAGCATCCACAAGTCCATTCTGGACCTAAAGCACCTCCTTCACATCACTGAACTCTCCTTCTCGAATCTCTGGCTCTCGCAGAACGTGACCCACATCCCCTGCACGAAGCCCCTCCTTCACCCACTCCCACTATCCCTGAGACACTTGCGCCCCCGCAAGCAACCCTGCCACCTCTCGAAGGAGGAAATCCTTGCTCTCCTCCATACCTACGATCCCACCCCTAGCACACTTAACCCCTCAGAACTCACGGAGGAAGAAGTGGCTGACCTCCTCAGTAGCTACGATTCTGCCTGGACAACCCCATGCCCCTCAGACCTGAGTGAAGAACACCCTATCTGTACGGTTGCAACCAACCCTAATAGACCTGCTACCCTCCGCATCAGAGGGGTGGTCAATAGCAACCTAGCTAGAGTTCCCATCTCTGCTTCTACCCTTGACAGTCACTCCTACCCCTCCCTAGCCGGCCTCCTAATAAACTGCCGGTCAGCTGTAAAGCATGCATCTGACGTTGCCGACCTCATCCTAAGACATAAATCGGACCTAGCGATCTTGACTGAATCTTGGCTCAAGGAATCCTCATCGCCCTACCTTGACCTCTTAGTCCCGCCCAATTACAACATCGTAAGGATGGACAGGCACTCAAAGAAAAAGGGGTGGCATTGCCTGCATCTACCGCTCTAACCTCCTTGTTACTGAACTGCCAGTGAACCCTACAGACTCCTGCGAATACCTCGCACTCTCCATCTCCAATAACACCTCACAACTGTGCAAACTTCACATCTTTTACCACCCCCCAGGCAAGAATGACACCTTTACGGACCTCCTCATGGAAATCATCACAGCCAAGGTTTCTCCAAACTCTAATGACATTTTCCTGGGCGACTTCAACTTGCATTGGAATGATCCTAAGGACCCTCAGGTCAATGCCATCAGAGATTTCTTGGCCGATCAAGCCCTTACCCAAGCCTGCTCCCTCCCTACTCATTCAAAAGGCGCCACTCTAGACTGGATCATTGCTAAGGAATCAGCGGTCAAACTTATCTCTATTGACCCTTGTGATTGGTCTGACCACCACGCTGTCACCTTCCTCCTGCCCAGCACCCACAAGTCATGGACGCCTCAACCAGTGATTCCCAAACGATGGGTTGGAGACACCAAGAACCTTGATCACGAAAAACTGGCAGCATGTTGTGAGACCGACCTCCCTCCCCCCCTCAGTGCACCTCGGTCGATAACCTAGCGGATCATTACTCCTCAACCATATCCGACATTCTCGATGACCTGGCACCACTAAAACTAAAAAGAACCCAGATCAAAGACAGAAATCCCTGGTTCAGCGGATCTCTCAACAAGGAAAGGAGATCCCTTCGACAGACGGAACGAAACTGGAAACAACACCCATCTGCAGCACATCTAAAACTTCTCCGCCAGGCCAGAAATGCCTACAATAAGAAAATCCTCAACTCTAAAAAAGAATTTTTCAGAACTGAACTTGAGAACGCCAAAAATCGTCCTCGCAAGCTGTTCGACTTGGTCAAACACCAATCCAACAAACTAGCGAAAACCTCTAAAGAAACACCTAAATCCTTAATATCAAGCGAGGAATTTTCCTCCTTCTTCTGCGACAAAATCTCTGCCCTAGGGAATGAACTTAAATCCGCAACTCACCACCAAAATCAAAATCTGCCAGCTCTACCTCTTCTCTCGACGCTGCCCTCCCTAACCTCAGCCAAAAACCTAGCGCACTGGTCCAACTTTAAAATCTATGACGAACACTCTATCTCGAGAATTCTTGCCTCCTTAAACCCGAACAATCACTTCAATGATCCTCTCCCTTCTAACTGCCTAGCTGCCGCCTCTCAGGCTATCATCCCTTCCTGGACCTCAATAATCAATGCCTCCCTCCTACAGGGCTCAATTCCTGTTTCGCTCAAGGCTGGACAAGTTATCCCCATCCTAAAAAACCCTCGCTGGACCCTGCTTCCGCTGAGAACTATAGACCCATATCCAACATCCCACTCCTAGCCAAAACTCTGGAAAAATGTGTGCAACAGCAGCTGAGCCTACACATCAACAACTTCCATCTGCTAGATGACTTCCAATCCGGGTTCAGACCTGGACACAGCACGGAAACCACCCTCCTCCACATTGTGGATGACGCCCTCCAACCCCCGACCAAGGCAAAACCTGTCTCCTAATCCTCCTAGACCTTTCTTCTGCCTTTGATACGGTTAACCACGAAATTCTCCTTGAACGCCTCAAAATCAGGATGGGGTTGGATGGCACCGTCCTTGAATGGTTTAGATCCTTCCTCCAAAACCGCTCACAGAGAGTCCTCATCAACGGTAACCTATCCGCCCCTCTCCGGTCATGGTTGGAGTCCCCCAAGGATCAACCCTCTCCCCTACCCTCTTCAATCTTTACCTTGAACCTCTCACCGAGGTGCTACGTGCCGCCAATATCGCCTACCTTATGTACGCAGATGATACACAGATCTACATAAAAATCTCTTCCCCGGAGGACATCTTCTCCCTGAACGAGGCCCTGAAGCTGACAGTCCATTGGCTCACCGCCAACCAGCTTAAACTCAATGCAAACAAAACTGAATTTCTTCTGATCTCCCCACCAAAACCCAATCCAGACATCCAGGAATGGATCAAGACCATCACAGCACTAAACTGCCCTCCTACCATTGTTGACTCGGCAAAATCCCTTGGAATAACCCTTGACGGCAGCCTAAACATGCGTGGCCATATAAACTCGATGGCCAAAATGGCTAGATTCCACCTGAATTACCTAAGAAACCTAAAACCCTTCCTCGAAGCTTCCGACCTTAAAACGGCAATCCAGGCACTAGTCATTTCCAGACTAGAATATGGATGCTCTACTCTTGCAGGGCTACCCAAGAACTCTCTGGCCCCATTGAAAGCCTGCCTCAACACCGCCGCCAGACTCCTAACTGGCTCAAAGAAATTCGACCACATCTCTCCCCACCTCAAAGTTCTGAACTGGCTTCCCCTAGAGGCCAGAATCCAATTCAAACTTGCCTGCATTACTCACAAAGCTCTTTACTCCAATTCCCCTACATTTCTCGCCCAAAAACTCGTGATATCCGGAGAAGCCAGAAACTCCCGATCTGCCAAAGACCGGTTGCTACAACCAGCACGTTTCCGGAAGAAAAAACCTACAATCGAGCCTTCTCTGGGGCCGCTCCAAGAATTTGGAACTCTCTCCCACCCGCCATCAGAAGACTTCCCTCCTTGGCACACTTTAAGAAGGAGACCAAAACCTTCTTAATGAACAAATACCTCGCCTAATGAATACATCACAATCACCTCAATGACATGTTCCTCCCTCCACCTCTGCATTATTCACGGCCTCTACCGACGATACCTATTCCTGCACTCCTTGGGTATCCCCCCAAGAGTTGAGACTGCGTGCCCTCGTGCATAATATATCTTCTTGTTTTAATTTTTATCCCACTTGTAGCTGGGACTTTGGACTGTGTGCTTCCCTGTATAATGTATCCCCTATTGTACCCAATTGATCCCTCACCTCCTAATGCTTTGTATACCACCTTTAATCCTGTAAAGCGCTCTGATACCCTCACGGGTCTGGTTCGCGCTCTATAAAACTATAAAATAAATAAATAAAATAAATAATGTAAATACAGGGGTGTCTGGAGTTATGGGCTTGTAGATATTGATATTCAAGATCAGTGATCAAACATGATTCGTGCCAGTCCTGTAGTCCGGCGTTGATGGACTTTTCGATATTGGCAATGGGTCTTTCTTTCAGCTTTTCATAACAGTTTGTGTCTTTTAATTGCCTATCGATTTCCCCTAGATAATCTTCACGGTCCATCAATACTATATTGCCCCCTTTGTCTGCCTCCCAAATAACCAACTGGGGATCCTCTCTCGGTGACTTCAATAAAGCTTTGTCCTTTTTCGTGAGATTGTAGCTGTGTTTACAGTGCGTGTTGTTGGCATGTTTGTCCTCTAGCTGGTACAATTGTTGACTCACTTTACTATAGAATTCATCTATGAAAGTGTCCTGAGTTCTTGGTGGCATAAATCTAGATCTATTGCGTAAGCCACTGTTTACGGTGGTATCCTCACATATATTCAAAACACCAGCAAGTTGCACAATATCAACATTGTAATCATCCTCATCAAGAGTGGCTAGTAAGTGTATATCACCCAGTTCAGAGATAGTGAGTGTGGACATATTGTCTTGATTTTGTACAACACTAGGAACAGAGGGATGCTCATCAAAGTATTTTTTTAATCGTAATTTTCTCACGAATTTACACAAGTCAATGTGCGCATTAACAAAATTACAATTTTCGGTTGTACAAAAATTCAAACCTTTTTGAAGGACAAATATCTCATGATCACTAAAAACTTTAGATGATAAGTTAACAATAATCAATTCATTAGATGTAAATTGTTCATCATCATTATTACAATGCCCACTTCCTTGATCAGTTCTCATTTCCTCATCTTGCTCTGGAGCCTTGTTTGTATGCCTTTTCTTATGTTTCTTCCCTCCCCTCCTTGTTCTGTGCTTTGATTTTGATTTTTCTTTTTGTTCCCTAACCTGTATCTTTGTACTTCTCTTAAAAAAAGAGATGTGGATGGTGTAGCTTCAGTGTTACTTGGTCCCTCCCCTGGATGACTTTCAAGTGAGGATAGGGAAGTGCTGCTTGAGGACGCACTTACTGCTTCCTCTACACTACTCTGTTCTTGTCAGGGGTCTAGATGTTACATCATCATATTTTCTTGAAAAGGTAAATATTCGTCCCCTTTCATAATCTATCTCATCTCTTATGATCTTTTTTTGCTTCTTGTCTTTTAGGTAGATTTGATAAGAAGCAAGTTCTTTTTTAGGATCTCATAATTTTTCTGAGTGGCATCCTTCAGATTTAATTCTGATATTTCTTTTTCAAGCTTCAATATGTCCTCCCTTATTTTTTTGACTTTCCTTTCAGAGTTAGTTATCAGGATTCTCATCATACTATGTGAGGCATCAGCATCATACAGGCCCTCTTCCCACTCATCCAAAATATCAGTCTCCAAGTCTTCATAGTTTGGGAATATCAAAATTCTAAGGCCTCGTGGAATTCTTTTTATTCTCTATATACTTTCTCAGGGTCGCTGCGTCCCACCATTAAGCGAGTTCCTGTTTTTTAGATTTTCAAGTCTGTAAAATGTATCTTTAAGACCTTCATTTTTCGGGACGTGTACTTTAGGATTATCTATGTTAGGGCCTTTGGATTTGAACAGGTCCCCCAGTAATTCCTCCCTATTATCGTCAAAATCCATTGTGAGTTATTTTTTCCCTGAGATAGTGCTAGTCTGCCCAAAGCAAGACAATTTAGAACAATTTTGTGGGGATTAAGGCAACCGTGACTGCACCTATCTAGTAGTGGGGTAATGTACTTTGTCTTTTGGTGCCCAGGATCTGAGGCTCAATACCCCTAAGCCTCTTGGGATAAAATCCCACAATAGCAAAATACAACAATTTGATCCAGCACTCCTTTTTCTTGTATCACAGTATCGCATTCATATTTAAATTGCATGAATAATACTTCCTTCATATATAAAAACACAACATCTGTTCAGCCGGTGTGTTTCTGTCTCTTTATTCGTGAATTCTCCTTCACATTAGATAAAACCGTAGCCAACGCGTTTCGTCCACTCGGACTTCTTCAGGGCTACAAATGATATACATAAATACGAATTATATTTACAATATTTACAAAACATTTACAAGAAAACAATTTTTTAAAACATTTATGCTTGTGTATTAGCATTAAGTCTCCATTACTCAGTTAAATTTATCAGTTTTGATCTGATGCAATTTGTAAATTCACTTTATGTGCGTTTGATGTTATTACAGTTGAGAACAAAAACACACATTTTGTGACATATCCCTTCTGAATTCACACAGTTTTTGGCATTTTATGTACATGTCATTTATCAAAAAGGCCAAATGTAACAATAAAACTCCAGGCGAGTTGGAGTAATAGTCCCTTTCTACAATTCCTGGTGGAATAAATCATTCATTCAAACATGTTTTTGCCATTTTATGTACACGTAACTCCACAAAAAAGCCACATGCAACAATAAAACTCCAGGTGGGTTGGAGTACTAGGACCATTATACAATACTTGGTGGAATAAAGCACGAATAGTATATTATTATTTTCACAATTTAATATCCTCAATAATTTCTTTTCTGAAGGATGCCCACATATTACACAAGTATACTTAAGATGTTCTTACCAAAAGGAGTATAGCTGAACTCCTATCTTGAATATTGGGTGTGTTATTTTTAATCCGTTTCCTGAGCGCGTTTCATACTAATGGGAGCAGTGATCTATTAAAATACATTCAAAAGTATCCATGAGATTTAATCCCATAGGTCCCATTGGTACAAAATATAAAAATGAAAGTTTAGAAGAAATCCTACCTCACACGGTGATACTCTTCCTCAAATTAGCATCTATTTATGATGGATATTAAAGTGGTCGGTCTTGTATTTAGACCTTAAGCCAGGGCGTGACACTATAGTCGGTGTTGCCCCATCCACCAACCTAAAGAAAGTAGTAAGAGTAACGTTAGTCAGTTGGTAATATAAATGAATTTCCAAAACAGTGCTATATCATTCCTGTTAAGCTTTAAAGTTAACCCTCTAGTGGCACATTGTGGCACGTGAAACTAGAAGGATTATTTTGACACGTGCGTTTTTAAAAACAACATAATATCAAAACCTCGGGGTCCTTGCAACATTTCATACTATCCTCATTTTTGGAGTACCAAAAATCCCTCACAAACCATCTTAATAATGGTTAATTCTATCTGGCAGATATTAGGCTTAGTTGATGGCCCTCGTGTGACCACCCGTTCCATATTATACTCGGTATATTAATTTGACGACTCTATCGCTGGGCTTTTTAGGGTGAAAAATGGAGCACCAGGATGTGTAATATCATTTCTATCGTGCTATCAACTTGGCCCCCTAGTGGCGACCCGTGGCATGAGAGACTGGAAAGATTATTTTGGCACACAAGCGCTTTCAGAGTGCGACATTATATCAAAAACCCTATGGTCCTTGCAACAGTTTGTATTACCGACATTCTTTTGAATAAAATGATCCTTAACAAATTATTTTTTAATTCTAACTGGCAGATATTGTGCTTTGCAGATGGCCATCATATGACCACCATTACCGTGATGGACAAACTCAGTCCCGGATAAAATGTGCCCGTAAGTCAATTAAAGCTGGTTACAGCTTTATCATGTATTTAAGTTGCAAGGATGTCTTAAACAATCTCTCCCATTAAGCTTAGAGGTGCCCCAATCCAAAAGGGTCCAACCCAAAAATAAACCCCACCCATTTCATATGTCACTTACTTTTGGTATGCGGTCGCTGGTGACAAACGTAGTCCCGGTAGGCTGTGTACCCGTGGCATTACTGCAGCTGCATTTAAATATCCCGCCGGTCTCTCGCACCTGAGATTAATCAGTGCGTGTATGTCCCCTAAACGTGTTTTGTTTGGCCGCCATCTTAGAATATGTTTAGATGCTTTTAAAGCGTCCATGTGCCTGGGCTTTGTTCTCAATTTTTGTAGTCTATACGACCCTTATTGAGTCTTATGTCGTGCTAATGTATAATCACGTTTTAAATGGTGGACAGAATTGTATATGTGCATAAATTTTCAAGGTGTTATGACATAGACACCTTTTGGAAAGCATTAGTGTCGCTGCCCAGACCTCAATTTACGGTCGCCATCTGGGAGTGTCATTCAATGTTAAATGCAGATTCTTGAACAGTCTATATACCCAAGCTTTGTTTTCAATCTTAAGATGTATACGTCCTTTATAGGAGTCTCAAGTTGTGTCAATACATGATCTAATCACGTTTCAGATGATAAATAAACTATATATCTACTGATTTTTTGAGTTATTGTGACTTAAACGCCTCTTTGGATAGCGTTTTATGGCTGCCTAGAGCTCGATTTGCGGTCGCTATCTTGGGGTGTCATTCAAAGCTAATAGACGCCTAACTACCTAAACTCAGTTTTAGTTCCGATATAATGTACAACCCTAGTCAGAGTCTAAAGTTATGCTGGTACATTTTTAGATTTCAGAGGGTGGACTAAATTGTATGTGGCCCTAATTTTTAGGATTTCATGCTGTGAACACATCTATAGATGGAATTAGTATTGATGTCATCTTGGTGTCTGTACAGGCGTTGTAATGGTCTAATTGTCCGCCATCCCAAAATTGTCAGTATGCTCAGGCTGGTGTAACCTATCACATCCTGTCCCCTTAAATATAGTCAAAATGTATTAATTACCGATATTAAAAGTCCTATTGCGGAAATTCTCCCAACTCATCCATTATTTAGTGGGGATCACATTGATCTCATTCTAAAGCAGGTAGGATCATGTTCTTCGCCTTCATTGAGATGAAAGAGAAATTGTTCATATTACTGTCTCAATGTGCAGATTATAATTCTAGAACCAGAGAGGCACATTTGAACCGATTGTAATCCCTATAGTGAAAGTTGTGGCAGAAGGGACATCTCTGAGTGCATGTAATATATCTCAGTTTTTATGAGACTTAATCTGGACTGCTGATTATATCAAAAACCTGATATACCCAAAATCAAAATATTGTTAACTGTTGGGTATTTACAGAAAATGATAGAATTCACTGTTTGTATTGAGTCCTAAGGATGTGGCTCTTAGGCGGCAAATCCAGCCTACCTCTGCCTGTCTTAAAGCAAGTTCCCTGTTTCCACCCCTTTCCTGTGTAGGTACATGTTCTATTGCATGAAACCAAATGGCAGTCTCCATGGGGTGTGATTCATGTATGTGAGTTGCCACAGGATAACGGTCATCAATATTCCTAATGGCTCTCACATGCTCCTGAATTCTAGTTTTGAGGCTGCGTGTACTGCTCCCTACATAGATTTTACTGCAGGAGCAGCCTATTACATAGACTGTGTGGGTGGTGTTGCAATTGATAAAGGTGTTAATCGGGAATTCCCTGGTGGTGTTGTATCTGAATCGTGCTTTTTTGTTACATCCAAGTTTACAAATTGTACATGTCCCACGAACATGGAAACCTGGTGGTTTACTGGGGAGCCACGTAGTGACATCTGTTTTCTTTTCTTTTATGTAGCTAGGGCACAGTATCCTTTTTAACGTATTACCTCTTCTATATACTACTCTTGGTCTATGGGAAACTGTGCCAGCTGGCATCCGTCCAGATGTTAAAAGATACCAGTTTCTCCTCAGAATGTTGTAGATATGGTCGCTATATGCATTTAACTGTGTAATGAATGCCACCTCCTCATGAACCCCTTTTTTCTTTGGTTGGTTTAGTCGTGGCACAAGAGTGGTTTTACGGTCCACTTTCATTACCCTAGCCTCTGCTTGGTCCACACATTTCTGTGCATACCCTCGTTCTCGAAAGTTCTTTTTTATGGTCTTGACATTCCTGACAAAGTTCTGCTCCTGACTGCAATTTCTCCTTGCTCTTACCATTTCGCCGTAAGGTATGGCGTTAATGGTCCTGCGTGGGTGTGCACTATCAGCATGAACTATACTGTTACAGGATGTATGTTTATTATAGACATCACTTTGAATGGTGTTATTGGAGACGTAAAGTTTTAAGTCCAGAAATCCAATGGTTTCTTTTGAGTAGTTGAGGGTCAATTTGACAGTGAACCTGTTTTTATTTAGGTAGCTGTGGTATGTCAATAGTTCCTCAACTCCCCCATTCCAAATCAATATCACGTCATCTATATAACGTCCATAGAAGATGACATTGTTACTCCAGTTATGTGATCCTGGTCCCCATGCATGCTCCGTCTCATACAAACCCATAAAGAGGTTTGCATAAGACGGAGCAAACCTAGATCCCATTGCAGTCCCCTGTTTCTGCAAATACCAGGTGTTATTGTGTAGGCACACATTCATGGTCAGTATCATTCGTGCCATTTCCAACAGCATGAGAGTGTGCTCTAGAAGATGTTTAGCGTTTCTCTTGTACAAAAAATGTCTAAGACCTTTAAACCACATTCAGTTTGTATGCAGGTGTATAATCCCTCCACATCCATGGTGACAAACATTAGGTCCCCACTGTCCCAATCAAATCCTCTAGTTTGCACAGCACATCCCTACTGTCCTTTAAGTATGAGGGTAGATTTTTGACAAAGGGCTGTAAAAAGCCATCAACATATTCAGACAGACGTTCACTGGGCTCCCCATTCCCCTAAATAATTGGTCTGCCTGGAGGGAAGGGACCTCCCTTATGGGTTTTGGGGAGCATGTGGCCATCTTGGCATGGGCTTTGGTTCAACAGCCCTCTCTACTTACTCTACTTACTCTACTGAAAGAGTCCTGGTAAACCATATCAGATGGGCCATCTTGCATGGTAGAACTGTCCGTAAGCAAACCTTGATAGTAGCGCAGACCTGGGGATACATCTCACCACGCAAACCGACTGCTGGGACGGTGGTCTCATCACTCTCCCCAGCATGGCAGAGCCCTGCTTGACCTCCACGGGAGACAACTACTACACTGTTACCTACCCTCCTAATCTCTCCAAATCCGCCTCTAAATCCCTTAAACACTCCATCCTGAAAAGACATCCTGAGACCCTGATATCTGACCTTCGTCTCTCCGTGAACCAAGGCACTGTCATTAACGACCTCATCTTCCATTCCAGGAAAACGTCTCTCTGGCGCAATGCTTTCTCGAGCCTCCTCAAAGTACAGGAAGCCAGGAGCATCCCTCACGGAAAAAAACTCACAATCACTCCATCTGCAAACCTGCGGGCTGACCTTACCATCACCTTATACAACAGCGGCATTATCCTAATTCAAGGGCATCCCAAAAACCTCATCAAATTTGCGGACCTCTTCACCCTCCTTAAAAAAATATGTTCAAAACCCGTCCCAGTCCACGCTCCCGCCGGTCCACCTCTCGCCCAACCCACCAAAGGTACCTTGCCTCTCACTAACCACTCATGCCAGTAACCACGTCATTGGGCTACCTGGCCCTATCACCTTGTCACCAACACATACCAACCAATGCGTGCCCATACCACTGAACCTAGACCTTCAAGCGATCCCCGCTCTGTCGGCTTCCGAAACTCCCCCTAGGGCCCACATCAGACGCCAACCCAGCCCCGCTATCACGCATCCAGCACATTCCATCAGAAGCGTCCCTAAACCCTTAACCTCCTGCCTAAGTAACCCTCCTGCACTCCGGGCTACTGAAACTCCTACTATGGCCAACAGCACTGGTATTGAAACATTTAATAGGGCCCAGAACTCTGGTCGTTTTAGCCCCATCACTAGGCCGCAAAATCAGTCCGACGAAATCGCTCCCACCCTTTCGGCCCCCTGCCCGCAAGAGCATCCCTCTCATAGGGACACTGACCGACCTAGCCCCCTCACTCCATCCAAATAGCTAGCTTGCAACCGGCCCTCGGCCCGCCCGAACCCACCTCTAGGCTACCAGCACATTCTATCAGAACTGCTCCCGTGCAACGGGCCCCCTGCCTACCAGAACCTACCTCTCTTAGAGATATTGATAATCTCCACCGCAGAGCCACCGAACTAACACGGAGCATCCACAAGTCCATTCTGGACCTAAAGCACCTCCTTCACATCACTGAACTCTCCTTCTCGAATCTCTGGCTCTCGCAGAACGTGACCCACATCCCCTGCACGAAGCCCCTCCTTCACCCACTCCCACTATCCCTGAGACACTTGCGCCCCCGCAAGCAGCCCTGCCACCTCTCGAAGGAGGAAATCCTTGCTCTCCTCCATACCTACGATCCCACCCCTAGCACACTTAACCCCTCAGAACTCACGGAGGAAGAAGTGGCTGACCTCCTCAGTAGCTACGATTCTGCCTGGACAACCCCATGCCCCTCAGACCTGAGTGAAGAACACCCTATCTGTACGGTTGCAACCAACCCTAATAGACCTGCTACCCTCCGCATCAGAGGGGTGGTCAATAGCAACCTAGCTAGAGTTCCCATCTCTGCTTCTACCCTTGACAGTCACTCCTACCCCTCCCTAGCCGGCCTCCTAATAAACTGCCGGTCAGCTGTAAAGCATGCATCTGACGTTGCCGACCTCATCCTAAGACATAAATCGGACCTAGCGATCTTGACTGAATCTTGGCTCAAGGAATCCTCATCGCCCTACCTTGACCTCTTAGTCCCGCCCAATTACAACATCGTAAGGATGGACAGGCACTCAAAGAAAAAGGGGTGGCATTGCCTGCATCTACCGCTCTAACCTCCTTGTTACTGAACTGCCAGTGAACCCTACAGACTCCTGCGAATACCTCGCACTCTCCATCTCCAATAACACCTCACAACTGTGCAAACTTCACATCTTTTACCACCCCCCAGGCAAGAATGACACCTTTACGGACCTCCTCATGGAAATCATCACAGCCAAGGTTTCTCCAAACTCTAATGACATTTTCCTGGGCGACTTCAACTTGCATTGGAATGATCCTAAGGACCCTCAGGTCAATGCCATCAGAGATTTCTTGGCCGATCAAGCCCTTACCCAAGCCTGCTCCCTCCCTACTCATTCAAAAGGCGCCACTCTAGACTGGATCATTGCTAAGGAATCAGCGGTCAAACTTATCTCTATTGACCCTTGTGATTGGTCTGACCACCACGCTGTCACCTTCCTCCTGCCCAGCACCCACAAGTCATGGACGCCTCAACCAGTGATTCCCAAACGATGGGTTGGAGACACCAAGAACCTTGATCACGAAAAACTGGCAGCATGTTGTGAGACCGACCTCCCTCCCCCCCTCAGTGCACCTCGGTCGATAACCTAGCGGATCATTACTCCTCAACCATATCCGACATTCTCGATGACCTGGCACCACTAAAACTAAAAAGAACCCAGATCAAAGACAGAAATCCCTGGTTCAGCGGATCTCTCAACAAGGAAAGGAGATCCCTTCGACAGACGGAACGAAACTGGAAACAACACCCATCTGCAGCACATCTAAAACTTCTCCGCCAGGCCAGAAATGCCTACAATAAGAAAATCCTCAACTCTAAAAAAGAATTTTTCAGAACTGAACTTGAGAACGCCAAAAATCGTCCTCGCAAGCTGTTCGACTTGGTCAAACACCAATCCAACAAACTAGCGAAAACCTCTAAAGAAACACCTAAATCCTTAATATCAAGCGAGGAATTTTCCTCCTTCTTCTGCGACAAAATCTCTGCCCTAGGGAATGAACTTAAATCCGCAACTCACCACCAAAATCAAAATCTGCCAGCTCTACCTCTTCTCTCGACGCTGCCCTCCCTAACCTCAGCCAAAAACCTAGCGCACTGGTCCAACTTTAAAATCTATGACGAACACTCTATCTCGAGAATTCTTGCCTCCTTAAACCCGAACAATCACTTCAATGATCCTCTCCCTTCTAACTGCCTAGCTGCCGCCTCTCAGGCTATCATCCCTTCCTGGACCTCAATAATCAATGCCTCCCTCCTACAGGGCTCAATTCCTGTTTCGCTCAAGGCTGGACAAGTTATCCCCATCCTAAAAAAACCCTCGCTGGACCCTGCTTCCGCTGAGAACTATAGACCCATATCCAACATCCCACTCCTAGCCAAAACTCTGGAAAAATGTGTGCAACAGCAGCTGAGCCTACACATCAACAACTTCCATCTGCTAGATGACTTCCAATCCGGGTTCAGACCTGGACACAGCACGGAAACCACCCTCCTCCACATTGTGGATGACGCCCTCCAACCCCCGACCAAGGCAAAACCTGTCTCCTAATCCTCCGAGACCTTTCTTCTGCCTTTGATACGGTTAACCACGAAATTCTCCTTGAACGCCTCAAAATCAGGATGGGGTTGGATGGCACCGTCCTTGAATGGTTTAGATCCTTCCTCCAAAACCGCTCACAGAGAGTCCTCATCAACGGTAACCTATCCGCCCCCTCTCCGGTCATGGTTGGAGTCCCCCAAGGATCAACCCTCTCCCCTACCCTCTTCAATCTTTACCTTGAACCTCTCACCGAGGTGCTACGTGCCGCCAATATCGCCTACCTTATGTACGCAGATGATACACAGATCTACATAAAAATCTCTTCCCCGGAGGACATCTTCTCCCTGAACGAGGCCCTGAAGCTGACAGTCCATTGGCTCACCGCCAACCAGCTTAAACTCAATGCAAACAAAACTGAATTTCTTCTGATCTCCCCACCAAAACCCAATCCAGACATCCAGGAATGGATCAAGACCATCACAGCACTAAACTGCCCTCCTACCATTGTTGACTCGGCAAAATCCCTTGGAATAACCCTTGACGGCAGCCTAAACATGCGTGGCCATATAAACTCGATGGCCAAAATGGCTAGATTCCACCTGAATTACCTAAGAAACCTAAAACCCTTCCTCGAAGCTTCCGACCTTAAAACGGCAATCCAGGCACTAGTCATTTCCAGACTAGAATATGGATGCTCTACTCTTGCAGGGCTACCCAAGAACTCTCTGGCCCCATTGAAAGCCTGCCTCAACACCGCCGCCAGACTCCTAACTGGCTCAAAGAAATTCGACCACATCTCTCCCCACCTCAAAGTTCTGAACTGGCTTCCCCTAGAGGCCAGAATCCAATTCAAACTTGCCTGCATTACTCACAAAGCTCTTTACTCCAATTCCCCTACATTTCTCGCCCAAAAACTCGTGATATCCGGAGAAGCCAGAAACTCCCGATCTGCCAAAGACCGGTTGCTACAACCAGCACGTTTCCGGAAGAAAAAACCTACAATCGAGCCTTCTCTGGGGCCGCTCCAAGAATTTGGAACTCTCTCCCACCCGCCATCAGAAGACTTCCCTCCTTGGCACACTTTAAGAAGGAGACCAAAACCTTCTTAATGAACAAATACCTCGCCTAATGAATACATCACAATCACCTCAATGACATGTTCCTCCCTCCACCTCTGCATTATTCACGGCCTCTACCGACGATACCTATTCCTGCACTCCTTGGGTATCCCCCCAAGAGTTGAGACTGCGTGCCCTCGTGCATAATATATCTTCTTGTTTTAATTTTTATCCCACTTGTAGCTGGGACTTTGGACTGTGTGCTTCCCTGTATAATGTATCCCCTATTGTACCCAATTGATCCCTCACCTCCTAATGCTTTGTATACCACCTTTAATCCTGTAAAGCGCTCTGATACCCTCACGGGTCTGGTTCGCGCTCTATAAAACTATAAAATAAATAAATAAAATAAATAATGTAAATACAGGGGTGTCTGGAGTTATGGGCTTGTAGATATTGATATTCAAGATCAGTGATCAAACATGATTCGTGCCAGTCCTGTAGTCCGGCGTTGATGGACTTTTCGATATTGGCAATGGGTCTTTCTTTCAGCTTTTCATAACAGTTTGTGTCTTTTAATTGCCTATCGATTTCCCCTAGATAATCTTCACGGTCCATCAATACTATATTGCCCCCTTTGTCTGCCTCCCAAATAACCAACTGGGGATCCTCTCTCGGTGACTTCAATAAAGCTTTGTCCTTTTTCGTGAGATTGTAGCTGTGTTTACAGTGCGTGTTGTTGGCATGTTTGTCCTCTAGCTGGTACAATTGTTGACTCACTTTACTATAGAATTCATCTATGAAAGTGTCCTGAGTTCTTGGTGGCATAAATCTAGATCTATTGCGTAAGCCACTGTTTACGGTGGTATCCTCACATATATTCAAAACACCAGCAAGTTGCACAATATCAACATTGTAATCATCCTCATCAAGAGTGGCTAGTAAGTGTATATCACCCAGTTCAGAGATAGTGAGTGTGGACATATTGTCTTGATTTTGTACAACACTAGGAACAGAGGGATGCTCATCAAAGTATTTTTTTAATCGTAATTTTCTCACGAATTTACACAAGTCAATGTGCGCATTAACAAAATTACAATTTTCGGTTGTACAAAAATTCAAACCTTTTTGAAGGACAAATATCTCATGATCACTAAAAACTTTAGATGATAAGTTAACAATAATCAATTCATTAGATGTAAATTGTTCATCATCATTATTACAATGCCCACTTCCTTGATCAGTTCTCATTTCCTCATCTTGCTCTGGAGCCTTGTTTGTATGCCTTTTCTTATGTTTCTTCCCTCCCCTCCTTGTTCTGTGCTTTGATTTTGATTTTTCTTTTTGTTCCCTAACCTGTATCTTTGTACTTCTCTTAAAAAAAGAGATGTGGATGGTGTAGCTTCAGTGTTACTTGGTCCCTCCCCTGGATGACTTTCAAGTGAGGATAGGGAAGTGCTGCTTGAGGACGCACTTACTGCTTCCTCTACACTACTCTGTTCTTGTCAGGGGTCTAGATGTTACATCATCATATTTTCTTGAAAAGGTAAATATTCGTCCCCTTTCATAATCTATCTCATCTCTTATGATCTTTTTTTGCTTCTTGTCTTTTAGGTAGATTTGATAAGAAGCAAGTTCTTTTTTAGGATCTCATAATTTTTCTGAGTGGCATCCTTCAGATTTAATTCTGATATTTCTTTTTCAAGCTTCAATATGTCCTCCCTTATTTTTTTGACTTTCCTTTCAGAGTTAGTTATCAGGATTCTCATCATACTATGTGAGGCATCAGCATCATACAGGCCCTCTTCCCACTCATCCAAAATATCAGTCTCCAAGTCTTCATAGTTTGGGAATATCAAAATTCTAAGGCCTCGTGGAATTCTTTTATTCTCTATATACTTTCTCAGGGTCGCTGCGTCCCACCATTAAGCGAGTTCCTGTTTTTTAGATTTTCAAGTCTGTAAAATGTATCTTTAAGACCTTCATTTTTCGGGACGTGTACTTTAGGATTATCTATGTTAGGGCCTTTGGATTTGAACAGGTCCCCCAGTAATTCCTCCCTATTATCGTCAAAATCCATTGTGAGTTATTTTTTCCCTGAGATAGTGCTAGTCTGCCCAAAGCAAGACAATTTAGAACAATTTTGTGGGGATTAAGGCAACCGTGACTGCACCTATCTAGTAGTGGGGTAATGTACTTTGTCTTTTGGTGCCCAGGATCTGAGGCTCAATACCCCTAAGCCTCTTGGGATAAAATCCCACAATAGCAAAATACAACAATTTGATCCAGCACTCCTTTTTCTTGTATCACAGTATCGCATTCATATTTAAATTGCATGAATAATACTTCCTTCATATATAAAAACACAACATCTGTTCAGCCGGTGTGTTTCTGTCTCTTTATTCGTGAATTCTCCTTCACATTAGATAAAACCGTAGCCAACGCGTTTCGTCCACTCGGACTTCTTCAGGGCTACAAATGATATACATAAATACGAATTATATTTACAATATTTACAAAACATTTACAAGAAAACAATTTTTTAAAACATTTATGCTTGTGTATTAGCATTAAGTCTCCATTACTCAGTTAAATTTATCAGTTTTGATCTGATGCAATTTGTAAATTCACTTTATGTGCGTTTGATGTTATTACAGTTGAGAACAAAAACACACATTTTGTGACATATCCCTTCTGAATTCACACAGTTTTTGGCATTTTATGTACATGTCATTTATCAAAAAGGCCAAATGTAACAATAAAACTCCAGGCGAGTTGGAGTAATAGTCCCTTTCTACAATTCCTGGTGGAATAAATCATTCATTCAAACATGTTTTTGCCATTTTATGTACACGTAACTCCACAAAAAAGCCACATGCAACAATAAAACTCCAGGTGGGTTGGAGTACTAGGACCATTATACAATACTTGGTGGAATAAAGCACGAATAGTATATTATTATTTTCACAATTTAATATCCTCAATAATTTCTTTTCTGAAGGATGCCCACATATTACACAAGTATACTTAAGATGTTCTTACCAAAAGGAGTATAGCTGAACTCCTATCTTGAATATTGGGTGTGTTATTTTTAATCCGTTTCCTGAGCGCGTTTCATACTAATGGGAGCAGTGATCTATTAAAATACATTCAAAAGTATCCATGAGATTTAATCCCATAGGTCCCATTGGTACAAAATATAAAAATGAAAGTTTAGAAGAAATCCTACCTCACACGGTGATACTCTTCCTCAAATTAGCATCTATTTATGATGGATATTAAAGTGGTCGGTCTTGTATTTAGACCTTAAGCCAGGGCGTGACACTATAGTCGGTGTTGCCCCATCCACCAACCTAAAGAAAGTAGTAAGAGTAACGTTAGTCAGTTGGTAATATAAATGAATTTCCAAAACAGTGCTATATCATTCCTGTTAAGCTTTAAAGTTAACCCTCTAGTGGCACATTGTGGCACGTGAAACTAGAAGGATTATTTTGACACGTGCGTTTTTAAAAACAACATAATATCAAAACCTCGGGGTCCTTGCAACATTTCATACTATCCTCATTTTTGGAGTACCAAAAATCCCTCACAAACCATCTTAATAATGGTTAATTCTATCTGGCAGATATTAGGCTTAGTTGATGGCCCTCGTGTGACCACCCGTTCCATATTATACTCGGTATATTAATTTGACGACTCTATCGCTGGGCTTTTTAGGGTGAAAAATGGAGCACCAGGATGTGTAATATCATTTCTATCGTGCTATCAACTTGGCCCCCTAGTGGCGACCCGTGGCATGAGAGACTGGAAAGATTATTTTGGCACACAAGCGCTTTCAGAGTGCGACATTATATCAAAAACCCTATGGTCCTTGCAACAGTTTGTATTACCGACATTCTTTTGAATAAAATGATCCTCAACAAATTATTTTTTAATTCTAACTGGCAGATATTGTGCTTTGCAGATGGCCATCATATGACCACCATTACCGTGATGGACAAACTCAGTCCCGGATAAAATGTGCCCGTAAGTCAATTAAAGCTGGTTACAGCTTTATCATGTATTTAAGTTGCAAGGATGTCTTAAACAATCTCTCCCATTAAGCTTAGAGGTGCCCCAATCCAAAAGGGTCCAACCCAAAAATAAACCCCACCCATTTCATATGTCACTTACTTTTGGTATGCGGTCGCTGGTGACAAACGTAGTCCCGGTAGGCTGTGTACCCGTGGCATTACTGCAGCTGCATTTAAATATCCCGCCGGTCTCTCGCACCTGAGATTAATCAGTGCGTGTATGTCCCCTAAACGTGTTTTGTTTGGCCGCCATCTTAGAATATGTTTAGATGCTTTTAAAGCGTCCATGTGCCTGGGCTTTGTTCTCAATTTTTGTAGTCTATACGACCCTTATTGAGTCTTATGTCGTGCTAATGTATAATCACGTTTTAAATGGTGGACAGAATTGTATATGTGCATAAATTTTCAAGGTGTTATGACATAGACACCTTTTGGAAAGCATTAGTGTCGCTGCCCAGACCTCAATTTACGGTCGCCATCTGGGAGTGTCATTCAATGTTAAATGCAGATTCTTGAACAGTCTATATACCCAAGCTTTGTTTTCAATCTTAAGATGTATACGTCCTTTATAGGAGTCTCAAGTTGTGTCAATACATGATCTAATCACGTTTCAGATGATAAATAAACTATATATCTACTGATTTTTTGAGTTATTGTGACTTAAACGCCTCTTTGGATAGCGTTTTATGGCTGCCTAGAGCTCGATTTGCGGTCGCTATCTTGGGGTGTCATTCAAAGCTAATAGACGCCTAACTACCTAAACTCAGTTTTAGTTCCGATATAATGTACAACCCTAGTCAGAGTCTAAAGTTATGCTGGTACATTTTTAGATTTCAGAGGGTGGACTAAATTGTATGTGGCCCTAATTTTTAGGATTTCATGCTGTGAACACATCTATAGATGGAATTAGTATTGATGTCATCTTGGTGTCTGTACAGGCGTTGTAATGGTCTAATTGTCCGCCATCCCAAAATTGTCAGTATGCTCAGGCTGGTGTAACCTATCACATCCTGTCCCCTTAAATATAGTCAAAATGTATTAATTACCGATATTAAAAGTCCTATTGCGGAAATTCTCCCAACTCATCCATTATTTAGTGGGGATCACATTGATCTCATTCTAAAGCAGGTAGGATCATGTTCTTCGCCTTCATTGAGATGAAAGAGAAATTGTTCATATTACTGTCTCAATGTGCAGATTATAATTCTAGAACCAGAGAGGCACATTTGAACCGATTGTAATCCCTATAGTGAAAGTTGTGGCAGAAGGGACATCTCTGAGTGCATGTAATATATCTCAGTTTTTATGAGACTTAATCTGGACTGCTGATTATATCAAAAACCTGATATACCCAAAATCAAAATATTGTTAACTGTTGGGTATTTACAGAAAATGATAGAATTCACTGTTTGTATTGAGTCCTAAGGATGTGGCTCTTAGGCGGCAAATCCAGCCTACCTCTGCCTGTCTTAAAGCAAGTTCCCTGTTTCCACCCCTTTCCTGTGTAGGTACATGTTCTATTGCATGAAACCAAATGGCAGTCTCCATGGGGTGTGATTCATGTATGTGAGTTGCCACAGGATAACGGTCATCAATATTCCTAATGGCTCTCACATGCTCCTGAATTCTAGTTTTGAGGCTGCGTGTACTGCTCCCTACATAGATTTTACTGCAGGAGCAGCCTATTACATAGACTGTGTGGGTGGTGTTGCAATTGATAAAGGTGTTAATCGGGAATTCCCTGGTGGTGTTGTATCTGAATCGTGCTTTTTTGTTACATCCAAGTTTACAAATTGTACATGTCCCACGAACATGGAAACCTGGTGGTTTACTGGGGAGCCACGTAGTGACATCTGTTTTCTTTTCTTTTATGTAGCTAGGGCACAGTATCCTTTTTAACGTATTACCTCTTCTATATACTACTCTTGGTCTATGGGAAACTGTGCCAGCTGGCATCCGTCCAGATGTTAAAAGATACCAGTTTCTCCTCAGAATGTTGTAGATATGGTCGCTATATGCATTTAACTGTGTAATGAATGCCACCTCCTCATGAACCCCTTTTTTCTTTGGTTGGTTTAGTCGTGGCACAAGAGTGGTTTTACGGTCCACTTTCATTACCCTAGCCTCTGCTTGGTCCACACATTTCTGTGCATACCCTCGTTCTCGAAAGTTCTTTTTTATGGTCTTGACATTCCTGACAAAGTTCTGCTCCTGACTGCAATTTCTCCTTGCTCTTACCATTTCGCCGTAAGGTATGGCGTTAATGGTCCTGCGTGGGTGTGCACTATCAGCATGAACTATACTGTTACAGGATGTATGTTTATTATAGACATCACTTTGAATGGTGTTATTGGAGACGTAAAGTTTTAAGTCCAGAAATCCAATGGTTTCTTTTGAGTAGTTGAGGGTCAATTTGACAGTGAACCTGTTTTTATTTAGGTAGCTGTGGTATGTCAATAGTTCCTCAACTCCCCCATTCCAAATCAATATCACGTCATCTATATAACGTCCATAGAAGATGACATTGTTACTCCAGTTATGTGATCCTGGTCCCCATGCATGCTCCGTCTCATACAAACCCATAAAGAGGTTTGCATAAGACGGAGCAAACCTAGATCCCATTGCAGTCCCCTGTTTCTGCAAATACCAGGTGTTATTGTGTAGGCACACATTCATGGTCAGTATCATTCGTGCCATTTCCAACAGCATGAGAGTGTGCTCTAGAAGATGTTTAGCGTTTCTCTTGTACAAAAAATGTCTAAGACCTTTAAACCACATTCAGTTTGTATGCAGGTGTATAATCCCTCCACATCCATGGTGACAAACATTAGGTCCCCACTGTCCCAATCAAATCCTCTAGTTTGCACAGCACATCCCTACTGTCCTTTAAGTATGAGGGTAGATTTTTGACAAAGGGCTGTAAAAAGCCATCAACATATTCAGACAGACGTTCACTGGGCTCCCCATTCCCCTAAATAATTGGTCTGCCTGGAGGGAAGGGACCTCCCTTATGGGTTTTGGGGAGCATGTGGCCATCTTGGCATGGGCTTTGGTTCAACAGCCCTCTCTACTTACTCTACTTACTCTACTGAAAGAGTCCTGGTAAACCATATCAGATGGGCCATCTTGCATGGTAGAACTGTCCGTAAGCAAACCTTGATAGTAGCGCAGACCTGGGGATACATCTCACCACGCAAACCGACTGCTGGGACGGTGGTCTCATCACTCTCCCCAGCATGGCAGAGCCCTGCTTGACCTCCACGGGAGACAACTACTACACTGTTACCTACCCTCCTAATCTCTCCAAATCCGCCTCTAAATCCCTTAAACACTCCATCCTGAAAAGACATCCTGAGACCCTGATATCTGACCTTCGTCTCTCCGTGAACCAAGGCACTGTCATTAACGACCTCATCTTCCATTCCAGGAAAACGTCTCTCTGGCGCAATGCTTTCTCGAGCCTCCTCAAAGTACAGGAAGCCAGGAGCATCCCTCACGGAAAAAAACTCACAATCACTCCATCTGCAAACCTGCGGGCTGACCTTACCATCACCTTATACAACAGCGGCATTATCCTAATTCAAGGGCATCCCAAAAACCTCATCAAATTTGCGGACCTCTTCACCCTCCTTAAAAAAATATGTTCAAAACCCGTCCCAGTCCACGCTCCCGCCGGTCCACCTCTCGCCCAACCCACCAAAGGTACCTTGCCTCTCACTAACCACTCATGCCAGTAACCACGTCATTGGGCTACCTGGCCCTATCACCTTGTCACCAACACATACCAACCAATGCGTGCCCATACCACTGAACCTAGACCTTCAAGCGATCCCCGCTCTGTCGGCTTCCGAAACTCCCCCTAGGGCCCACATCAGACGCCAACCCAGCCCCGCTATCACGCATCCAGCACATTCCATCAGAAGCGTCCCTAAACCCTTAACCTCCTGCCTAAGTAACCCTCCTGCACTCCGGGCTACTGAAACTCCTACTATGGCCAACAGCACTGGTATTGAAACATTTAATAGGGCCCAGAACTCTGGTCGTTTTAGCCCCATCACTAGGCCGCAAAATCAGTCCGACGAAATCGCTCCCACCCTTTCGGCCCCCTGCCCGCAAGAGCATCCCTCTCATAGGGACACTGACCGACCTAGCCCCCTCACTCCATCCAAATAGCTAGCTTGCAACCGGCCCTCGGCCCGCCCGAACCCACCTCTAGGCTACCAGCACATTCTATCAGAACTGCTCCCGTGCAACGGGCCCCCTGCCTACCAGAACCTACCTCTCTTAGAGATATTGATAATCTCCACCGCAGAGCCACCGAACTAACACGGAGCATCCACAAGTCCATTCTGGACCTAAAGCACCTCCTTCACATCACTGAACTCTCCTTCTCGAATCTCTGGCTCTCGCAGAACGTGACCCACATCCCCTGCACGAAGCCCCTCCTTCACCCACTCCCACTATCCCTGAGACACTTGCGCCCCCGCAAGCAGCCCTGCCACCTCTCGAAGGAGGAAATCCTTGCTCTCCTCCATACCTACGATCCCACCCCTAGCACACTTAACCCCTCAGAACTCACGGAGGAAGAAGTGGCTGACCTCCTCAGTAGCTACGATTCTGCCTGGACAACCCCATGCCCCTCAGACCTGAGTGAAGAACACCCTATCTGTACGGTTGCAACCAACCCTAATAGACCTGCTACCCTCCGCATCAGAGGGGTGGTCAATAGCAACCTAGCTAGAGTTCCCATCTCTGCTTCTACCCTTGACAGTCACTCCTACCCCTCCCTAGCCGGCCTCCTAATAAACTGCCGGTCAGCTGTAAAGCATGCATCTGACGTTGCCGACCTCATCCTAAGACATAAATCGGACCTAGCGATCTTGACTGAATCTTGGCTCAAGGAATCCTCATCGCCCTACCTTGACCTCTTAGTCCCGCCCAATTACAACATCGTAAGGATGGACAGGCACTCAAAGAAAAAGGGGTGGCATTGCCTGCATCTACCGCTCTAACCTCCTTGTTACTGAACTGCCAGTGAACCCTACAGACTCCTGCGAATACCTCGCACTCTCCATCTCCAATAACACCTCACAACTGTGCAAACTTCACATCTTTTACCACCCCCCAGGCAAGAATGACACCTTTACGGACCTCCTCATGGAAATCATCACAGCCAAGGTTTCTCCAAACTCTAATGACATTTTCCTGGGCGACTTCAACTTGCATTGGAATGATCCTAAGGACCCTCAGGTCAATGCCATCAGAGATTTCTTGGCCGATCAAGCCCTTACCCAAGCCTGCTCCCTCCCTACTCATTCAAAAGGCGCCACTCTAGACTGGATCATTGCTAAGGAATCAGCGGTCAAACTTATCTCTATTGACCCTTGTGATTGGTCTGACCACCACGCTGTCACCTTCCTCCTGCCCAGCACCCACAAGTCATGGACGCCTCAACCAGTGATTCCCAAACGATGGGTTGGAGACACCAAGAACCTTGATCACGAAAAACTGGCAGCATGTTGTGAGACCGACCTCCCTCCCCCCCTCAGTGCACCTCGGTCGATAACCTAGCGGATCATTACTCCTCAACCATATCCGACATTCTCGATGACCTGGCACCACTAAAACTAAAAAGAACCCAGATCAAAGACAGAAATCCCTGGTTCAGCGGATCTCTCAACAAGGAAAGGAGATCCCTTCGACAGACGGAACGAAACTGGAAACAACACCCATCTGCAGCACATCTAAAACTTCTCCGCCAGGCCAGAAATGCCTACAATAAGAAAATCCTCAACTCTAAAAAAGAATTTTTCAGAACTGAACTTGAGAACGCCAAAAATCGTCCTCGCAAGCTGTTCGACTTGGTCAAACACCAATCCAACAAACTAGCGAAAACCTCTAAAGAAACACCTAAATCCTTAATATCAAGCGAGGAATTTTCCTCCTTCTTCTGCGACAAAATCTCTGCCCTAGGGAATGAACTTAAATCCGCAACTCACCACCAAAATCAAAATCTGCCAGCTCTACCTCTTCTCTCGACGCTGCCCTCCCTAACCTCAGCCAAAAACCTAGCGCACTGGTCCAACTTTAAAATCTATGACGAACACTCTATCTCGAGAATTCTTGCCTCCTTAAACCCGAACAATCACTTCAATGATCCTCTCCCTTCTAACTGCCTAGCTGCCGCCTCTCAGGCTATCATCCCTTCCTGGACCTCAATAATCAATGCCTCCCTCCTACAGGGCTCAATTCCTGTTTCGCTCAAGGCTGGACAAGTTATCCCCATCCTAAAAAAACCCTCGCTGGACCCTGCTTCCGCTGAGAACTATAGACCCATATCCAACATCCCACTCCTAGCCAAAACTCTGGAAAAATGTGTGCAACAGCAGCTGAGCCTACACATCAACAACTTCCATCTGCTAGATGACTTCCAATCCGGGTTCAGACCTGGACACAGCACGGAAACCACCCTCCTCCACATTGTGGATGACGCCCTCCAACCCCCGACCAAGGCAAAACCTGTCTCCTAATCCTCCGAGACCTTTCTTCTGCCTTTGATACGGTTAACCACGAAATTCTCCTTGAACGCCTCAAAATCAGGATGGGGTTGGATGGCACCGTCCTTGAATGGTTTAGATCCTTCCTCCAAAACCGCTCACAGAGAGTCCTCATCAACGGTAACCTATCCGCCCCTCTCCGGTCATGGTTGGAGTCCCCCAAGGATCAACCCTCTCCCCTACCCTCTTCAATCTTTACCTTGAACCTCTCACCGAGGTGCTACGTGCCGCCAATATCGCCTACCTTATGTACGCAGATGATACACAGATCTACATAAAAATCTCTTCCCCGGAGGACATCTTCTCCCTGAACGAGGCCCTGAAGCTGACAGTCCATTGGCTCACCGCCAACCAGCTTAAACTCAATGCAAACAAAACTGAATTTCTTCTGATCTCCCCACCAAAACCCAATCCAGACATCCAGGAATGGATCAAGACCATCACAGCACTAAACTGCCCTCCTACCATTGTTGACTCGGCAAAATCCCTTGGAATAACCCTTGACGGCAGCCTAAACATGCGTGGCCATATAAACTCGATGGCCAAAATGGCTAGATTCCACCTGAATTACCTAAGAAACCTAAAACCCTTCCTCGAAGCTTCCGACCTTAAAACGGCAATCCAGGCACTAGTCATTTCCAGACTAGAATATGGATGCTCTACTCTTGCAGGGCTACCCAAGAACTCTCTGGCCCCATTGAAAGCCTGCCTCAACACCGCCGCCAGACTCCTAACTGGCTCAAAGAAATTCGACCACATCTCTCCCCACCTCAAAGTTCTGAACTGGCTTCCCCTAGAGGCCAGAATCCAATTCAAACTTGCCTGCATTACTCACAAAGCTCTTTACTCCAATTCCCCTACATTTCTCGCCCAAAAACTCGTGATATCCGGAGAAGCCAGAAACTCCCGATCTGCCAAAGACCGGTTGCTACAACCAGCACGTTTCCGGAAGAAAAAAACCTACAATCGAGCCTTCTCTGGGGCCGCTCCAAGAATTTGGAACTCTCTCCCACCCGCCATCAGAAGACTTCCCTCCTTGGCACACTTTAAGAAGGAGACCAAAACCTTCTTAATGAACAAATACCTCGCCTAATGAATACATCACAATCACCTCAATGACATGTTCCTCCCTCCACCTCTGCATTATTCACGGCCTCTACCGACGATACCTATTCCTGCACTCCTTGGGTATCCCCCCAAGAGTTGAGACTGCGTGCCCTCGTGCATAATATATCTTCTTGTTTTAATTTTTATCCCACTTGTAGCTGGGACTTTGGACTGTGTGCTTCCCTGTATAATGTATCCCCTATTGTACCCAATTGATCCCTCACCTCCTAATGCTTTGTATACCACCTTTAATCCTGTAAAGCGCTCTGATACCCTCACGGGTCTGGTTCGCGCTCTATAAAACTATAAAATAAATAAATAAAATAAATAATGTAAATACAGGGGTGTCTGGAGTTATGGGCTTGTAGATATTGATATTCAAGATCAGTGATCAAACATGATTCGTGCCAGTCCTGTAGTCCGGCGTTGATGGACTTTTCGATATTGGCAATGGGTCTTTCTTTCAGCTTTTCATAACAGTTTGTGTCTTTTAATTGCCTATCGATTTCCCCTAGATAATCTTCACGGTCCATCAATACTATATTGCCCCCTTTGTCTGCCTCCCAAATAACCAACTGGGGATCCTCTCTCGGTGACTTCAATAAAGCTTTGTCCTTTTTCGTGAGATTGTAGCTGTGTTTACAGTGCGTGTTGTTGGCATGTTTGTCCTCTAGCTGGTACAATTGTTGACTCACTTTACTATAGAATTCATCTATGAAAGTGTCCTGAGTTCTTGGTGGCATAAATCTAGATCTATTGCGTAAGCCACTGTTTACGGTGGTATCCTCACATATATTCAAAACACCAGCAAGTTGCACAATATCAACATTGTAATCATCCTCATCAAGAGTGGCTAGTAAGTGTATATCACCCAGTTCAGAGATAGTGAGTGTGGACATATTGTCTTGATTTTGTACAACACTAGGAACAGAGGGATGCTCATCAAAGTATTTTTTTAATCGTAATTTTCTCACGAATTTACACAAGTCAATGTGCGCATTAACAAAATTACAATTTTCGGTTGTACAAAAATTCAAACCTTTTTGAAGGACAAATATCTCATGATCACTAAAAACTTTAGATGATAAGTTAACAATAATCAATTCATTAGATGTAAATTGTTCATCATCATTATTACAATGCCCACTTCCTTGATCAGTTCTCATTTCCTCATCTTGCTCTGGAGCCTTGTTTGTATGCCTTTTCTTATGTTTCTTCCCTCCCCTCCTTGTTCTGTGCTTTGATTTTGATTTTTCTTTTTGTTCCCTAACCTGTATCTTTGTACTTCTCTTAAAAAAAGAGATGTGGATGGTGTAGCTTCAGTGTTACTTGGTCCCTCCCCTGGATGACTTTCAAGTGAGGATAGGGAAGTGCTGCTTGAGGACGCACTTACTGCTTCCTCTACACTACTCTGTTCTTGTCAGGGGTCTAGATGTTACATCATCATATTTTCTTGAAAAGGTAAATATTCGTCCCCTTTCATAATCTATCTCATCTCTTATGATCTTTTTTTGCTTCTTGTCTTTTAGGTAGATTTGATAAGAAGCAAGTTCTTTTTTAGGATCTCATAATTTTTCTGAGTGGCATCCTTCAGATTTAATTCTGATATTTCTTTTTCAAGCTTCAATATGTCCTCCCTTATTTTTTTGACTTTCCTTTCAGAGTTAGTTATCAGGATTCTCATCATACTATGTGAGGCATCAGCATCATACAGGCCCTCTTCCCACTCATCCAAAATATCAGTCTCCAAGTCTTCATAGTTTGGGAATATCAAAATTCTAAGGCCTCGTGGAATTCTTTTATTCTCTATATACTTTCTCAGGGTCGCTGCGTCCCACCATTAAGCGAGTTCCTGTTTTTTTAGATTTTCAAGTCTGTAAAATGTATCTTTAAGACCTTCATTTTTCGGGACGTGTACTTTAGGATTATCTATGTTAGGGCCTTTGGATTTGAACAGGTCCCCCAGTAATTCCTCCCTATTATCGTCAAAATCCATTGTGAGTTATTTTTTCCCTGAGATAGTGCTAGTCTGCCCAAAGCAAGACAATTTAGAACAATTTTGTGGGGATTAAGGCAACCGTGACTGCACCTATCTAGTAGTGGGGTAATGTACTTTGTCTTTTGGTGCCCAGGATCTGAGGCTCAATACCCCTAAGCCTCTTGGGATAAAATCCCACAATAGCAAAATACAACAATTTGATCCAGCACTCCTTTTTCTTGTATCACAGTATCGCATTCATATTTAAATTGCATGAATAATACTTCCTTCATATATAAAAACACAACATCTGTTCAGCCGGTGTGTTTCTGTCTCTTTATTCGTGAATTCTCCTTCACATTAGATAAAACCGTAGCCAACGCGTTTCGTCCACTCGGACTTCTTCAGGGCTACAAATGATATACATAAATACGAATTATATTTACAATATTTACAAAACATTTACAAGAAAACAATTTTTTAAAACATTTATGCTTGTGTATTAGCATTAAGTCTCCATTACTCAGTTAAATTTATCAGTTTTGATCTGATGCAATTTGTAAATTCACTTTATGTGCGTTTGATGTTATTACAGTTGAGAACAAAAACACACATTTTGTGACATATCCCTTCTGAATTCACACAGTTTTTGGCATTTTATGTACATGTCATTTATCAAAAAGGCCAAATGTAACAATAAAACTCCAGGCGAGTTGGAGTAATAGTCCCTTTCTACAATTCCTGGTGGAATAAATCATTCATTCAAACATGTTTTTGCCATTTTATGTACACGTAACTCCACAAAAAAGCCACATGCAACAATAAAACTCCAGGTGGGTTGGAGTACTAGGACCATTATACAATACTTGGTGGAATAAAGCACGAATAGTATATTATTATTTTCACAATTTAATATCCTCAATAATTTCTTTTCTGAAGGATGCCCACATATTACACAAGTATACTTAAGATGTTCTTACCAAAAGGAGTATAGCTGAACTCCTATCTTGAATATTGGGTGTGTTATTTTTAATCCGTTTCCTGAGCGCGTTTCATACTAATGGGAGCAGTGATCTATTAAAATACATTCAAAAGTATCCATGAGATTTAATCCCATAGGTCCCATTGGTACAAAATATAAAAATGAAAGTTTAGAAGAAATCCTACCTCACACGGTGATACTCTTCCTCAAATTAGCATCTATTTATGATGGATATTAAAGTGGTCGGTCTTGTATTTAGACCTTAAGCCAGGGCGTGACACTATAGTCGGTGTTGCCCCATCCACCAACCTAAAGAAAGTAGTAAGAGTAACGTTAGTCAGTTGGTAATATAAATGAATTTCCAAAACAGTGCTATATCATTCCTGTTAAGCTTTAAAGTTAACCCTCTAGTGGCACATTGTGGCACGTGAAACTAGAAGGATTATTTTGACACGTGCGTTTTTAAAAACAACATAATATCAAAACCTCGGGGTCCTTGCAACATTTCATACTATCCTCATTTTTGGAGTACCAAAAATCCCTCACAAACCATCTTAATAATGGTTAATTCTATCTGGCAGATATTAGGCTTAGTTGATGGCCCTCGTGTGACCACCCGTTCCATATTATACTCGGTATATTAATTTGACGACTCTATCGCTGGGCTTTTTAGGGTGAAAAATGGAGCACCAGGATGTGTAATATCATTTCTATCGTGCTATCAACTTGGCCCCCTAGTGGCGACCCGTGGCATGAGAGACTGGAAAGATTATTTTGGCACACAAGCGCTTTCAGAGTGCGACATTATATCAAAAACCCTATGGTCCTTGCAACAGTTTGTATTACCGACATTCTTTTGAATAAAATGATCCTCAACAAATTATTTTTTAATTCTAACTGGCAGATATTGTGCTTTGCAGATGGCCATCATATGACCACCATTACCGTGATGGACAAACTCAGTCCCGGATAAAATGTGCCCGTAAGTCAATTAAAGCTGGTTACAGCTTTATCATGTATTTAAGTTGCAAGGATGTCTTAAACAATCTCTCCCATTAAGCTTAGAGGTGCCCCAATCCAAAAGGGTCCAACCCAAAAATAAACCCCACCCATTTCATATGTCACTTACTTTTGGTATGCGGTCGCTGGTGACAAACGTAGTCCCGGTAGGCTGTGTACCCGTGGCATTACTGCAGCTGCATTTAAATATCCCGCCGGTCTCTCGCACCTGAGATTAATCAGTGCGTGTATGTCCCCTAAACGTGTTTTGTTTGGCCGCCATCTTAGAATATGTTTAGATGCTTTTAAAGCGTCCATGTGCCTGGGCTTTGTTCTCAATTTTTGTAGTCTATACGACCCTTATTGAGTCTTATGTCGTGCTAATGTATAATCACGTTTTAAATGGTGGACAGAATTGTATATGTGCATAAATTTTCAAGGTGTTATGACATAGACACCTTTTGGAAAGCATTAGTGTCGCTGCCCAGACCTCAATTTACGGTCGCCATCTGGGAGTGTCATTCAATGTTAAATGCAGATTCTTGAACAGTCTATATACCCAAGCTTTGTTTTCAATCTTAAGATGTATACGTCCTTTATAGGAGTCTCAAGTTGTGTCAATACATGATCTAATCACGTTTCAGATGATAAATAAACTATATATCTACTGATTTTTTGAGTTATTGTGACTTAAACGCCTCTTTGGATAGCGTTTTATGGCTGCCTAGAGCTCGATTTGCGGTCGCTATCTTGGGGTGTCATTCAAAGCTAATAGACGCCTAACTACCTAAACTCAGTTTTAGTTCCGATATAATGTACAACCCTAGTCAGAGTCTAAAGTTATGCTGGTACATTTTTAGATTTCAGAGGGTGGACTAAATTGTATGTGGCCCTAATTTTTAGGATTTCATGCTGTGAACACATCTATAGATGGAATTAGTATTGATGTCATCTTGGTGTCTGTACAGGCGTTGTAATGGTCTAATTGTCCGCCATCCCAAAATTGTCAGTATGCTCAGGCTGGTGTAACCTATCACATCCTGTCCCCTTAAATATAGTCAAAATGTATTAATTACCGATATTAAAAGTCCTATTGCGGAAATTCTCCCAACTCATCCATTATTTAGTGGGGATCACATTGATCTCATTCTAAAGCAGGTAGGATCATGTTCTTCGCCTTCATTGAGATGAAAGAGAAATTGTTCATATTACTGTCTCAATGTGCAGATTATAATTCTAGAACCAGAGAGGCACATTTGAACCGATTGTAATCCCTATAGTGAAAGTTGTGGCAGAAGGGACATCTCTGAGTGCATGTAATATATCTCAGTTTTTATGAGACTTAATCTGGACTGCTGATTATATCAAAAACCTGATATACCCAAAATCAAAATATTGTTAACTGTTGGGTATTTACAGAAAATGATAGAATTCACTGTTTGTATTGAGTCCTAAGGATGTGGCTCTTAGGCGGCAAATCCAGCCTACCTCTGCCTGTCTTAAAGCAAGTTCCCTGTTTCCACCCCTTTCCTGTGTAGGTACATGTTCTATTGCATGAAACCAAATGGCAGTCTCCATGGGGTGTGATTCATGTATGTGAGTTGCCACAGGATAACGGTCATCAATATTCCTAATGGCTCTCACATGCTCCTGAATTCTAGTTTTGAGGCTGCGTGTACTGCTCCCTACATAGATTTTACTGCAGGAGCAGCCTATTACATAGACTGTGTGGGTGGTGTTGCAATTGATAAAGGTGTTAATCGGGAATTCCCTGGTGGTGTTGTATCTGAATCGTGCTTTTTTGTTACATCCAAGTTTACAAATTGTACATGTCCCACGAACATGGAAACCTGGTGGTTTACTGGGGAGCCACGTAGTGACATCTGTTTTCTTTTCTTTTATGTAGCTAGGGCACAGTATCCTTTTTAACGTATTACCTCTTCTATATACTACTCTTGGTCTATGGGAAACTGTGCCAGCTGGCATCCGTCCAGATGTTAAAAGATACCAGTTTCTCCTCAGAATGTTGTAGATATGGTCGCTATATGCATTTAACTGTGTAATGAATGCCACCTCCTCATGAACCCCTTTTTTCTTTGGTTGGTTTAGTCGTGGCACAAGAGTGGTTTTACGGTCCACTTTCATTACCCTAGCCTCTGCTTGGTCCACACATTTCTGTGCATACCCTCGTTCTCGAAAGTTCTTTTTTATGGTCTTGACATTCCTGACAAAGTTCTGCTCCTGACTGCAATTTCTCCTTGCTCTTACCATTTCGCCGTAAGGTATGGCGTTAATGGTCCTGCGTGGGTGTGCACTATCAGCATGAACTATACTGTTACAGGATGTATGTTTATTATAGACATCACTTTGAATGGTGTTATTGGAGACGTAAAGTTTTAAGTCCAGAAATCCAATGGTTTCTTTTGAGTAGTTGAGGGTCAATTTGACAGTGAACCTGTTTTTATTTAGGTAGCTGTGGTATGTCAATAGTTCCTCAACTCCCCCATTCCAAATCAATATCACGTCATCTATATAACGTCCATAGAAGATGACATTGTTACTCCAGTTATGTGATCCTGGTCCCCATGCATGCTCCGTCTCATACAAACCCATAAAGAGGTTTGCATAAGACGGAGCAAACCTAGATCCCATTGCAGTCCCCTGTTTCTGCAAATACCAGGTGTTATTGTGTAGGCACACATTCATGGTCAGTATCATTCGTGCCATTTCCAACAGCATGAGAGTGTGCTCTAGAAGATGTTTAGCGTTTCTCTTGTACAAAAAATGTCTAAGACCTTTAAACCACATTCAGTTTGTATGCAGGTGTATAATCCCTCCACATCCATGGTGACAAACATTAGGTCCCCACTGTCCCAATCAAATCCTCTAGTTTGCACAGCACATCCCTACTGTCCTTTAAGTATGAGGGTAGATTTTTGACAAAGGGCTGTAAAAAGCCATCAACATATTCAGACAGACGTTCACTGGGCTCCCCATTCCCCTAAATAATTGGTCTGCCTGGAGGGAAGGGACCTCCCTTATGGGTTTTGGGGAGCATGTGGCCATCTTGGCATGGGCTTTGGTTCAACAGCCCTCTCTACTTACTCTACTTACTCTACTGAAAGAGTCCTGGTAAACCATATCAGATGGGCCATCTTGCATGGTAGAACTGTCCGTAAGCAAACCTTGATAGTAGCGCAGACCTGGGGATACATCTCACCACGCAAACCGACTGCTGGGACGGTGGTCTCATCACTCTCCCCAGCATGGCAGAGCCCTGCTTGACCTCCACGGGAGACAACTACTACACTGTTACCTACCCTCCTAATCTCTCCAAATCCGCCTCTAAATCCCTTAAACACTCCATCCTGAAAAGACATCCTGAGACCCTGATATCTGACCTTCGTCTCTCCGTGAACCAAGGCACTGTCATTAACGACCTCATCTTCCATTCCAGGAAAACGTCTCTCTGGCGCAATGCTTTCTCGAGCCTCCTCAAAGTACAGGAAGCCAGGAGCATCCCTCACGGAAAAAAACTCACAATCACTCCATCTGCAAACCTGCGGGCTGACCTTACCATCACCTTATACAACAGCGGCATTATCCTAATTCAAGGGCATCCCAAAAACCTCATCAAATTTGCGGACCTCTTCACCCTCCTTAAAAAAATATGTTCAAAACCCGTCCCAGTCCACGCTCCCGCCGGTCCACCTCTCGCCCAACCCACCAAAGGTACCTTGCCTCTCACTAACCACTCATGCCAGTAACCACGTCATTGGGCTACCTGGCCCTATCACCTTGTCACCAACACATACCAACCAATGCGTGCCCATACCACTGAACCTAGACCTTCAAGCGATCCCCGCTCTGTCGGCTTCCGAAACTCCCCCTAGGGCCCACATCAGACGCCAACCCAGCCCCGCTATCACGCATCCAGCACATTCCATCAGAAGCGTCCCTAAACCCTTAACCTCCTGCCTAAGTAACCCTCCTGCACTCCGGGCTACTGAAACTCCTACTATGGCCAACAGCACTGGTATTGAAACATTTAATAGGGCCCAGAACTCTGGTCGTTTTAGCCCCATCACTAGGCCGCAAAATCAGTCCGACGAAATCGCTCCCACCCTTTCGGCCCCCTGCCCGCAAGAGCATCCCTCTCATAGGGACACTGACCGACCTAGCCCCCTCACTCCATCCAAATAGCTAGCTTGCAACCGGCCCTCGGCCCGCCCGAACCCACCTCTAGGCTACCAGCACATTCTATCAGAACTGCTCCCGTGCAACGGGCCCCCTGCCTACCAGAACCTACCTCTCTTAGAGATATTGATAATCTCCACCGCAGAGCCACCGAACTAACACGGAGCATCCACAAGTCCATTCTGGACCTAAAGCACCTCCTTCACATCACTGAACTCTCCTTCTCGAATCTCTGGCTCTCGCAGAACGTGACCCACATCCCCTGCACGAAGCCCCTCCTTCACCCACTCCCACTATCCCTGAGACACTTGCGCCCCCGCAAGCAGCCCTGCCACCTCTCGAAGGAGGAAATCCTTGCTCTCCTCCATACCTACGATCCCACCCCTAGCACACTTAACCCCTCAGAACTCACGGAGGAAGAAGTGGCTGACCTCCTCAGTAGCTACGATTCTGCCTGGACAACCCCATGCCCCTCAGACCTGAGTGAAGAACACCCTATCTGTACGGTTGCAACCAACCCTAATAGACCTGCTACCCTCCGCATCAGAGGGGTGGTCAATAGCAACCTAGCTAGAGTTCCCATCTCTGCTTCTACCCTTGACAGTCACTCCTACCCCTCCCTAGCCGGCCTCCTAATAAACTGCCGGTCAGCTGTAAAGCATGCATCTGACGTTGCCGACCTCATCCTAAGACATAAATCGGACCTAGCGATCTTGACTGAATCTTGGCTCAAGGAATCCTCATCGCCCTACCTTGACCTCTTAGTCCCGCCCAATTACAACATCGTAAGGATGGACAGGCACTCAAAGAAAAAGGGGTGGCATTGCCTGCATCTACCGCTCTAACCTCCTTGTTACTGAACTGCCAGTGAACCCTACAGACTCCTGCGAATACCTCGCACTCTCCATCTCCAATAACACCTCACAACTGTGCAAACTTCACATCTTTTACCACCCCCCAGGCAAGAATGACACCTTTACGGACCTCCTCATGGAAATCATCACAGCCAAGGTTTCTCCAAACTCTAATGACATTTTCCTGGGCGACTTCAACTTGCATTGGAATGATCCTAAGGACCCTCAGGTCAATGCCATCAGAGATTTCTTGGCCGATCAAGCCCTTACCCAAGCCTGCTCCCTCCCTACTCATTCAAAAGGCGCCACTCTAGACTGGATCATTGCTAAGGAATCAGCGGTCAAACTTATCTCTATTGACCCTTGTGATTGGTCTGACCACCACGCTGTCACCTTCCTCCTGCCCAGCACCCACAAGTCATGGACGCCTCAACCAGTGATTCCCAAACGATGGGTTGGAGACACCAAGAACCTTGATCACGAAAAACTGGCAGCATGTTGTGAGACCGACCTCCCTCCCCCCCTCAGTGCACCTCGGTCGATAACCTAGCGGATCATTACTCCTCAACCATATCCGACATTCTCGATGACCTGGCACCACTAAAACTAAAAAGAACCCAGATCAAAGACAGAAATCCCTGGTTCAGCGGATCTCTCAACAAGGAAAGGAGATCCCTTCGACAGACGGAACGAAACTGGAAACAACACCCATCTGCAGCACATCTAAAACTTCTCCGCCAGGCCAGAAATGCCTACAATAAGAAAATCCTCAACTCTAAAAAGAATTTTTCAGAACTGAACTTGAGAACGCCAAAAATCGTCCTCGCAAGCTGTTCGACTTGGTCAAACACCAATCCAACAAACTAGCGAAAACCTCTAAAGAAACACCTAAATCCTTAATATCAAGCGAGGAATTTTCCTCCTTCTTCTGCGACAAAATCTCTGCCCTAGGGAATGAACTTAAATCCGCAACTCACCACCAAAATCAAAATCTGCCAGCTCTACCTCTTCTCTCGACGCTGCCCTCCCTAACCTCAGCCAAAAACCTAGCGCACTGGTCCAACTTTAAAATCTATGACGAACACTCTATCTCGAGAATTCTTGCCTCCTTAAACCCGAACAATCACTTCAATGATCCTCTCCCTTCTAACTGCCTAGCTGCCGCCTCTCAGGCTATCATCCCTTCCTGGACCTCAATAATCAATGCCTCCCTCCTACAGGGCTCAATTCCTGTTTCGCTCAAGGCTGGACAAGTTATCCCCATCCTAAAAAACCCTCGCTGGACCCTGCTTCCGCTGAGAACTATAGACCCATATCCAACATCCCACTCCTAGCCAAAACTCTGGAAAAATGTGTGCAACAGCAGCTGAGCCTACACATCAACAACTTCCATCTGCTAGATGACTTCCAATCCGGGTTCAGACCTGGACACAGCACGGAAACCACCCTCCTCCACATTGTGGATGACGCCCTCCAACCCCCGACCAAGGCAAAACCTGTCTCCTAATCCTCCGAGACCTTTCTTCTGCCTTTGATACGGTTAACCACGAAATTCTCCTTGAACGCCTCAAAATCAGGATGGGGTTGGATGGCACCGTCCTTGAATGGTTTAGATCCTTCCTCCAAAACCGCTCACAGAGAGTCCTCATCAACGGTAACCTATCCGCCCCCTCTCCGGTCATGGTTGGAGTCCCCCAAGGATCAACCCTCTCCCCTACCCTCTTCAATCTTTACCTTGAACCTCTCACCGAGGTGCTACGTGCCGCCAATATCGCCTACCTTATGTACGCAGATGATACACAGATCTACATAAAAATCTCTTCCCCGGAGGACATCTTCTCCCTGAACGAGGCCCTGAAGCTGACAGTCCATTGGCTCACCGCCAACCAGCTTAAACTCAATGCAAACAAAACTGAATTTCTTCTGATCTCCCCACCAAAACCCAATCCAGACATCCAGGAATGGATCAAGACCATCACAGCACTAAACTGCCCTCCTACCATTGTTGACTCGGCAAAATCCCTTGGAATAACCCTTGACGGCAGCCTAAACATGCGTGGCCATATAAACTCGATGGCCAAAATGGCTAGATTCCACCTGAATTACCTAAGAAACCTAAAACCCTTCCTCGAAGCTTCCGACCTTAAAACGGCAATCCAGGCACTAGTCATTTCCAGACTAGAATATGGATGCTCTACTCTTGCAGGGCTACCCAAGAACTCTCTGGCCCCATTGAAAGCCTGCCTCAACACCGCCGCCAGACTCCTAACTGGCTCAAAGAAATTCGACCACATCTCTCCCCACCTCAAAGTTCTGAACTGGCTTCCCCTAGAGGCCAGAATCCAATTCAAACTTGCCTGCATTACTCACAAAGCTCTTTACTCCAATTCCCCTACATTTCTCGCCCAAAAACTCGTGATATCCGGAGAAGCCAGAAACTCCCGATCTGCCAAAGACCGGTTGCTACAACCAGCACGTTTCCGGAAGAAAAAAACCTACAATCGAGCCTTCTCTGGGGCCGCTCCAAGAATTTGGAACTCTCTCCCACCCGCCATCAGAAGACTTCCCTCCTTGGCACACTTTAAGAAGGAGACCAAAACCTTCTTAATGAACAAATACCTCGCCTAATGAATACATCACAATCACCTCAATGACATGTTCCTCCCTCCACCTCTGCATTATTCACGGCCTCTACCGACGATACCTATTCCTGCACTCCTTGGGTATCCCCCCAAGAGTTGAGACTGCGTGCCCTCGTGCATAATATATCTTCTTGTTTTAATTTTTATCCCACTTGTAGCTGGGACTTTGGACTGTGTGCTTCCCTGTATAATGTATCCCCTATTGTACCCAATTGATCCCTCACCTCCTAATGCTTTGTATACCACCTTTAATCCTGTAAAGCGCTCTGATACCCTCACGGGTCTGGTTCGCGCTCTATAAAACTATAAAATAAATAAATAAAATAAATAATGTAAATACAGGGGTGTCTGGAGTTATGGGCTTGTAGATATTGATATTCAAGATCAGTGATCAAACATGATTCGTGCCAGTCCTGTAGTCCGGCGTTGATGGACTTTTCGATATTGGCAATGGGTCTTTCTTTCAGCTTTTCATAACAGTTTGTGTCTTTTAATTGCCTATCGATTTCCCCTAGATAATCTTCACGGTCCATCAATACTATATTGCCCCCTTTGTCTGCCTCCCAAATAACCAACTGGGGATCCTCTCTCGGTGACTTCAATAAAGCTTTGTCCTTTTTCGTGAGATTGTAGCTGTGTTTACAGTGCGTGTTGTTGGCATGTTTGTCCTCTAGCTGGTACAATTGTTGACTCACTTTACTATAGAATTCATCTATGAAAGTGTCCTGAGTTCTTGGTGGCATAAATCTAGATCTATTGCGTAAGCCACTGTTTACGGTGGTATCCTCACATATATTCAAAACACCAGCAAGTTGCACAATATCAACATTGTAATCATCCTCATCAAGAGTGGCTAGTAAGTGTATATCACCCAGTTCAGAGATAGTGAGTGTGGACATATTGTCTTGATTTTGTACAACACTAGGAACAGAGGGATGCTCATCAAAGTATTTTTTTAATCGTAATTTTCTCACGAATTTACACAAGTCAATGTGCGCATTAACAAAATTACAATTTTCGGTTGTACAAAAATTCAAACCTTTTTGAAGGACAAATATCTCATGATCACTAAAAACTTTAGATGATAAGTTAACAATAATCAATTCATTAGATGTAAATTGTTCATCATCATTATTACAATGCCCACTTCCTTGATCAGTTCTCATTTCCTCATCTTGCTCTGGAGCCTTGTTTGTATGCCTTTTCTTATGTTTCTTCCCTCCCCTCCTTGTTCTGTGCTTTGATTTTGATTTTTCTTTTTGTTCCCTAACCTGTATCTTTGTACTTCTCTTAAAAAAAGAGATGTGGATGGTGTAGCTTCAGTGTTACTTGGTCCCTCCCCTGGATGACTTTCAAGTGAGGATAGGGAAGTGCTGCTTGAGGACGCACTTACTGCTTCCTCTACACTACTCTGTTCTTGTCAGGGGTCTAGATGTTACATCATCATATTTTCTTGAAAAGGTAAATATTCGTCCCCTTTCATAATCTATCTCATCTCTTATGATCTTTTTTTGCTTCTTGTCTTTTAGGTAGATTTGATAAGAAGCAAGTTCTTTTTTAGGATCTCATAATTTTTCTGAGTGGCATCCTTCAGATTTAATTCTGATATTTCTTTTTCAAGCTTCAATATGTCCTCCCTTATTTTTTTGACTTTCCTTTCAGAGTTAGTTATCAGGATTCTCATCATACTATGTGAGGCATCAGCATCATACAGGCCCTCTTCCCACTCATCCAAAATATCAGTCTCCAAGTCTTCATAGTTTGGGAATATCAAAATTCTAAGGCCTCGTGGAATTCTTTTATTCTCTATATACTTTCTCAGGGTCGCTGCGTCCCACCATTAAGCGAGTTCCTGTTTTTTAGATTTTCAAGTCTGTAAAATGTATCTTTAAGACCTTCATTT